>LPNX010374390.1:498564-509995 GCA_001517045.1 Pseudotsuga menziesii
CAGAGGTTGGAAATATGGTGAACGGGCAACATTGAAGGGGATATCTGCATCATACCACCATCTAGCTATGTACTCATGAGCAGTCATTCTGTATTGCTTTTTCCATTGGGCATCTATGGTGGGCTGAATTGGCCGAGAAGCAGCAGCATTGGAAGGGGTGTTTTGAGGTGAGAAAAAACTATGGATACTCCCTTTTTTGGAGACATTTGTTTTTGAGGGAGGAGGAACATACCTGTAGGTATTCTTGAAATTGGGAGAAGGAGAAGGTATGGATGAGGAGCCTTCATATTCAGAATAAGGGGCAGATCTGCCAATCATTTCTGCAAGATGCCTCTTCTTCCCTATTTCTGCCTCTCTCTCTCTTTGGTTAGTCTTCTCCACTTCATACTATTCAAATGGTTGTAGCAACTCCTACCTTATCTCTCCAATCACCTCTGAATCAACTTCACATGGGGCATCATTACCTTTAATGCCAGCCAAGTGTTGTTTGAGCCTATGAATGACTCCTCCCTTAATCAATTTTTTTGCAATATCTGCACTATATTTTCCCTTAAACCACATCAGCATGGGCCCATGTTGCATCTTTTGATTTAGGAGGCATTATGAGATGCAAATGTTAATGGACAGTTCTCTGTCCAAAAAAATAAATACATTAATTTACAAAAAAAACATATTAAAACATGTAATTTACATGTAATTTACAGTTCTGTAAATTACATGTAATTTACAGTATTTGTAAATTACTGTAATAATTTTATTAGATTTTTTAAGAAATAAGAAATTTACAGTATTTGTAAAAAATTAAGAAATAATTTTATTAGATTTTTTAAGAATGATCAATGATCAATGTACATACCTGTGGCTGCAAACTCCAAACTGCGAGCAATCAGCAAACTCCAAGTCCAAGTTTCCAACCGTGAGCAAACTCCAAACTTTGAAGTTAGAACAACATCAATTTCGTTGATAAAAGATTGTCTATCAGGATTCGGATCTGCTCATTTAGCACTTCCACGTTCCAGGCCAGCTGTACATGAATGATGACAGTCTCCTTGTAATAATAGAATGCCCCTTTGTTGACAGTCCCGACTCCCACCTACAGCAATTGCCCCTATTTGTGTGCCTCTGTGAGATGGCTAGAATCTAGATCGTAGGATGTACAACCCAGCTGAAAATATACAAAAGGGAAATGATCACGATTTGCAAAAGGGAATGCCATCGTGACTCGTGAGTGAGCTTCAAGTTCCAAGTTCCACCGTGGTCCGTGAGTGAGCTTCAACTTTAAAGCCTTCAACCCGAGCTCCAGAGAACCATCGATGATCGGCTAGCCTCCAATTTCCACCGTGAGCAGTGCTGTAGTAGCACTGGTGACTCATGAGCAGAGCTTCAACTTGAACAGTGAGCAATGGGCATCCACGTGATAAAGTAGTTGACAACATGCAGCAGGTAAGTAGTGTTAGGTTAGGTTAGGAGTTAGGTTAGGGGTAGGAGTTTGGTTAGGCAGTAATTTTTAATTTAAAAAAAAAATTGAAATCCGGAAAAAATCGGCGAGTTGGCCTTTGATTCGGCTGAGCTGACCAGTTCGGTACCGAACCAGCCACCCGAGCCGGTTTAAAGGCCGGTTTGACTCGGTGAGGATTTGACTTGGGTGACTCGAGTCGAGTCCGAGCTGGCTCGGCCGAGTTTAAAAACACTGGGAACGACAATAGGATTTGTTTTTGTATTACTAACCACTTCATTCCTTAATTCATTTTCCTTCAATATAAGCACTAGTCTAGCTTTCCATGGGACAAAATTCCCAGCCCCATCAAACCTGTCCTCCAACCTAAGTCTCGTTGCCGTTTTAATGCAAAATTCAAGTCTCAACAAGGTGCTGCCCACTAAGAGAAGAATTCATTGAAGGTCTGAAATTTTGCAGTGTGTAAAAATTCTGCTCTTATCTAACAAAGCTCTGATACCATGTAAATTTTTTTCATTCTTCCAACCTTGTTTCAACCACCATTTTTATCATAGTTTAATGCCCAATCCAATTTACTCTCAGCTGCAAATTAAGTCACTTCTCATAATTTATGATTGAAACACAAGAAGAATTTTTACTACTTTTAATGAGCAGCAATTAAAAACACATTCTCACATAAAAGAATCAGACTCAGACATTTTTGGTCAAATGACCCAGGCAATACCCTAACCTCTGGGGAAAACCTATTCTAGAGAGA
This sequence comes from Pseudotsuga menziesii, assembly GCA_001517045.1. NCBI lineage: Eukaryota > Viridiplantae > Streptophyta > Pinopsida > Pinales > Pinaceae > Pseudotsuga > Pseudotsuga menziesii. The sequence goes on from LPNX010374390.1 coordinate 500,778, forward strand.
GAATTTTATTTTCTGCAATAAAATGAAAGTACAGCAAAAACATAGATAAGCTTATCTCAACCACAGTGCTCAACACATTGACTGAATTCAGAAATTTTACAGTCAAAATTTCTGCCATCTTGCTGACTCGAAAACCTTGCCAAACTGACTCTACAGATTGCCTCGATTTCTGTGCCAAACTGTATGTACAGACTGCCTTGATTTCTATGCCCACTGCTGTACTACACAGACTGCTTGATTTCTGTGCCCAGTGTACGAACTGTACGGTCTGCCTCGAATTCTGTGCCCAGGAAAACTGTCCCAAAATTCTTGCCCAAAATTTGCCTTGGGATGTGTGATGTACAAAAAAATGTTCAGTGCTGCTGTACGGTCTTGGGAATCATGCCCTCTGCCTGCAATTTTTCTCCTTCTGTGCTCTCCAACTCATGAAAAAACAGAATGAGACTCTAATGCCTTCTCTTGCTTTTTTGGTGTCCAAGTGAGGAAGCTGAATGGTCATCTAATTCAAGGGCCCAAAATGAATTAGATAGATGGATGAGATTAAATGCACTTTTAATTCTCTCCAAAATTAATTTCATTCACCTCATTTAAATTCATCAAAAGTCACTTTATTCTCTAAAGTGAGAATTAAAATTCGTCTCAAGTTATTAATTGCAAGGGTCACTTTAATTTTCCCTTTTTATGACTTAGGCAAAAGTTACTAGGGGAACACTTTCCTACGTACAAAAATCAACATATAGCCTCATACATAGAGGCTGATTTTGGATGTACAACCTTTATCTATGAATGATGATTTTGGATTTTGCATCATGTCATCATCTATGTGAGTTAATATAGACATGGGTTGCCTTATAAAATGTCATTTATTTCTGTATATACTGTGTTTTCCTCGACATAGGAAACCCTTAATCTATGATTAATAAAGACACATTACATCTAAGTAGTTTGTGTGTAATACCACAGTTTAACCCCACAATATAAATTTGTAAATATTGATGTGAAAAGGCTACAGGCCGAAAAAATGCTCGAAATGACCAAAAACTATGTAATTATGTACAGTTTTATTATTATTATAAAATATCTAAATGGTTGCATGGGAAGAAGGACGAAGAAGAGATGGGAGGCTCCTCCAGTGGGGAAGTGATAGTGTGCCTTAGTTGATCTCTCTAGCTTTATTAAAACTTAAACCAAGTTATTTTAACCATGATGGAGAGTCATACTTTGACTAAGCATTAGTTAACTATCCTAAGATGCGATTATGAAGGGAAAAGTGATTCCATGTGGAGGGGCCACATGGCAATGTGACCCATGCCTATAAAAGGGGGTTTTCAAGCTAGAGAGGGTTCTTGTTCTTCATTATTCCTTCACCATTTCGAATTTGACTCCTTAGCCATCACCTTTAGAAGCCATAGCTGGATACGGTAACAGAGAATGAAAATGCCAAAGCTGAATATTTATTTCGCTTGCCATTAACCCTGGTAGACCGGTGTAGGAGAAGCCTGGCCTGCAGTTGGTGCCTTGATGTCCAAATTTAGAGACTTCCTGTCCAACCTATGATGGAGTGCCAGAAGGGAATCGGAAGCTGCCTGAGGGACTGTTAACTCAGTGAAGGGAGCTTGTTCTTGACATTGTGTATGTTGATGGAGAAGGAGAATTGAGGATTGGGATAGCTGTGGAGGGGGTTGAGACAATAGTGGGTTGTATGAGAAATTCAGCCGAGTAAATTGGGATTGAGGGAGAGCTTTTCCCTTATAGCCCCACTCGGGGGTGGCTTGTCGAAGTGAGAATTGGCTTGACAATGCTTATGGCTGGGAGGAACATCCTTCACATGTAGCCAATTGGGGAACATTTGATTTAAAAGATAAGCTGCTAACTGTTATGAATGTCATGGTTTGATTTTGTGTTTCCATGTTATTTAATTTACTACTATAAATGATAAAATGCATGGAATTTGCTTGGAATGGTTTGTGTGTTCATGTTTATGTTGCGTGTGAATTATGTTTTGAGCGACCATGTTCATTAATTTCCACTGTTAAATTGAATGTAAATGAACAAACACAAAAACTGGGTATGAATGTGAAATTTAGAAATGGAAATTGAGTGCCCTGTGGTCTCACTGGTTAAAAGAGGTGGTTGCGTACATTACATTATGAGCCTACTTATTTAGTGTCTTGTTCTTTTTTTGTTGATGATGTTGACGATGAGATGGATATGTAGTAGTTTTAGCTCATGTTTTATTTCGGCACATATAGCCTCATACATAAAGGCTGATTTTGGATTTTGCATCATGTCATCATCAGTGGGAGTTAATATAGACATGGGTTTCCTTCTAAAATGTCATTTATTTCTATATATACTGTATTTCCCTTGACATACTAGTATTTTTATTTGGGTCCTGTTTTAGAAACATGTTTATGTTTCCACATTTTGTGGAACGTGGAGATTCCAAATCTATCAGTTTCAAGGATTTTGAAACCTAAACTAACTAGTGGGAAAGGACTTGTGTAGCTTATCTAAAGAATTCAGTGAAACATAAACTGTATTGACTCGGTTGATTTGGCTAATCTACCATTAAGCAGATGTGTACTTGAAGAAAGGAGGTAATATGCCTTGTGACATCATTATCGTATGAAAATGTGCACAAATCAAATTGCATATGCTACAACTTGTGGCTGAAAGTAGTTTGGAGTGGTTTAGCATGGTTCAACCATAAGTTACCCATTAAGCTCGACTAGTAACATTCTCTGACCTAATCTGATTTAGCATAAGTAAAATGCATTTCATAGTTGAACCCTAAGTTGCCCTTGAAACTTGACTAGTAACATCCTTTGACCCAATCTAATTTGGTGCAAGTAAAATGCATGTCTTTGTTGTTCTGATGTCACATCTTTATTATTTATTATGATTGATATATGTTGATAATACATATGGCATTTTACTTGAATTGGTGTTTAATGATGCATAATTGCATGCATATGTTCATGATCATGAGCCACAAAAGAAAATGATCTAGTGTGATGCATTAAGTGGGTCATGGCTGCAACACCTGAGGTGACTTTGGATTGGGTTGGTAGCTACAACAGTGGTAGAAGGTAGACATCAACTATAGTTGAGGAAGCTGGGATGATGTTGGAGTTTGTGTTTGGTAGAGTTGGACAACCTAGGTGGACAAATGAATGCATGGTTACCAAGGTGGAGCTATTTGATGGGTAGAGCCTTTAGAGCATTTGTTTGTGTAACCTAGGTGGGTGAGCCATGATTTAAAGAATATTATTTATGGGGATTTGGATGATTTTGGGTTGGATTTGGTGGTGTAGTACAGATGTGTTGGTGGTCCCATTTAGGTGAGATGGGTGTAGACAAGGGTCCTATTGGAGTGGGATGTTGTCTTGTTCAGTTGTTTCATGGTGGCCATTTCATTCAATAGAAGTGGATCTAGTGGAGAAAGATGGTTGTGTTGATGAGTTGTGCAGATAGTTGGGACCACATTCATTAAGGCAAGTGTAGTCACCATGTTTGATCCATAAACTGCGGTGGATATTCCACTTAAACTGTTTGTCACAACTGATCTTACAAATTAGCTCCTTTTTATTAGTTTATTAAATAATTGGAATTGAAAGGAAGATAACTAGAGGAAAGAAATGCACAATCCACATAAATAACACAAGACATACCCTAGGAAGACGCACTATGGGGAAAAACCCAGTTAGAAACGAGGAATATGCCTTTCTCTTTTCTTCTCCAATATGTAGTACAAATACAAAGAAAGTGGTACTCTCTATGGTGTTATCTATGACTTTGCGGCTATAATTCGACATTTTTGAACCATGAAACACTTGGTCTCCATTTAGGTTGTAGATGTAACCTAACCGCTATTAAAAAGATGGCAGAAAGAAATAGCAAGAAAAGAGCTACAGTATAAAGATCTTCGTTAGTGTGTAAGCCAATTGTATACCACCACTGAAAACACCAGAATAAGCAATATTGACTGGACCGGGAGCACCTCCTCGGCTACTTCATGATCTCCTACTTCCTTTGTTATGCTCTACTATCCACTTTCGTGTTGTTGCTCAACTATGGAACAATGCATAACATCAAAGGAATGGAACCCCTTCTTTTCCTAACAACCTTGTATTAAACATAGCTCGATAGTTGTCTAGGGTAAATTTTAGGGTTTTGCATGCTCCAACCCCTTATTAGGGTTAACATTTTGGGTCTTCTAGAATGGTTTGGAAATCTCATAAATGACTAGCTCCACATGTCTGAGAAATGAGAGATGATGTGGAATCCATTGGTATCATTGTGGTCAATTGGATAGGTCAAATTGTGGGAGGCATAACTTTTCCATACAGACTTTGATTAAAATGATCTTTGGATTGTTGGAAAGGTCTTTGAGTGTAGAATCACGCCATGGCCCATAACACTAGTGGTGGGTAGTTTTAGCCAAAAAATGTCGTTTTGATTCGCAAATAGCCCTAGGAAGGTTTTGGACCTCAAATCTGCAAATTAAGACCTACCAATATAATGGGACCTACAAGCCAATTCATACTATCTTCAGACCCCGAAAGCTCCAAATAGGTGACAAATTATATATTGATCAATTTTGGATAAACCTCCCCATTTTTGGAGCCTTTTGGTCCCCAAAAGATTTTATTAAATGATGTGAGGAAAATTCTCTTTTACCTTCTCCTTGGGGTACAATTTAGCCTTGCTTGGAAGTTTTCTTTTCAACCCCACTTACAAGAGTTCATACTATTCCCGCCTAGTAGTTGTGGACTTCTTCTGCAACATTATTTTTTGCTAACTTTGACTTGATACTTTGGTGCTAAGTCTTGCTCAGGTCCTGATCCAACATTGAAGGTTCATAGAGTTTAGATCTTCCGCATTCACTATAGAGTAAATGCGTATGTATGGGGGTAGATTGAGTCTATTTGTATTATCTCCTACCTTCTCCAATACCTTAAAAGGGCCATACCTCAGAGCCTTGATCTTCTTACCAGGACGTTGTTGTCGTTCCTTGTTTAGGTGTAACCATACCTTAAAAGGGCCATATCTCCCACTTTGAATGATTTTTAAACCTTGTGTTGGTCATGCTTGGCCTTGTATTTTTCCTGCGACTTCTTCAATGCTCGTAGTTGCAAATGGATTTCCCTAATCATATCAATCAACTTTTCAGCTCTTATGCTTCACCTATGGTTTCTTCCCTCACCCCCCCCTTGGTATCCATATACACCATTCAAAGGTGAAGGTGGCAAATGTAAAAAACAAGTTTCAAAAGGCGTCTTACACATGTGATTTTGGATTGCTCTGTTATAGGAGTGCTGCATAGATCAAGTTTTCATCCAAGTCTTTGGATGTTTTTGATTGTAACCCCTGAAAAGTTGCACCAAAGTCTTATTGACAACTTTTGTCTACCCATCTTTCTGTGGATGGAATGTTCTAGATCTCTTCAACTTCATGTCCATTTTCTCCCAAAGTGTAGTCTAGAAAGCACTGAGAAATCTAGTATCTTTGTCTAAGATGATGTTGATGGGTATACCAAAGTGCACCTAGACCTGTTCAAAGAGCAAGTTTGTTGCTTCCTATTCTCTGATGGTCTTTTTACAAGGCATAAGAATGCACATCTTATTGAATTTGTCAACTAACACAGATAAATAGTCATGTCCCTTTTTAGTGGTTGGTAAACCACCCACAAAACTATGGAGATGCTCTCCCATTGTTTTGTAGGAATAGGTAAGGGATGGTACATACCTTGCTTCGTAATACTGGGTTTGTACAACAAAGTATGCATCCTCTAATAATCGTGCTACATCTTGCATTTTAGGCTTGTAAACATACCTCTGTAAGTTTGCAACTATCGTCCCTACACCAAAATGCCCTGCAACTTTGGAGGTTTGTGCCTCTTTGATAAGCTTTAATCTCTCGCCTTTAGGAACACAGTTTATCTAGCTTGTACAGTAACCCATCCTAGAGATAATAGTCATCCTTGTTGTCACCTTCTTTTACATGGAATTGGCCTTGCTAGTGCTGAAATACCTCCTTGATGTCTTCATCTTCTGTGTATTCCTCCTTGTATGCATCATGGGTGAAAGGTTCCATGTGCATAAGAGTTCCCAAAGCTATAATCTTGGTTGTAAGTGACCTTGAGAGCATGTCCGCCAGGCGCCAGCTTGTTTGTACTGCCCTTCTTATACTTGATGATTAGATGAAATTGTTGTAAGAATCCCATCCACTTATAATATCTGGTCTCTTGTAGCTTACTCTAGGCCTCCAAATACTTCAATGGTTGGTGATCAGTGTCAATGATTGTCTCCTTGTCCATCAGATAGTGCTTCCATTCTTAATTGTTTGAACCAGGCTATAGAGTTCCTTATTCTAGGTAGGGTAGTTTAAGGCTGCCCCACGAAATATTCAAAATGATAACATACTAACCTTACTCCTTACATTAGAGCTGCTCCCATGGCATACCCACTTGCATCTATCTCCAATTTGAAAGGTTTTGCAAGTTGGGTAGTGCGAGAACTGGTGCATGATTGATCTTTCACTTGATCTCTTCAAAGGATTTTCGTTGGTTCGTTCCACATTGGAAACCCTTGTTGATGGCTATTATGGCATGGAGAGGTGCAACCACAAGTTAAAAGGAAGCTATGAACTTTCGAAGGTATTGTGCTGCCCCCAAAAAGCTCCTAACTTCAGTGAGGAGTTGGCCACTTAGTGATGGCCTCCATCTTTGCAGGATCAATTTTGATTTCCCCTCTACGATCATATACCTTGACACCAATTCTTGTTGGGCGAACTCACATTTCTTAAAATATCAACTTAGAGTTTAGACAAATTGAATTCTCGGGTATCATGTAGAGATGCTAGTATCATATGTATATCATTTAAAGTATTGAAGAAAGTGTTGAATGTCTTAAACATAACGTGTATGCTTGAACTCCTATCCAGGAACATCTATCTGTTCTGTTGGCACCTGGTCATTAGCCAACAACTGGTGCTTGTCAGGAGTCTCTAACACTTGCTTGAGATGTGATATATGCTCTTCCCAGATAGTACTATAAACCAATATGTCATTTAGATATACTATAACAAACAAATCTAAGAAAGGGCGTAATACATCATTCATAAAACACATAAATGTAGTTGGTGCATGGCATAAACCGAACAACATTACCAACCATTCATGTAGACATTGCGAATTTTTGAAGGCGATCTTTCATGTGTCTTCTTCCTTCACTCACACATGGTGGTATCCCAAGTTGAGATCCCACTGGGTGAAGTAGTTAGCATGCTGCAATTGGTCCAACAGATATCAATCCTGGACATAGGGTACTGATTCTTAAGTTTGATCTTGTTAAATGCACATCCTCCCAGTCCCATCCTTCTTGGGTACAATGATAATAGGTGAACCACAAGGTGAGGTGCTTGGTCGGATCACGCCCTGCTTCAACAACTATTGCAACTGCTTCTTCACTTCACTTGCTTCTATGGTAAATTGCCTCTACAGTTCGATGTTTGACAATGGAGAATTTGGAAATCTTGTGGTCTAACTCCCCCTTGGGAGGTAGCCCCTTAGGCTCTTGGTGTTAGAAAGTTAACTCTGAAGGTCCTCTTTATAGTTTTGGTGTGCTGGATAAAGAGGACATAAGAATTTGTCCCTTGTGTATTTATGTATAAAGTTGAGTTATATATGAATAAAATGATGTTTTGTACTTTATTGTATGGGTCTCACTTAAAAGTTATTTAATAATTAAAGTGAATTAATTATTAAATGAGGGTGCATTAAATGATGACCCTAGATTTTGTAATTGAATCTCAACCATAGATTAGGTGTTTAGATCAGTAGTTACAATTTTTAAAGTATAAAACTAGGGTGAAAGGACAAATTAAAGACACCATCAATGAAGAGAGAGAGAAGAAGAAAATACCCTAGAGGGCATGAATCCCAATGCAAGGAGCAACAGTTCTACATATACGGCTTTTTTGGGAGCTTGAGAGAAAACAACTCAAAGATAGAGGACAAACGAGCTTCAGAACAACACACCAGACCATTGACCACTTTCTTATACTCCAGGGTATCATTGAGGAAGCACATCACCGCTCTTTGAAAGTTTATTATTGCTTTGTAGATTTTCAGAAGGCGTTCGTCTTCGTCCCTAGAGTTGCATTATTTCAGAGGCTTTGAGACATTGGCATCTACGAAACCTTTTTGATTGCCATTATGAGATTATATGAGTCAGTCCTTGGTTGTCTTCGCATAGCCCACGTGATTTCAGTTTTCATGTCGAGTACCATTGGGGTGAAGCACGGTTGTCTTTTCTACTCCACTTGAATTGGGATTTACATCAATGAGCTAGAGTTTTTCTTACATGAGCACATTCAGGACGGCGATGGGTGCCTTCTCCAACACGTTTTGATTTCTATTTTGTTCTTTGCTGACGATGTGGTACCATTGGCCTCATCTCCGGGGAAATTGCAAAGATAGTTAGATGCCTTGGCCCTCTTTTGTCATCTTCGTTAGTTGACAGTTAACTTCGGTAAAACCAAGGTCATGGCCTTCAACAGTTCGATGAGGCTACTCATTGATATTCATTTCTTTTTTAGAGGGGTGGGCCTATACCTATTTGGGGTTTCAGTTCAGAGGACCTCGCTTCATTCTACAGAATGCTCTTCAGCCACGTTTTAATAAAGGATACAGATCCCTAGCCCTCTTTGAGAGCTAGTGCTTCAAACACCATTTCTAGGACATGCCATCAAAAATGTCTCTCATGGATACTCTCATCTCACCCACAATCCTCTATGGCTTACAGGTGTGGTGACCTTTCCTACTTGACTGTGATTGGGCCTCAACAGAGAGTGTAGATCCTCCTCCTCCATCGCATCATTAGATGCAAATAGACAAAATCTTAGCCCAATGTACTCGCCTAAGAAATCGGATTCGCTGTACCCCCCCCTCGTGTCCCGTGGGGAACGAATCGGACACGATTCGTGTCCGACACGAGGGGGATTCGACCTTCCATCGAATCCGAAATCGGGACACGATTTTGCCAGCGAATCGGACACGATTTGGAACGAATCGCGATTTTTGGACACGAACCCCCAAAAACAGGACACGTCACCCGCGGAAATACACAGTCCGGTTCACTTAAAATCGACTTTTTGTCTTTCTATTTGTCATTTGGAAGGAAGCAAATCATTGAGAGTGAGTTTTATGTGCA
>LPNX010374390.1:513651-569421 GCA_001517045.1 Pseudotsuga menziesii
TTAAGAGGTTGATATCGAGGAGTACCTTATCTTTCATTGTCTTATTTACTACGAGATCTATTGGTGATTTTATTTTCTTTTTAGGGACCTTCTTCCTGTAGAGCTTCAAACGTTGACTAGATTCTTCAAGTATCCTAATTAGAGATGTTTGGGCTTATACTTGCAGGAGGTTCTTCGGCTTCGCTCCTTCACCCTCTTACAACATTCTTTGTTAGAACTAGTCTCCACTCAGAGTATCACTTCCTTCTTTTTGGTGCTTCCTTCCTCTAGGGGACCAAGAGATAGACAGATGGGGCACCTAAGTCACCTGACACGAGGACACGAGACACGCAGGACACGAAAATATGAGAGGCCGACATGGACACGGTGACCCCCGGAATCAAGATACGTTTTATATACATATATATATTCTTTTAAAAATATATTAAAATTTAAAAATATAGAACATCTAGATCCAAAAATCTTTAGAAACTAGAACATTTACAAATATTCAATAGAAATTAGAATAAAAACACATTAATGATTACACGTTTGTCATTCACAAATCACAATGAGACACATAGATGCATGTCGAAACCATATTTCTCATTAAGTCATCAAAATGTATACATATATGTCGGAATGCCACGAGGCACTGGCAAATGCCAAATAGACTAAAGTCTAATAGTAAATACAAAAAGGGGTGGATCAAGATGGGAGAATCCCATGTGTTAGTAGTCCTCCTCCATGCCTGAATCAACATCAACATACTCATCACTGCCACTGCCTCGATCCTCATCATCCTCATCCTCCTCCCCCTCCTCCTCTCTGCCCATCTGACGATCTGCTTTTGCTACTGTGGAGGATGACCCCTCTATACGATCACTATCATCAAAAGTGACTGACTCTAGGACTGGATCATTAATATCCATGTTGGCTAATGCCAACTTAGTACTATTGTCCAAACCCATATCATCAAGAAAGACATCCCACATCTTTGTCTTTCCTTTCACCCACTCCTCCCTCTTCCTGTAAATAAGATGAAGGTTGGAGTGCACATACACCATCGACTCTGCCCTGGACCGCTCAAGCCTGCTCTTCTTCACACTGTACAAGTTCCCATATGTGCTCCAATTCCTCTCACAACAAGAGGATGATGTAACTTGAGAGATGACCCTCAAGGATAACTTCTGTAGAATAGGGGATGTTGCCCCATGAGTTGCCCACCAAGCATAGGGTTTCTTACCCCCTATCTCTAAGCACATCATAGCCTCCAAATCTCCCAGTGCCAGTGTAAAAATCTACAAAGCCCTCCTCCGCCTCCTCAAGCATGTTGCTATCTTGAAATAGCCGTCTAAGTGCTATCTTCCTCCCATGTGCAATCTCTGCATCCATGTGAGGAGGGACTCTGTGTGAGGCCCCCGATCCACCAGTGAGCCACTCCTAAGTGTAGAACTTGGGGTTGAAGGAGTGGGCCAAGCAATGCAAAGGTGTGCAATTCTTATCCCACCTGGAGATAAGAATATCCCGAATAATGGTCCATAAGTTCTCTGTCGATGTCCCATACTCGAGACACTCATTCTCCATGACAATGGACCTCATGGACTCAATCATGGAATACCACCCCTCATAAACCTTTGCTAGGATGGGTCGGTCCGTGTCTGCAAACCGCAACAAAGAAATGTTTGGCTCCATGATCTTAATGCTAAGATCTACCGTGTCCCACCAACCATCATTTAACATCGTTTCTTTCACCTTTTGTGAAGTAGCCTGATCCGTCTTTCTCCAAAAAGCCCAAAACTCTGAAATCACCATGGACCCAAGAGCGGTTTTGACCTCCCTCAACCTCTTGAGCATGATGAATGAGGAAGCAAACTGAGTATCTACAATCTTCAGCAATGAAAGCTGTGTGTACTATTTGTAGATGGTGAGGGCATTTGTGTGGTTTTGTACAAAGTTACGGATATGCCGTGCATCCTCAATAAGGTTGCCAATCCATGTCACATCCGAAGCAATGGCTTTCAGTGCTCAATTCAAGGAATGGACAATGCAAGGTGTCCAAAAAACCTGTAAGAGCAATAAAAGCATGTATCAATGACTCTACAACACTAACATTGCAATGCCCAAATTCAAACAATGAGCAAATTAGAAATGAAAGGTGTCCAAAATGAACATACCTGTGGATATTTAGCTTCCACAATCATGCCAGCAGCCTTGCAAATAGGTGCATTGTCCGTGATGATTTGTACACACGAATCAACACCTACTTCTTCAATGGTTTTGATGAATAAATCACCCATAAATTGTGCATCCTTGTATTTCCCAAGAGCATCCACCGCTTTCAAGAACAACGGTCCATTTTGGGAAGATACCATGAAATTGATGAGTGGATGGCGTGCGGGATCCGTCCATCCATCAGAAACAATACTCACACCACATGAGGGCCATGTTGTTCAAATTGGCTCAAGGATTTTATCTACCTCCTTCTTTGCTTTAACCAACAATGTGGTTCTAAGCTTCTCTGAATCAGGAGGCACATAACCACTTGGAGCTCGTTCCAAGATAGTTCGAACTGTATCAAAATACAATGGTGACCGTGCAACATTGAATGAGATGAAGTTGAGGTAGAAGAAAAATGCAATGGTAAGGTCTACCTCTTCTCGCACCTCTTGCTGAAAAATCCTATCCATTGGACCACCTTTAGATTGCCTCTTTCTTGTTTGATAAGTATCCCCATACCCATGAATGCTAGGTGGAAATGGAGTCTTGGTGCTAGAGGACTTCTTAAAAAATGGAAGAGGATCATCCTCTTTTTTCTTGCTTGCTGCTGCCACCTTCCCTAAGCCAACATGATCCTCTCTTTCCATATCCCTCCTTTGGTTAACACTCACCGCTTTGCATGAAGAAATCCCACAAGAAGGAAGGGCCAACAAATGGCCCTTAACCTGAAAATATGTGCTCATGAACTCATACTTGCAAAAATTGCATCTCCAAGACACATTGCCTCCCCCACCAAGCTTTGCCCTGGGCCCATCTTTCCTTGTCACATACTTCCACAATGGGTATTTTTTTTCTTAGGCTTGTTGTCTTGCTAAAACAGGGTTAAATGGAGCCATAGAATGAGCTCCATTAGCAGCCAATGGAGCACTTGACGGAGGAGGAGAACCGGTTGTGCTTGGTGGAATAGGAGGGGAGGCCCTAGATGGTGTATTTCTCCCTTTCCTTTGCCCCATACCTCCTGCCCTAGCTGATTGAGACATTCCTTTTCTTGTGTGATGGTTGAGTTTGCAATCCTCTCCACAAGTCCACTGGAATGCACTTGGAATCGCTTGGAAACAATGGATAGCCTTCAAATCTCCTTCAAAACTCCTTCACCTACACATACAACTCACTCTCAACTAATTGCTTCCTTGCAAATGACAAAAAGAAAGCCAAAAATTTGTTTTAAACCAAACCGAGATGCCTTTTTCCATGCTTTACGTGTCCTGTTTTCGAGATTCATGTCCTGTTTTCGGGATTCGTGTCCTGTTTTTGGGACACGCTCTCATTTTGTGTCCGATTCGTTTTTTTTCATGTCCCAAATTCAGATTCAACTGAAAGTCGAATCGGACACGAATTTAGATCGAATCGTGTCTGATTCGATCCCCACGGGACACGAGGGGCCTCCAAGACGAATCCGGTTTCTTAGTGGGGCACTGATCTTGACCCTTCAATGAGGAGACAACAATGCACCTCCACCTTTATCTAACACCAGCGGCATGGACATTCTCGGCCCCATCCCAGTAGTCGGGCAACTTCATCCAGGATGTAGTAGCAGGCTCCCTCCTCTAGGTAGCGATGCACTACCCATTGTAGATCCTCTTCTAGTTCTTCCTCCAAACAAAGTACTTTTTTGAGCTTCCTCTAGTCGGCCTTGGATGGTAGGAGAGATACTCCCAGTGTTTCTAGTGCTTCGAATGTCTCTAGTGCCCCAAGATAGTGACAGTTTCACGATTTATGCATCACAGCGCTGAGATCCACTTCCTGTATATTGTATACACTTTCCTCTCCTGGTTCAGCTCTCTTCATAACTGTTTGTATATTTTCTGCGAGAACCACCCTCGATTTATGGAGTTAGGGTTAGGTTTGAGTTCTGTTACTAGCTTTTTATATGAGGTACTTTTTGAGTCCAACTTTGTATTGTTATCATGGTACTGCACATTCCCATTGACCCACTTTTGTGGTCATTTGTTGGACATTAATACAATTATCTTATCTCATCTTATGTGCTATATAGTAATTATAGTCTCATTGCACATGGGCATATATGTAGTGTATTCTTGTCTCTCAGAGATGGGTGGATGGATGGGAGGGTCACCCTTATGGTTGCAGGGAACGAGATGTTTCTGTCCCAAAACTAGTGACAAATTTGTTTTGTGCAGAGGTTTTAAGTTGTGGGTTAGAAATTTAATATTGATAAAGCTTATAAGGTTAACATTCCTTTATCTATATATCTATATATATTTGTTGACATACACAGACACACATTTCTTTACACATTCTGAAGTCTTCGGTTTGAGTCTTGTGTGTAGTTCTCAAATTCAAATTTAAAAACTAAAATGGTTAGTGGAATTGTTCTAACCATTTTAAATTGTATTGTGCAACAAATATGCCTTTCCCCTATCTGGGAGTATTAAAATGGAGGAATGTATCTGGCTTACAACAATCTCAGTAGACCCCCTTGGTTGAAAAGCAATGGGCAGGCAACTATCTATTCAGACAAATTTGCCGAGGAGTTGCACCTGGCCTCCACTGCATGAAACCCACTTCAATGGGTGAGATGGTCCACGAGGGACTAATTCCACTAACCATTTTAAATTGTATTGGTCGGATGTTTCATATGCGATAATGAGTGGCCTAAGCTATTTTACGAAATTACATTTTAAAATTTTATTTTGACGAGATGCTTCTGATTATCATTGTGCGGCAAATGTGCCCTTTCCCATTCTGGGAGTATTAAAAAGGAATATAAATGGAATATAGCTGGTTTACAACAATCTCGATAGACCCCCTTGGTTGAGAAGCCATGCTTGGGTGACTGTCTTTTCTGACAAATTTGCCCTGGGGTTTTGTTAATAATTTGAGAAAATTCAAATCTCCGTTCAAATAACAGCCACTCAGAATTTTCGTCAAACAATTTATGAACCACTGATATAAGCTAATGAAGATAAGCCAACAACATTATACTTCACTGAAGCATAAATAAACTTATCCGGAGGCTAATATACTGTTCATAAATGTAATTTGCAGCAGAAAATAAAAGATATCAGCAGACTTTAAATTGAAATAATACACAGTATTTTGGTCAAAAAATGACCCTGGAAAAACCCCACACTTTGGGGAAAACCAGTCCTAGCATTTTATTCATGAGCAGCAGTTTTTCTCAAAGTTACAACAGCAGGTAAATACATAATTATTTTCTAGTACTGTATAGAAATGTTTTAAAAATCTGAGCATAAAATCTACCTCAACTTCTTGCCACTGTACAGACTTTATGGATTTCGATTTTTTTTTTGAAAAACGTGCTGCTGCCTGAAAATGCATGCCTCTGTTTTTCTCACTTCAAAAATGTGTCCAGAACTGCCTCGATTTCTGTGCAGTCACTTACAACAGTATGGCCTCCTGGGAAATCACACCCAGTCTCTCTCGAAATGTGGGATGGCTATCTCGATTTTTGTGCTCATAAATGATCCCACGCCTTGGGAAATGTGCTATCCTCTGCTGCTGTCACACTCTTCTCTGCTGCTCATTGACCATCTTCTAGGAAATCTTTCATTCTTTCTCTCCTCTCCTCTTGGATCTCAAGCCACCTTGAGAATCGTGCCTCTCCAGAAATTCTCTTCTTGGATGTGTGCAAATGAAGTCTCAAACTTTATTTTATTTACCCATTAGGGTAACTCCTCTTGACCTTTCGAATTCCACGGTTGAGGTTGAATTTTGATCTCAAGATCCATGGTTCAGATCTAATCTCAAGTTCACTTTAGTTTCCTAAGTGAACTATACACTAAATCTTTTCTTTTCAAAAAGTCACTTTTCCCTAATTATCATAAAAGTACACTTTATGACTTAAAGTCACTTTATAAACATAATAAAGTGCAACTCACTTTTAAATCATAAAGTCACATTAAAAATGTACTTTAATTAATAACTCATTAAGAAAGTCACTTTATGACATTAAATGAGAATTCACATCACCTCGGACTCCTGCACTTAGGCACCTGATGCAAGAGTACCTCCGAGCTACAAAATAATGCTAACAGGTTGCACATAGCCTCCACACCATGAAACAACCCACTTGAACACACGAGATGGTCCATGACGGGTGAAATGTGTCTTTGGGGGATTTGAACCTTGGTGGTAAGCATGAAACACCTTCTCTTTACAAACTAACCAAGACCCTGTTGACAAAATACATATTTAATTGAATAAATAAGGAGGTTTTTTGTGATTTTTAGTTTTTTTGAATTTTTTTGGGCCTTCTAACAATATTTTCCTTAGCTCCTGTTTAAATACACTGTTGTGTTGCAAGTGTGGAAAATCATGTTGTATAGCATTGAGAATGATGAAATTCAGTTGATTCCTCATTTTACAAGGCAAATGCTTGTTGAGCCAACCATGGATGGCATCCAGTTGAAAATATTGCTTTTGCCTGTGGCTCAATAAGGAAGATGGTTTATAAACATGCGGACTCAATTTGTTGGTGCAGATCTTTATATATATATATAGTTACCGGATTCGGCTATAGGCCTAACCACACCCGAATTGGATTCTCAGATTCTTCCACTTTGTTATGACTATAATAAATTTGTTTACGTAGGATAATTAAGGTTAATTAGGGTTAGGGTTTCGAATCCCCGATTCCTAATTTTGGGATGAGTGCCGCACCCGTATCGGATTCTTTAGCCGATTCTGATTGCACCCACGGTTTGTGTAACCTTGTATAATATATATATATATATATTATTTTGCGAGAGGTTGCAAATTAAATGCAATCTTTTTCTTAATTCTGGCTTGCTGCATCTCAGTGTGATGACCACAATGGAATTATCCAGAATACACATTTATACTGATTGTTGCTGTTTTTCTTAGTTGCAGTAGTTAGTCACCGAGTGATAATTTTATTAGAAGCATTTAGCATGTGTCATATGGATTTTTGTGCTTTTTGCAGGAGTTATATAGTGGGGGTAATGAT
This sequence comes from Pseudotsuga menziesii, assembly GCA_001517045.1. Lineage (NCBI taxonomy): Eukaryota > Viridiplantae > Streptophyta > Pinopsida > Pinales > Pinaceae > Pseudotsuga > Pseudotsuga menziesii. The sequence continues at coordinate 520,862 of LPNX010374390.1, forward strand.
CGTCAAATTCTAATATGGTCTCCACCAGCTGTGGTATCCCTTGAAGAGGTACTTTGTTTCTTTGTCTCCAACTTATACTTACGAATCTAAAAGAAATTGGAATGTTGCACTCTATTATTACAATCGTTGTGCTGTGGAAATTAGTCTATGTGGGCCTTTTTAGAGGAAATTAGTCTGTGGGCCTTTTTAGATATTTATATCAAGCTTTACGCATATCATTATGAAAGAGTAGGCAATAGTGTTTTAGGCACTATTGTAGTGCTTGGTATGAATCAGAAAAATGTATTAACTTCCTGTGGAGAGCCTTCTAAGTTTTTTGAGGTTAAGAATATGTTCTTTTCAAGTGCTTCCCAAAACTTAACAGAATCCAGCAAGTTGAAATATCCTTTTATGCAAAATTTTTATATTAGTCTCAAATTTATGTAGATTGAAGTGCTTGAATAACTTTTCCTTTCCTGCATATATTAGAATTATAAATCTTGCACAAAATTAGGGGGTACATTTGTTGTTCAGTTAAGGAATTATTAAAAATTTGCAGGGATTCAATGACTAATCTGCATGAAGCCAATAAAAATAACTTAGAATGTTTATTGATGTCTTTCAAGTTTGATTGACGGCATTGCACCCTTGATGCAGCACCTGTAATTAGAAACATGGTCGAAGGATTGTATTTGATTTATGATATTAGAATCTTTAAAACTTAAATATTTTATGTGCTTTTAGTAAACCGAGTCATCAAATTCAAATCGATCGAGTCATTACCGATTGATTACCGAGTTCGAGTCCTAGTCAACCCTCGACTGATTCTGAGTCCAGCTCCGAGTTTTAAAACATTGAATAAAACATGCAAAGCTTATGGAAATAATTTACCTCAATCTTCATGCAATGCTCACAACTTTGAAAGAATCCATACTTAAACATTATACCCTTATAGCTTCTACTTATTTCTACAAAATTAACTCAATACACTAGCACATAAGAAAATAGGTGCTAAGTAGCAACGATGCTTTATTCTCCACATATTCTAGCAAAAAGTACAACAAGAGAGACTTAACTGGCAACCCTAGATCTTGACCAGTCAATGATGTAACAACTTCATTGACAAGTCAAAACTAACAATTCACTCTTCAATACAAGTGGACAAAAGAGAGGAATGCCTTCATCAAAACCAATGTAAAGTGATGAATGCTCCAAGATAAGGTGGCACATATGGACCAAACAAGTGGGGGACTCCATAATGGAGTGGTCAAAGAAAAACAATGAGTATTCAAGGCAATGGTTTTGAAATTGTCAGATTCATCAATATTTATCAGATTTTCTATTATAACCACTTTTGGAAATCCCTCTCTGCTTCTAATGTTGTTGAGATGACAGAATTTTGGGCACTTTGTCAAAAGATAATTGCTCTTCAAGCCAGGATGCCCTTCCAAAAAGAAGTCTCGTCAATAATGTCAAAAGGTACCACACATGCCTCCAAATGTGTGTTCAAGGAGGGCACTCATCAAATGGGGACTAAACATCATCAATACAATCCAATCCAAGTGTTAGACCATATAATGTTTGACTTAGGAAAAATACTTTAATATATGCAATCATTAACATAAAAGGTATTAAGTGCTCTTTTCTAATAACTCACTAATTAACTCCAAAATTTCATGTTTTACCTTTACAACCAAGTATATACCATGCCTTTCTAAATAAGGTGGGTGATGAAGTTATTGTGATGTTAGGGACAGGGTGGTTCAGAATTTGACCATAGTAAAAATGTGATTGAGTGCTAGGTCTACCTCTTAGCTTTCAAGAGCTAAGGGTTAATGATTTTTTTTCCTCATGCGTGCCTTAGAAGGAAGCGATTTTTTTCTTGAGTTCCCCTTTCATGTGCCTCTTTTTTGCAATCCCTTTTTATTTTATTTTTTATCATTATCTTTTTTTTTTGGCTTAGTCCCTTTGTTTGATAACATGGGACTTAGGGATGTTGGCTTTTGCAAGGAGGCATTGCTCACATTTATCATTTAACTTCAGTTCCCTGAGCGTGCTTCGACTCTTTTAAGTTTTAACTTTGGCTTAGTTATTTATACATGGGAATAGTATAGAGACCATGGCACATAACATATGATACATGAATTATGAAAGGGGACATGATGGAAATGGATAGAATGGCTAGTGAAATGACATGATATGAAAAATGACTAGGTAAAATGTTATGAGTGACATGAATTATAAATTTAGAACTGCACCAAAGCATCCGTAGTTATGGGACACTCATCTAAGATACATGAGTCATTATAGAGTAACACCTTTGACCTCCTATGATCATGTCCACACATAAGAAGGCATTAACCATGAGTCAACTTGAGAGGATATGTCACAACACTGGCGGAAACTGCATGTCCCCATCAATCTCTAGCACATGGTACATATCATGGTAAACTAAGCAAGCTGAAAGTGCCTTTGTCAAATAACCATGGGGAAATCATAGATCTCATCTTTTGAATGGCTGGATGTGATTGAAGATCACATGGGCAATATCGATCAAATCAGCCCTACATGTAAGGGGGGTAACAAGACGGTCATGGGAAGTCAAAATGGGTGAAGGCTTGGGGACTACTCAAATTAGTGACGAAGCGAGGAACTGCTTTTCGATACACCTTGAGAAACTGAAAGGGATTTTTGAGCAAGGAAAGCTAAATTTATTTTGTTTCAATTTTGTACTATTATTGGCATCTTTGTAATTGGCTATGGCTGGTACTCTTGTTGCATGGTTTGGGAGTGTTTATGTTTGCAGCTTCCATGGTTGAGATTGCTTGGTTGATAGCACTATGATTTTGGGGACTATTCTTAATAGTTATTTTGGGGGTACCCATTTTGACCATTTGTGCATATGCTCTTGTTGCTCTACCTTTGTCTGTGGAGATGTTTTGGAGGTTCAAGTTTTAAAGAACTCTCCGTTGTAATCCTTGTTGCATAAGTTTGCTTCACTATGCTCCAAAGAGGATTGGGTGGTGTTGTGGAAACAACACTTCTAGGATACCTCGTCATGGTCTGGTATTTTTGCTATTAGTTTCCCTATCCTAGTTGTATTTAAGGGGGAATGATGGGAGATGTGATATTTTTAGAAAAGACAGATACGATACTGTGAGGAAACAACATATCCCCCCTCTTCCTAGACATTTCCGGTATTTCTTCCTCCCCTTCTCTTTCGTGTCATTGTGAGGAATTTGCAGCAACATAGGGTCTAGTTTTGTATGAGTCTTAAGGGTCTGTGATGCAAATATATCTCTTTTGGTTATCAAAATACCTTTTTATGTGGAATACTGTTTAGTGTGATGGTCTCTAGCTATTGATATTCATTGTGATAACCCTAGGGGCTAGGATTCTACTAAACTATCTTGCAGCTACTTCTCTTTTTCTTCTTCCATTCACCAATGGACCAAGGCAGCGGTCAATTTTAATTAATTTTATCAATCTTTTGTCTGAAGCTTGTCTAGGGAGACACCCCTTGGGCTAGCATGCACTAGCCCCAAGTGAGAGAAGTCCAGCTTAGGGCACTATATGCTGGCCTTCTGATTGTTGCACCCGTGGTTTCCTTGGTGATCCTTTGCCAGATCAATGGGGACACTTTTGAGAGCTAAGAGGTCTCTACTTGATAGCTGTCCAACTATGCATGATAATAGAACACCATATCCGTAATCGAGCTGTTCTTAATTTACTCTTACTAGGGGTAGCAACTAAGTTATTTTGGTATTCCTTGTAAAAAGGAGAATAAGAAGTATTATCTGCAATTCCGTTGGCAAGCATGAAATCAACAATCGCTCCATCTGCACCCCCCGCCCCCCCACCCATACACTGCACATTATACATTTCAATCAAGGTGTTTCATTTACCTGGTAGGACTCCAAAGTATGGCTTTTGTTGGTATGGATATTGGAAAATGTAGCATTTTTAACAGAAATGTGAAACCTCTTTGTTTTGGATGCTTTTTGAAGTGGAGATGTATTTCCCCTTACTTCATTATCAGGTACGGCCGATAATGGAAAATGTAGCATTTTTAACAGAAATGTGAAACCTTTTTGTTTTGGATGCTTTTTGAAGTGGAGATGTATTTCCCCTTACTTCATTATCAGGTACGGCCAAAATATGTTGGTAAACTTGGGTCTAACTACCATAAAAAAATGTTTAACAAGATTGGACATCCAGTTATGAGAAAATCGTTATTTTTCTTGTTATCCAGTAACTTTCTTCACAAATTGGTGTAACTCTTTTAAAAGGTAACTTTCTTCACAAATTGGGTAGAGATATCTTGTGGTGGTTTCATTTTGGACTGGAGAAGGAGACTTTGTTCCTCCATTTTAAATTTTTTTGCCTGGAGAAAATCTTAATGTAGAAAGGAAAAAATGCTTGCTACCCAGAATGACATTAGTTCCAAAACCTTCAAATGCCAAGAAAAAACTCAAAAGAATCCTGCTACAGTTGAATATATGAAATCTCTTAGACTTGAAGCTGCCAAATCTGTCTGTCAAGCTATCCGAATCTCTCAACTCTTTCCCAACTAGTTTCTTGTCAAGCTTCCACTGAATAATTCTTGAGTTTTTATTGTTCCCCACTGGAAACTGCAATTCAGCTGGAAAGATATTGACCTTCAAGGCTTCAAAACTCATGAAATACCACTCTTAAGGCTGCCCACAAGCTCATTGCTATGATTTGAACGGCAGAGGCAGTTAATATAAAGGAAAATATGATGAAAATGTTAGTGGGAAAGTCGTGGTTATTCTTTGGGTTAGTTTTAGGTAGGCTAGTATTGTCTTTTTATTGGGGTGTTGGTGGTTTAGAGAGGGATGCAATTGTAATCAAGGGCGTCCCTCAATTGTCTCTGGGATGGGATGCCTCTTGCTCTGTTGTGGACATCCCTGAGAAAATGGGAATGTTTTCCCCATGGATGGGCAAGTGCATGTGACACTTCTCCCCTGATGCAACATGGACTATTATACATGAAATGATTTTTCGACATTCTAGAATATCTGTAACGAGATTACCGAAGGTACATAGATCCTTTGATTGATCTAAGTTCATTGTCTAAATTTGCTTATCAGCAAGCATTGTGAATTGCTACTAGGTGTTGTTGTTCAATTTAGACTTTATCTGTTAAGGACCAATCATTTTCTTCCGCTGAGAGAGGTCAATTGTCACTTATAATTACTTTTGTGTTTTGGTTGGAACATTAACTTGTTTTAGTCAGTATTTCATGGATTCTTCTATCTCCCCTTCAACCACACCCTTGTGTACCTGCGGCACACATCCCAACAAACTTCGTTGGAAAGGATAATTGCTGGACCCACCAAACCCATAGAGCACCTGCTCTTGTAGTCACACCCGCACCCAACAACATCATGCGACACTGATATTAGTATATTATGTAGCCTCAAGTAAACATAACCTGACATGTGCTCTGCTGCTGGAATGATAATGCAGGATGAAAACCATTTGAAAGGATCGGCATCCTTGTTAGATGAAGACAATTGGAGTGACTGAACTAATGCATTCATTCAGCAGATTTAAGATTTAAATTGTATATGTAAGATTATTGAGTTATTCTTGTACCGGTATTTTGAGTAAATAATCTTATTGTAAATTCTATTCCTTAGCGTCCACTGCAATATCTTGGCTATGTTTATGACAATTAACAACATTGCTGGATCAGTTGTAGATCACAGAAAGATGGTCATGTAAACAAACTTCTTTTCTTCCACCTGCAAATGAGTTTTCTTTGTACATGTTGTCACTGTAAGCCTGTTACGTCGGATATACAATCATACTAATATCCGTGAGAATAATTGTGAATTGTTCAAGTATCAGAGGTGTAATGTGGACTTTAATGGAAAACTGTTACATGTATGGCTTTTGAGTTATTTTGAAACTGAGGTAGATTCAGAGGACATGATATTTCCTTACAAAGTTTGCCCTTAATTTCGTTTCCTGAAAATCTTTGAACTTTACTGTTTGCAGCAATTGACAGATTTTTTATGCAGTTTTATGTATTTGGTTAAATACTTCGACCAAACATTGCTTTCTACTTGTTTTTCCACTAGAGAAGTGATTATATTAGCAGGAAAATTACATGATAAATGTTATATTTAAATAGTCCAATGGTTTCTCTATGATTCCATTTCTTATTTTATTTAGTCCAATGGTTTCTCTATGATTCCATTTCTTATTTTATTTGAGGTTAGCCACTACAAGTGCAAATTAAACAGCGTTTAGCTGGGTGAACTATGAGTTTGGGCGGTATTTCCAATAAGTGGAGTACATTGTTTATCATTTGATATGCGCACAGCGCAAGCGGGGGAAATTTACATTACCATTACATGGATATCCCAAGGGTATATCTGCTGGTGGGCACCATCTCCATTAAGCTGGAGACGTTACTTATGATTCAATAAATGGATGGCGTAGATTGTTTTATCAATGAATATCACATTATGTGCTTATTAGCACAGATTCATTTGTGAACCTTGAATTAAGGTTATGTAACTTAGTCATACATTCCCAATTGAAATCAAGACACTATGATAACTTTAAGTTAAGCATACTAGAAATTTAAATATCCGAAAATATCAAAGTACAGGAAGCATCCTATGTACTCCATTGGTGTAGAGGGCCAGAGGCCTTGAGAAAGATTTTTATTTCATGTGATTTTTTCATGTTTCTGTAACTTGAAATATGGGAATTGGGGCTTTTAAATGTTTTTATTTTGCATACTGTTCAATTGAATACTTACGTAGCTTGAAACAAAATATTAATTACAGTTATATGACAAAATGTATGTAGTGTTTTTAGAATGTTCAAGGTTTTAAAGGAAATATGATATTTCCATATCACATATACTTTAAGCAAATATTCCTTCTTAAATATCTAATTTTATTTGAAAAAAAATAGATTATATTTCCATATCAAATACTTTATGAAAATATTCCTTCTTAAATATCTAATTTTTTTTAAAATAGAAAAATAATCAAATGGCTAATGTTAGCCCCTAAAATTTCCTTATAGTCATTATGGTTTATAGTTTATGTGGCATGTAATTATTTTTGCAGCGAGAATGCATTTTAGCTGGTGGACTTTGTTTTGGGGTCGTTGGCTTTAAAAAATGACAAATTATTAAAAAAAAGATTATTTTTACTTCGAAAAGAAAAATAACCTTCCAATCAAAGCGCGGAAATTTCAAAGCATTTTGGGGGGCGCATTTATGGTTTATCTTGATCACATTTTCAATGTTTGTGCAATAAAACCAGTGTTTTTTCCTTCTATGTTTTTATTTTCAAAAGATTGACCTCCACAATTCACCTCTGTATGTCTTTTAGGGTAGTGACCAATGATCTGTCGACTGCGACTTTGATTGTTATACCTTTCAATGAATTTAGGGTTCTCATGTTGTGTTGGGATCAAACCACTTTGCCCAAATAGTTCAATGAGACCATTTGCTCATGGACTTGAACCCAAGTCTTCACAGAGCCCTAATTTCCTAGAACCCCATAAACATAACATTAAAGAAAATAAACAATAGGGATAAATGGTGTTGCAGGTGATGGGGGCGGGGGTGGTGTTAGAGTTATTTTTTCCAATAAAGTTCGTTTTATGAAGTTTCATGTGTCATTTTTTATACACCATTTTGATGGGGGGCGGGGGTGATGTTAGAGTGTGTTTGCTAATAAAGTTTGTTTTATGAAGTTTCATGCACCATTTTTTATATATCATTTTGCATTTTCAGTGCTCAAGGGGTGTTTTGCACGGCACAAAGGGTGACTTTTAGTAATGGGAAGCAATTTCTTTCAGAACAATGATTTTTTTATTTTTTTTAGCATGGAGGCAAAAAGAAAGTTCATGATTAATGTAAATAAGTGATTAGGAGCATAAGCTTTCTTCATGGTTCTTTTATTGGATCATCCCTTTTTGTCAACACGAGGGTAGTGAAAGTGAAGATCATACTTCATTTTCCACCACACAAACAAGAAGGCTACCTCTTCAAAATGAAGATACTATTTGGATGTTGGGAAAAAGTTAGAACAAATTTCATGGAACATTGTTATTGTCACTTGTTAGCATATGTCATATGGAGCTTGTCACATTTTGGATAGTAAAAATGGTTTTTAGATATTAGGTCTTGTTTCACAGGATTATTAGGTCATAAAACAAAACAAATTAACACATTCTAATTTCGAAGAAAGTAAACAATACGAAAGAAAATGGGGAAAGGGAGACTTTAGGGTTTTATAGCCACTAATTTGTTTTGAGCAAGTATGTGGGCTAATCTTGACATTCATTTTGTGGCTTAATCTTCATTTGCATTTTTAATATACTAGGGGCATTTTCCATATAATAAGAGGTGGTTTTGAGCATTGGGGAAGTGTTTTTCACGGGAAAATAATGATTTTAACTTGAGGGAAGTAAGAATGAGGTTAGTCATAGTGAACAAGTAATATTCAATGAAAGTTTTTTTCACGCAAGGGGGCGGGGGGCGGCGGGGGGTGATATGGGCCTACACATTATAGTGACATATGTGTTTAAGTTGTTTCAAGTCGTTTCTCCACCTAAAATAACAAAAATAAAAATAAAAAATCATTCTAATTTACAAGAAGATAAAAAGTAAGAAAGGATTGACAGCATTTAGGGTTATATAATTTAATAAAACTTTGGTGAAGTTGATTAACTTATACCCATGATGGGTGTGTCCCTTCTCTTGTCTTGTGGCATGATCATGTATAATGCCCAACGTGGGCATGGGAGCAAACCATGCATGAAGGCATGTAACCTCCCCGAGTTATGTTGGTGTACATATATCATATTTCGCATTATGTTTGGATTTGGCGTCTTGATCTCACTAAAGCGAACCAAGAATCACTTGTTTAGCATTCTGAGCATCCACTCCTTCATCGCGTGAGCATTCATGGTGATGGAACCGCATCCTTGCCATTGCTTTGTGGGTATCCACATAATGATGTGGTTGTTCTATCTAAAATGCAAGTGTAGAAGACTTTGTTGAGCTATTTCTAGAAGTTTCTATTGTGATAGAGCTCATCAATGTTGCTCCCATATGCATTTTCTTATCAAACATCTTCATACTCCTTTCACCACGGTTTGTATTAAGGTTACTCCAAGGAAAAATGCATCAGGTCCATGGAGAATGCATATGCCCAAGGCTATCAAGGAGAAGGAAAAAGATTAGGGTTGCTTTGAAGAGACGGTGAGCCTTGAAGTTAAGAGGCACATCACGGATATGGAAACTCATATTCGCAGACATGGGTGCCAATCACACCTTGAGTAGTTAATTGGTGATCTTGGGTGCATGGTTGATGATTCAGGTTCCACCAAAACTCACAAGACATGGCATACTTGGATACTAGGTCTACTTTGGAATGTGAAGGCTTTCTTTGGGAAATCCATAGCAAATTATGCAAAGGGTACATTCAAGGACGATCCTCGAGGATTAAGTTTGGAAGCTCGATGTTCTCGATTGGAAAATTGGGTGAGGCAACTCGTTCACAACTCGTTGGTTGTAGATAAGCACATTAATGCAAAATTTGACTCTTGCAAGAGAATTGACCAGTAAAACCTTTAGGAGAGCTTCTCATTCAAACCCCTCAGCGATGCAAATAGTCTTTTGACATTGTCTGAAGGCTTGTCAACAAGGTGCTCCTTCATTGGTTAAGCTTGAGCCTCCAGGAGCCAATCATACAATCTCTTCCCCTATTCTCATATCTGATGATGATTAGTTATGAAATTGAATCCTTAGGAGTTTAATTTTTGGTAAAAGTCTAGATAGTTTCTTTTTGGTTAATCTAGTCATAACTCTTGCCTTGTGGGGGGCTCATTTACTAGTATTCTCCATTATGTTTGGCTCAAGACTTGGATAGTCTCAATCTAATGGTAACTAGTCAAACAATGTCATTGGGTCACACTTGATAGCTTTTTCTATTCTCTCCAATGTTGTATATTACTTTTAGTTTAATAGAATTTCGAACCTTAAAAATAAAGAAAGGTTTATTGACCTATCTCTTATTTTACAATGAAAAATGCATTTTAGTTGGTGGCCGTGTTTCAAAGCATTTCTTGACCACGAAAAAAAGTATTATAATTTCAAAGAAAATAAACAATTTCTAAGAGGGAAAAGGATAAGGCAGCTTTAAAGATCAAGAATATTCATGTATTATAGAAACACTGATGAAGCTTTATAAGGCAACTTTAAAGATCATGAATATTCATGTATTATAGAAACACTGATGAAGCTTTATAGATTTTAATATATCAACTATAAATATATAAATCTTAATATACCCGAAGGGTATGACTCCTTAGTCATGAGAAACTTCAAATGGTTATTTTCAATGAAAATGTTTACATTGAAATGACATCATAATATATAAAATAAGTGATTTTGAAATGAATAATAATTCATATGTTGAATATGAAGATAGAGTTGAAATCCATAAATGGTAATAATTATATAATTGATCAAATAAATGAATCAGATAATTAATCTAATGAGTTTGTGAAGATATACTTGTATACATTGATTAATCATGAAAGTAAATGGTTGTTTCATTTTTGTTATTTTGTGTTTTTTTAGTTATTATTATTTTTTAGGGGAATTTGCAACTGGAGTTGGGTTGGTATTTGCGTGACACAGGGTCCAACGATTCATTCCTGCTACCACCATACCTCTAGGTGCTCCACACCCACCCACAAGACATGGGACACTAGTAAACCCAAGTGCGATCTGATCTCGTGACCTCCATTTACAACAAGTGACTTCATATCAATCGACGCCAATGAGCCACACCCGTTCGGGCTTAGTAGTTATTATTATTATTATTATTATTGTTATACGGTTTTTATATTGTCTTCCCTTCAAAATGTTGTGTCTTTAAAGCGTTTTATGGAAAAATCTGAGCCTCCGTTTAACCTACAATGTTTTTCATGATTATGATTTTCAAAGTTATGAGGGTTAAGACATTGGATGATATAAGCAACAAATTTTTGAGCAACATTGTTGAGTTGTGAAAGGGGTAGACCACCCTGATTCTACTTTGTGTGGAATTGTATGGAAATGATTGTTATTGTTTTTGGTATTGTTGTCATCTTTGGTTAGTTCATTGAATAATATAATGACTATTATAATTAGGATGAAGATAAGACATCTTTGTATCTCATGTCTTATTTTTGGAACATTCACATTTTGATACTTCTAGTGATTTGTTGATCGATAACATATCAATATAAAATTCAAATTCCTCAATAATCGAATAACCAGAACAAGTAACGTAGAAAAGTCATAAATGGTTAAGTAGAAAGTAAAAATGTAATGTATGATAGATAAGTAAGATGTTTTACACGAATTAGTGTCGGGTATTCTATACCCTAAGTGGTAAAGGGGGTGACTTTTCAAGTCACCTCTTGAGTAATTAATTAATTACCTTAATTAACCTATTTAGTATTAAATGTTAATATTTATAACTTTTATATTTGTTACATTGACTTCCCCTTAAGGGAAGCTTTGTCCTCAAAGCTTGTATCGACAACAATGTCTGAATTCCCTTGAACTGTCATCTCAGGATCTTTTCCTTTTGGTAATTGCGACACTTGATGAAATGAGACGATATGAGTTATGGATTCCCAAGGAGAATTGTCGCATCGTATCTGCTGAGGTCTGCCCCCATATCTATTTTTATCAAAGCTCTGAGATCATTTTGTGGAACGGGTCGTTTCAATTGTTGCTTAGCATGTTGATCTTTTCACATGTCAACATAATTCTTCTGTGAGTGTTTGTTTTGACCCTGTCGTTGGTCAAAATGACGATTATAAGTAGGATGTCTGCAAGGTGTATGTGTTGTTTGTTTTTCTTTCATTTGAATTGCAGCGAAGACTGCCTTCACTTCCTTGATTTGATTTTTGGATGCATCTTCCGGGATTTGCGCTTCTTGGTTCTCCTGTAGATTGTTATGATTCTGAATCTTTCATATTGTGACTTTTTTTCAATTTCTAACTTCTTGGATTTATTTATGGAATCCATAATATTTTTAATATCTTCCAATGCTTGATTTCTGCTCTTTTAATATCTTCTTTTATTCTTTTTCCTTTTTGTATAAAGTAATAATTGTAAATAATACAATTATTAAATAATAATAATTTTTTTTGTTGGTTAAGTGCCCTGTGACTTGTTTGACAAACCTTTGGTCTGAGAAACTACGATCCAGGGGCATCTAAGCCGTCAAAATCACTCGGGGATCGCACCCAGCCTGGTTGCACCAACCCTTAGCATGGTTGGATTTAAATGTCGCCTTCCAAGAGCATCGGATTTTGATCTTGGGCCGCCAAACAAATGAAACCACTTTCGGTCGTTTGCTCTACCGGAATTTGACTATTAAATCATAATAATTATTATTATTAATTACTATTATTATTAAAAATTTAATAATAATAACAAATATAATATGTTACCAATTATTATTTAAAAATAATAATATAATATATATATTTTTTTTGAATTGGTTGAAAGGTTTTTTGAAAAAATATATAACAATAATAAATTTTTATTATTACTAATAGTATTATATATATATATATATATATATATATGAACGGTGTGGGAATTAGGGTTTAAACCCTAGAATTAAGAAAAAACCACTTATTAAAACAAAACCGTGGGTGGAAAAACCACTTGTGGTTTTACCCTCTTTTTTTTACTTTTTTTTTTACCTTCCTTTTTTTATGGCATCATCTTCCTTCTTTTTCTCTTTTTTTTTTCACTTTTCTCCTTTTTTATTTTGACTTTCTTTTCTTCTTTTACTTGGTCAAAGACCATAATTTTAGGGACTCCCTAAGATTATGATTAAAAATCACGATATGGCCAAAGGCCTGGATCACAAACTAGCTCCGATACCACTGGAGAAACAAATTCCTCAATAATCGAATAACCAGAACAAGTAACGTAGAAAAGCCATAAATGGCTAAGTAGAAAGTAAAAATGTAATGTATGATAGATAAGTAAGGTGTTTTACAAGAATTAGTGTTGGGTATTTTATACCCTAAGTGGTAAGGGGGGTGACTTTTCAAGTCACCTCTTGAGTAATTAATTAATTACCCTAATTAACCTCTTGTTATTAAATGTTAATATTTATAACATTTATATTTGTTACATCTTATTTTTGGAACATTCACATTTTCATACTTCTCGTGATTGATAACATATCAATATAAAATTCATTTATTGTTGATGTTGATTGGATCAAAATTTGTTTCTTTCTCTGTAGTCAGGATTTTTACATTTGATAACTTCTCTATTTCAATTAGGTTGGTCATTGTTTCATTCTCTGTTAATGATTCCTTGTTGATTAATTGCTCTAGCTTTTCATGTTGTTACTTCTTCTCTTTCTTCAAATTCTTGATCGGTTGTCCAAGATGGGATTACAAGTGGGAGACGAGGTGTGGCACAAATGGGAAATGTCGAAAGATGGGACTATAGATGGGATACGAGGTGTGGCACAAATAGGAAATGTCAGAAAATGGGATTACATGTGGGAGACGAGGTGTGGCACACTTGGAGTATCTCAAGGATGTTGCATAAAAACTTCAACAATACTCCAATAGGCTTTCAAACCTTCAAATGTATGCAAAGTGTTTGGAAGACTTTTGGATGTTTGCAAATAACCCTTTTCTTTATGTTTGCATACAACATTTGGATGACTACGTCTAAGGTATGAACCTTTAGATATTTGAACAGTGATCAAGACCTGTTTAACTGTCACCATAGATTATCTTTGAATGCCAAAGATCATACTTGTTTCTGAGTTGGGGCTGCTTTAGGGCTACAAGAAGGCTTTTAGACTTAAATTGTAACCTTGGCTGACTATTTAAATGCTTCCACATCAGATTGTTGCTACTATGGCCTCATCAGAGAAATCCTAACTTGACCTTCTAATGGTGTGAAGAGTAGAATGAGGCTTGCTGCTAGGTTCGAGTTGTCCCAAAAAAAGGATTCAAGTATATTGTGCAACCTTTGGATATATTCAAGAATTTTCAATTTTGGATGTCTTCAACACATTGTGCTACTTTAGATTACCTCAATACAATGTGCAACTTTGGAGGACTTGATAGTTAAAAAGATAGTTTTCATATCAATTTCCAAAACAGTTCGAATGTCTTCAAGTAAGATCAGCCCATTCTACTGAGGCATACCCAAAAATTCATAGAGAATAAGATGTTTAAAGTTTTCTTTCTCCATAGTTGTCCCATAATACACAGCACCTTGTATACTACTATTGTTCTCATATACCCAAAAAATTCAGAGACAAAAGATTTACATAAACTTGCTTGTTGATATATATAGTTCAAGTGGAGGATATGCCTTGAAAGGAGCCGACATGTTATTAAAAAATTAATCAAAACTTATTTTGTTTGGTTGGCTATAACCCAAAAGATGGGGTAAAATTACCACGTCAACTAAAAAAGTCAATAACTCATCAACCGTAAGGAGTTAGGAGACATTCCACATATCAATGGAAATGGATTGACGAGGTTATCACCTTACGAGGGTGTTGCTTGCAATTACGTGGTCCTTCAACCCTTTTTTTTCCTTCAATTTGTGCAGACCATCAAAAATTGATTGGAAATCTTCTTGATGATTTCTTCAAGTATTTTTATGGCACCAAGAGCTACATCACCAATCAAGGGCATCTTCCATGTTCAAGGTCTCCATCATATGCAATGCCAGTGCTTCATCATCATTAACAAGAGATTCTTTAAGATATCAAAAGCGTCATCAACATGCGAGGGTTCCATAAGAAAGATTGTGGTGTACAATGCCTTCGTGTAATATAAGCAAGGGTTTCATCAACATTCTTGTGGGCTTATGGCCAACAAGCAAGGGTTTCTTCATGGCTCAAAGAACTAATCTTCATCAATCACCATACATTAAGTAGCTTACATCATAAGTTAAGGGTTTTTTCTTTTTGCAAAAGGGCTTCAAACATTAATTGAAGACTTCTCCAACAAGAAAAATACTCCAAGATCAACATTGTGCACCTAACATGTTCAAGGTCTTCACAAAGTGGTCTAGAAGGGAATGAAGAATAGGTGCAAAGTGTCATTTATAAGTACTCCACATAAGCAAGGGATTCACCATAAAGACAAATAAGCATCAAGGGTATGAAGGACCAACTTACGGGGACACAACCACTGACCAAAGACACCACAACATCAAAGGTGGCAATAACCAAATGCCATAGGCAACAACAAAGCTACAAGGACCTCAACGAGGACCAAGGCACCAAGGACAACCACAAACAACAAAGAGGCATCACGAGGGCTTTTCCCATTGTTCAAAGAGCTCCAAGGGCTTCGGACTTGGGCTTAGACAAGGTCAAAAGGTCTCCACAAGACTCAACAGACAACCATCACCAAGGGCTCCACAAAAGGAACCAAGACAAAACAAACCCTCACTAGGGCATTGTTGGCATCAATGACAACCTTAATCAATAGATGGAGCATGACCTCGTCCCCATCTGAGATGAAATTCTTTCTTCAAAACATACTTAAAAGAACAGAGAACACCCCAATGTTTGTGCTTAGAAAGTTACAATTTTTTCATCATACACTTTGGGACTTCAAGTTTATATTAATTATTTGTCTTTGGATATTACAGCTCATAAAGTGTTAAAGACTTATTTTTATATAATTTAGATAGATGGTTGATCTTTTAGAAACTTGTATAGTTCATATGGATGGACTATTTATTTAAGCAATATGGTGGCATCTAATGGTTTTTACATAAACATTAAACACTTAAATATTTAAGGTCTTTTTAAGTTTATGAAAAAAGAGATTGTTTTTTAATACAAAAATTTGTAAATTAAAAATAACAATTTATTAATTTAAAAAATTATGTGAAACAAATATTTAAACATTAAACTAATTATATAATTTTAACAAAATATACTCATATAAAATAATGTATTTATAAATAACAAATACATAAATCCTAAGAATGGATGAAGACACTTTCTTATATTATAAAATTTTAGTGTGAAAATATTGAATATTTAATAAAATTTATTTTACGAAAACAAGTTTACCTCCCCTCTGAACAAATATTGAATATTAAATGCGCACACAATCAATTCAAAAAACATGTGAACTGAAAACTGGTATCGCAAATGGGCCATACGATTGATCATATGGGTGTTTTAATGATAATACAGTTATCCATTAATAAGACTATGAATACTATGAATGGATTAACAGGGGGCAACTTGAAGTTTTTTATTTAAATTTTGATTTTTAGAAATTATTTTTATTTTAAGTTTTAAAAAAATTATAAATAAAATTTTAATTTTATAAATAATCTAAAATTAAATATAACTTTTTAAAAATTAGAATTGAGGTTTTGTTTCAATTTGGAGTAAAAATTAGAATTGAGGTTTTGTTTAGATATTAATATTTTACAATTTAGGGTGGATAAGGAATGACTCCTATGAAACAAATATATTGTCAAGATTTATTTTATTTTATGTGATAATTGGTAGTGAGGTATGGATAAAAGTGATACTTAATTTGTGATCTATTGATGTTCATTGATCACAAGTGTGGATTTGCTGATTATATGTAAGGTGAACATTTTGAATTCTTTAAATACATTATTTTGGAAATGTTAAAAATTATCATATAAATTGTGTATATAGTTTTAATTATTTTTTAATATTTAAAATTAATTTTATATTTATATATAAATTTAAACTATATTTAAAATCATTATCAATTTATTGTATAAATAATATTCATTTAATAATATACAATTTTATATTTTAATTTTACTTTACTATCCTAATAAAGTTTAATGTACTTATAAAAATCTATACACAAAATTTGCTTCACAAATATAACTCTTATAAGGGAAAAAAATATATTCTATGTTTTCTATAATATTTTCTTTAAAATGTCTTTATCTATAATATTATAATATGAAAATGAAAAAAATATATATTATAAAAACATAAACAACTCTATTTAGAATTTTATGTAATTTTCTCTCAACCGACCTTATTATATGATCTTGTCATTTTCATAATTGAAATATATATGTCATTATCTAAACCAAAATCCCAAAACTTTTCTCAAGTAACCATCATAATTTCAATAATCAAATGAAAAGAGAAACAAAAAGTAGAACTTCAAGTTCTAAGTACAAGTACACTTGGTTTTCCTTAATTACATGAATTATGATAAGTTGTACAAGAGAGTTAGATCCTTACATTACTTACACACTGAGAATGTATGTATCTCCATAATCAATACAAAAACATGTGGAATATAACAAATCTTTTATAAGCATTACTTAACTACTAATAATCAATACACCAATATACCAATGGAAATACTAACACTATTCATAATGATAACCCATAAGTTGAATGAGTGTTGGTCTTATATCAAAGGTTAGGATAGAAAGATACGTGAGAATCCTAACAAGTGATAGAGAACCATATGAGTAGTATAGTCGATTATTGATATGACGTGATAAGGTATAAGCATAAGTTGAATGAGTGTTAATCTTATATCAAATGTTAGGATAAAGAGATACGTGAGAATCCTAACAAGTGATAAAAAACCATATGAGTAGTATAGTCGATTATTGGTATGACATGATAAGGTATAAGCATAAAGTATGACCAATATCAAACCTTGTACTAATCACGGGGGGCTTCACTTGTTGACCAATATCCTATCACGTTAGTTCATATTGTGGGTTTTTAAATTATTAAAAATTGAACCAATATATTACAGGTATTGGGGGGATGAGGGGTTTAAGGTGGGGGTGGGTAGGGTGGTTTATAAGGATTGAGTTATAAAAAGGGGTGGGGAGAATGTTTAAAGTATTGGGAGGGGGTTTCAACAAAAAGAGTTTGGGTCAATATCTTTGGAAATTAAGGGTATTCTTTAATATCCCATGATCGCACGTGCTATGTGAGATGTTCACTAAGTGAAGTCCCCGTGATACTAATTGTTATTATTATGTAGTGATTGACATTAACTTGGAGTAATACAAAGCTGGAATAGCCGCGATGGTTAGAACAATCAATTCCCGTTCAAAGTTTTGTTGATATGATTACATAATCAAACATTAGTAAAGATAAGCAGTGTTTCTATAATATGAGATTATTGGTTAGATTAGAAGTTTCTACGAAATAAACTTATTCAATAACTAACACATAACCATCTCTAACTAACACATAACCATCTCTATTACTATGATTACTACAAGTAAAGTACCAATGATAGTTAGCAGTAGATGATATAGCACCATCTTGTGCAACCTTTGCTTATTGATGTCGATAGAACCCGGAACTGGTAGACGTCCATGGTGAAGCGGCCTATGGAACATGAGCGGCATCAACAAACAAACAAAAAACAAAAACTCTTCATAACTCGAGCAACTAGGATATGTTTTGAGCTAAACGAAAGCATTTATAAGCTGAATCGACAACTTCAATAAATAAAAAGCTTCAGTTAAAAAAAAAAATATCATATTTAGCTAAACATGCCTTAATTGATGGTGAATCATAAAATTTATAATTAGGACCTTTCATTTGGTAGCATGATTAAGCAACTGATAGAATAAACAATAAACACTTATTGATGATATATTTCCTCATTCACAGAACACGTGTCAACATGAACAATGAGAGGTTCTTGAGAGCAATGATATGGATCATGTCTATGCATGTTATGCTACATGCTAAAATGGCATCTTGCACAGTTATGCTTCCAAGACATGAAACAGTGTTGCAATGCTAGTCCGCGTAGATGAGTATCCCAGTGCCCAATGCTCTTACTCAGACATCTTTCCTGATATTGGAATAATGCATATTTTTCGATGGTGACTTGCCTGCATCTTTTGGCTCAAAAGAACTCTAGTGTATAGCTATAACATTCAAAAGCATAAGAAACAACGATTGAAAATAGTATGTTTAAATCAAATCTGTTTTGGAAACAAATAATAAAGATCAAGAAATGAAGCATAGTGAAGATAATTTTAATTGGTTCGATAGCTCTGCAAATATACTAAAAATCTCTCATTCCACTGTGGAAAGTCCATATGCTCAATCTTCTTCATCTCAAAAGTTGTACACGGCACATATAGTAGCATTTAATGTCTACGAGAAAAGGCAGACGAACTACTAAGCACAAGCAAGCGACGATCCTTCCCTATATCTTAATGGTGAGAGTACAGTCGACTCGATGTCAGTCGAAACCAAGATTGGGTATTCTCTTTTTTGTTTTCATGCATTCTTGGTATGACTATAATAGAAAGACAGTTCGGAAGGACTCTCATGGAATGGCCTAAATTGTCCAGCATTCTCTGTTGAGAAGTGCTGTCATTGATGTCAAGCGAGGTTATTGATGATGATGGCATGGACTGGTAATTATGATGGATGATCAGACTTGGAGACTAGTCCAAGTAAACCTTGTAGTCTGAGACCTAATTGTTCTAGTCCTTGAAGCCCTAAAGAATGGATGAACGATGGAATGAAACATTGAAATACAGGCCTCATTAGACCAAGTACAATAGCAGCTCTTGTGGATAGGCTTGAAAAAGTTTGGCATTGTTTGAACGAGTTTGTTGAGCAAAAGAATAAAGTGTGTGTCAAGTTAACATTGAAAGAAGAAAATGAAGTGATTGCTTATAGCTCATCAACTACTAGAGTTCACAACTCCAGTGGCTAAGCCATTCTTCCATTTTGTAACCTCAGTTACAGGAATTTGCTACTCCAATAACTCACTAGTGTTACATATGCATGCTCCAACTACAGGAATTGCATAGGTATGTTTGAACTACCAAAAGCATTGGATATGAGCTATTGGTATTGACAAGTTTCAATTGGTCTTTCGCAAGCAAAGATGACCCCGCTCATTATGTGAAAAGGTTCAAATAACATCACCATGGTGGGTCCACATAAGATTCGTCTTCAATAGTCGAAGAGTTGGTTTTGTGGGTTACAGGAACGATGTGTGAGCGCACAAATCAACTTGAGATAGGAGTTTGAGCCAACATAACAACATTGAAAGGGAGTTGTCTAACTAGGGGATGATTTAGATTTCTCACTGATTTTTAGCCAGAATCCAGTGAATTTAACTCACAAAATCTTGTAATTTTTGTTGTTTGTTGGGCGATTTTAAGTGCAGAAACCTGATGTTAGTGGAAGCCGACATAACGACACTGGTTTTGATCTTACCAAGTAAAGGGACCAAGTCAATCGAGATTACAATTGATTTGGATATTGTGCAAAAAGGATAGGAGTGAGGAGACGAAAAAGAAGTGATGCGTGGATCAAACCTCAAGAAAAAAGAGCAGGGCTGAAGTTTGAGTATGAAGAGTACAGACCAAGGATGACCCCCTGCTACGGATCAGAGTTTAGTAAATATCTCTTGTACTACTTGTTTTGGAGCATTGATAAGTCCTTCATGAACTAGTATGACTGGGGTTTAATACGTGCCTATGAGATTGTATGAGGATCAATTACTTGTTGATCTGAAAGAAGCTGAGGAAGAGGAATAGAGTTGGGATTTGAAATAGTGTGATGCCTTAGAGTTTACACATATCGCAAGTATGTTCAATGAAAGAGAGGGTGTGTAAGATCTATTGCAATACTTGTTGATGAGATAAAAGAAGGTTGTAATTTGGAGTTTGGACTTACCTTGAGAACTACACAAGGCAAAGGTTGATTGTAGATTTGAGAACTATTAACAGGTCAAGGTATTGTTGATGAATGATCATCTCTTGAGTTAGAATAGGAACAAGTGGATTTTTCACAAATCTTGTAAATATCACAATACAGATATGGGGTAGATATAGTCACATAGTAGACATGTGTTGATGACCCTATGAAGTTCATAGTAAAGGTCTTGTGAACATTAATGCAGACCTTGTGAACATTAATGTAGACCTTGTGAAAACACAACTACATAATTTATGAATTCATTGTGTTTGAGGTTGTAGAATAATTGATTGTAGAAAGCGTTTTTGATTATATTTTGTAAGAATCCTGACAGAGTTGAAAGCCACCATTGAGCAAACTTGGGATTTTATAGGACAACAGAGAAGCCTTGCTTGCTAAGGACTTGGAGCATATTACATTGGAGCATATTTGACACAAGTTGGAGCTTATGTCTAGGGGGTTGAATCCTTCTTCGAGTAGTAGATGGAAAACCAAGGGAGTCAAAGCTTCATGTCAATTGTAGCTAACAAAGAGAGTGAGGGTGGGAGCCCTTCCAGTTTTAGTTGGATAACAAGAGTGTTGGAGAATGCCATCAGTTGAAGCTAATAAAATCTAGAGGTGTTGAATCCCTTTCGGGTGGAACTCATAAATGAGGGCGTTGTAGCCTCTTTCCAGTTGGAGCTGGTAAACCAAGAAGTTGGATATTCCTTTCAACTATAGCTGAAGAAACCTAAGGGGTTGTGTCCTCCCTCCAAATGGAAGTGGTAAACTAGGGGGTTGTAGCCTTCTTTGAGTTGTAGCTCATAAATCTTGGAGATTTGTGCCTCCACCAAGTTGTTGTAATATTCTATGCTTTTCATCATTATCACATATTGAGTTTTCCATATACAATCTTGTGCACATTTTTGTGATTGTCTATCTTACACATGGTTGAATTCATAATAACATATAATTGATTAAATAAAAAATGATTAACTATGTATGATAATGATTCACCCCCTCCCCCCCTTCTCTGAGTATCATGGTGTGTTCCAAAAATTGGTATCAGAACAGGTACTTTATACAAGTTTGACTAACTTGAAGGAGATCCTTGTTAAAACACATGGAAGGACAAGTAGTTATTTCTATGAATGGAGCACCATTATTTGATGGGACCAATTATGTATCATGGAGTTTGAGAATGAAGGTGTATATGAAGTCAGTTGGATATGGTGTGTGGGACTCGGTGGTCTCTAGTTACACTCCATAGAGAGAAAAATATGTAGCTCATAAGGATGCTATAAATAACAATTCAATGGCAATGGAGGCCATCCTGGATGGACTAGCAGGCCCTATGAAAGAAAGATTGGAATAATGCACTTCAACCAAAGAGCTATGGGACAAGAGGTTGAAAAATCTCTACATGGTTGAGGATGTGATCAAAGCAAGGGAAGAATCGGATGAAAAAGGTGAGATTGGCTCATTCGATAAGAATATGAACCACCTGAAGGTGAAGACATGATTCAAGAAGATCAAAAGGAAGAGCCATCAGAAAAAGAAGAAGCTTCAAATAAGTCAAATTAAGGTCTACCCGATCTTGCTATAGGAACACTATGTAAGTATTTTTATAGAGTACATTCCTCTTCTTCCAAGTCTGTTGATGTAAATGAACCTTGTAATCTACCTAATATGAGTGATAGTGAAAGTTTTAGAAGTAAGGGAGAATCTGAAAGTATAGAAGAATCCTCTGAAAATGAAGATGAAGTGAGTGCAAAAGTAGAATGAGAAGGTGGACTTAGTAGAGCTCTAGATGAGATAAGAAAGGAAAACAAATTGTTGAAAGAGCGGTTGCTAAAACATGAGAAAAAGGCTCTAGAGATTGTTAATCTAAACACACAAGTAGAGGAGGCAAAGAGAACATACGATGCCTTAGAAAATCAGCTTAAAGAGAAGGAGGTAGCATGCCAAGAACAAGAATCTGAAATTGTTTCTCTTATAAAGGAATTGGAAAAGAAATCCAACCAGTTAAACACAAATTCACAACTTGGGAAGAAACTTAAAAAAGTTGAAAGTACTATTATTAGTCTAAAAGTAGAATTAGAAGAGACAAAGAAACAACCCAAAGAAATAGATATGCTCAAAACTCAGCTAGAAGAAGCTAAAAGTAAAGAAGAGGAGTTGATAGGGATAAGTGCGGAGGTAAGGTAGATGTGGTTTTTATTTATTTATTTTTATTTTGTTTTCAATTTTATTTTAGTTTGTCTTTATTTTTTATTTTTTCTGTTTTACTTTGTTCTTTTTTAATATTTGTTTTAAAATATATATTTTTACCCTTCTTTTCTTTATGAAGTTTAAAAATATAAGTTTTTAACATAATAAGTTTTTTTATATAAGTTTTTGAGAAACATGGTTTAAAATGTTATCTTTAATCTTGCCTTTTTTTTAAGTAAAATAATCAAAATTTGTTATAATTTTTTGAGAATTTCTTTTCTTTTAATTTAATTTTTTTTTTTAAATTGGGTTAAAAAAAAAAAAATTCAGCTAAAATTATATGAATCATATATTCTTTTAGGGTCTAATATATGATTTCATTAGAAATGTTTTTTTTGGTTTAATCATTAGAGAAAATTTGAGGCCTAAAATGGGCCTCCTAAGGAAAATAATAAAATAATAGTTAAAATAATAAAATAACAGTTAACATAATAAAATAATAGTTATTAATTTTGGAGGAAGAATGAAAAAAACTACTCCTTGTGTTTGTATTTTCGACATATCTCCATGTGTTTTTACTCAAATTCTGAGGGGGAGAGCTCGATGGATGAGGAATTTAATTCCTCATCCAACAAGTACCCACAATGCATACTTTTGATAGACTCCGCTACCCCAAAAACAAGAAATACTTGAAAAACGTGATGATGACATCGTCATCACATTTTTTCAAGTATTTCTTGTTTTTAGGGTAGCGAGGTCCATCAAAAGTATGCAGTGTGGGTACTCATTGGATGCGAAATTAAATTCCGCATCCAACGAGCTCTCCTACTTGAAATTTGAGTAAAAACACCAGGAGATATGTCGAAAATACAAACAAAAAAAAGTAGTTTTCTTTTATGACAAATATGTCAATTCAACCATTATGGTTGACTCATTTTATTGAAATTATATTGGTTCTTGAATTCCAACTCACAAAATTTATTGTTGGCGCGTTTTCTTATAAGGCCCATTTTAGACCCCAAATTTCCTCTAATGATGCAAGTTTCAAAAAAGTTGTAATTTATCTACTAAAAAAATTCCAATTTAGGGGTTGATTTCATTCTATTTGGAGGGTGTTTTGTGTTTTTAATGCAAAAAATCATCGTTTTTATGGCTAGAGTTCTCGTTCTTAATATAAAATTCTCGTTTCATAATATAAATGGTTCAACATGTGACAAGAGATTACAGGTCAATACTATCTTTTATTTACTATTTTTCACGTCTTGCTCATAGCATTGCATTCGGTTACATTAAAAGAAAAATGATGAGTTGCTATGATAGTTTAAGATTTACAGTTTAATGAAAAAAGGATTGTTGAGTATTGAATTCTATTCTCGAGTTTATCTATTGCATAGATCTACAAGATAAAAATGTTAATATTTATTTGGGTATTGGGGGGTCCCTAGAGTATCCCTACAAAAGAATAGTGGAAGACATTGAAAACTTTCAATGAAAGTTGAAAAGGAGATCCATGGGATGTTATTGTTTAAAAGGCATAGCAATGACCATACAACCTATTGTGTGCCTGCTCATAACGTATAGAAAGCAAATGATGCTAGAATAAATCACTAAATTTTCCCAACAAGCAACGGCTGATACATTTCTTCCTCGAAATATCTAAGTCTCTATGAACAAATACGATTGACAAATATATCTACCACAAATCAATGGAGGAAGTCCATGCTGACCACCAAGATTTAAGCCTGCAAAAATTAATAAATTATGATGATGCCAAAACGAGATGTGACACCAGCCTCTAAGTGTCTTGCCTTTCTGAGTGTGTTCAGTTTTAAGTTGTTCCTAGGTATATATATGAAGCAACAACAAGGAAATCCTTTTGTCTATATGGATCTTGCTACATATAAAGGTCTAATCCAGTTGTATTAACGTATTTCTAAACAACCAATGAAATTTAACATGGTATAGTAATTTGCATAGTTACATCGGAACGCGTTCCGAAGGGTAGGAAACGTGCTTCCACGCCCCCACACATCTCGAAAACTTGGAAACTCCATTGGAAATGTTTCCCCTCCCCCTCCCCCCAACGTCCTTGTTTGAAGGAAACTCAAGAAAACACGAAAGGGAAACGTTTCACTTCTAAAAATTGTTAGAGATTTAGCTCTGGAGGCACTCCGCATGTTTTTGTCTTGTATGCGAAAGTGACCATGCACTAGCTAAGCTACTTTACTTTGCAATGTTGTTTTATAAAGTTTAAAGTGACTCTTATGTAAATGGGACTTTTTATAAATTATTCCTTTGCTTTAATTTTATAAAGTGACTTTTTATGAGATAGAGTGCACTTGTTTCATAAAGTAAATGTGACTTTATTAAAATTAAATGTAACAGCTTTGGTGGGGGGGGCGATTTCTCAACCCTTGATCTTGAAAAGACAAGATTTAATTTTAGCATTTGGATTTAGGGAATGGAGAAGGTGAAAAGTCACCCTCAAGTTATAAGAGAGAGCCTAGGGTAGTGTGTAAGACAAATTGAAGGAAAACATTTTCAAGAGTGAGCATTTGGTTGAGTTATTTGCAAAGAGAGAGGAAGCTGCTATTTTTCTCAAGTGGGCATGAATCCCAAGGAGAAAAAAATCTCAAGAGGGCACAAATCCCAAGGAGCGAAGCATGTTTCCCAAGGAAATTATTTTTGTTGAGTTGTATTGTTCCGTATAGTCCGTACGATACAGTAGTGCACAAATTTCGATAAAAATTATGGACACGATTTTCGAGAAGAAGAGAACAAAATTTGGGCACAAAAATTCGTACAATTCTATGCAGTCAACTGGACACGAAAATCGAGGTGGGCACGAAAATCAAAGTGGACATGGAAATCAAAGAATCTGGTACAATCATTTAATATTGAAATAAATGTTTATGTAAATTAATTTTCTGCTTGATAAATGTTGCAATAAATTTCTTGGACAAGTTTTCCTCAGGGTGGGGTTTTTTCAGGGTCACATTGACCAAATTTCTGTTGTTTTATGGGTATATCAATATGTTGTTTTTTATGTGATTTTTTCCGCTACTACAGATTTAATTTCAGTGTTTCAACTTGTTGGGTTATTAATTTAAATACATGAGAGGTGTTTTTATTAATGATAAGTTTTAAGTCTAAAATCTGGGTAAACTAAGTGTTTGACAAAAGTTTGAAATTTTTGTCAATATTTCTACATGGCATCAAAGTTGAGGCTCTGTGTTTACAGTTGATCTGGGCACAGCAGTAGTGTTGAGTTGTTGGGAAGAGGTTCTTGTTGTTTTTTTAACAACTTGTATATTGTAAGACCTTATATGGATGTGACTTGTAGGTGGTGGGGAAGAGTGAAGCTATTGTTTTTTTGGTGGTCTATTTTTTTCTTCGATAGCAGAGATGGTTGCATGCATCAGATACGAGGATCGATTGAATAGTATGTCCAACTACTTGCAATGGAAAGTCAGGATGACTGTTGTTCTCAAGGAAAACAGAGTATGGACCATAGTTAACACCGTCGTAACTCCTCCTATTGATATTGATCATATTGCTTTGGATATTCATGAGGTAAAAGAGGCCAAAGCTCAAAGGTTGATTCTGGATGGTATAAGGGACCACCTTATTCGACATATAATTCAGAAAAAGACTTCGAAAGGCTTGTATGAGGCTAAGAATAAGAACCAGATAATGGCTCTCAAAGAAAAAGTGCAGGGAACCAAGATGGTGAAGGGTGAGGGTCTTGCATCTTTTCTTACCTGGGTGGCCCAAATAAAAGATGAGCTTGCTGCAGTTAGAGAAGTCATTTTTTATTCTGAGTTAGTCAAGATAGCCTTGAAAGGCTTCACTAAGGAATGAGAAGTCTTTGTGAAGTGTGTGGTTGCTCGCTTGAGAAAACCATCCAGATTGGAGCAGATTGTGGGATGATTTCACTCAGGAGGAGATTCGAGAGTGATCTCAAGGCAGTGGGCAGAAGGAGGATGCTAATGACGAGAATGTTGCTATTTATGCTAAGAGCAAGAAGAAGTCCAAGAAGGACTTGAGAAAAGTTCGATGTTTTGCTTGCAGCCAGTATGGACACTTTACTTCTCAATGTCCTGAGAAGATGAAGGAGGAGGAGGAAGATAGAATTGTTGCAGCCACAGGAGAAGAAGAGAACTTTCCAAGACGATTTGAGAAGTTCTTGTTGTTCTCCCTTATTTCTAGTGACGGTAGTAATGGAGTAGTTCAGAATTGTACTTGGTATGTTGACAATGGAGCTTCACGTCATATGACCGGAATATGGCATATATTCCGTATCATTTTTTAGACTGGTCTTAACCGGTTCGTTCAGTGAAAAGGGGGACATGCACGTGCAGTGCGTGGAGTTGGAAATGTCAGATTCCAACTTAGTCATGGAGGATACATTGATTAGGATGGGGTCCTCTTTGTTCCAACGATGAGGGTAAACTTGCCCTCGATCTCAGCCTTGGAAGATGTAGGGTATTCGACATTGTTCCGGAGGGGACATGTATACATTTATCTAGATAGAAATGGTCTGGGTCGTGTTTATATATACTCGGAGCGAACGGGATTGATTGATCCACAGTTGATTGACGATCAGTTCAGTGAGCTATACAAGTTCAATGCACAACCCATGGTTGATAAATCGAACAAGGAGCAAGGGGCTCCTGAGGCTGCAGTGGCACCAAGGGTACAGTCTCAAGTTCCGATGGAAGAGAGGGAGTCTCTTCTTAGTGGAGAATTGATTCTCCTAGGAGCTCAAGGTTCAAGGTGGCTGCCAGAAGGTTATCTTCATATTCGAGTTCAGTGCAGGTGGTAGCGTTGGTTCCAGGTTTAGAGAAAGTTCCTACAGCGAACAGTGTGATGGACTTGAGTACATTACATGTTGATGATGGCAGTGAGTACCTCTCTCGCTAAAAGGGAGTGTTAGAGATTTAGCTTTGGAGGCACTCCACATGTTTATGTATTGTATGCAGAAGTGACCATGCACTAGCTAGGCTACTTTACTTTGTAATATTGTTTTATAAAGTTTAAAGTGACTTTTATGTAAATAAGACTTTTTATAAAGTATTCCCTTGTTTTAATTTTATAAAATGACTTTATAAGATAAAGTGTGCTTGTTTCATAAAGTAAACGTGACTTTATTAAAATTAAATGTAACCGCTTTTGGGGGGAAGTTTGTCAACCCTTGATCTTGAAAATGCAAGATTTAATCTTGGCCTTTGGATTTAGGGAATGGAGAAGGTGAAGTCACTCTCCAGTTATAGAGAGAGCCTAGGGCAGTGTGCAAGACAAGTTGAAAGAAAGCATTTCCAAGAGTGACATTTGATTGAGTTATTTGCAGAGAGAGAGGGAGCTGTTATTTTTCTCAAGCGAGCACGAATCCCAAAGAAAAAAAATTCTCAAGAGGGCACAAATCCCAAAGAGTTGGGCACATTTCCCAAGGCATTTATTTATGTTGTGTTGTATTGTTCTGTACAGTCCATACAGTACAGTAGTGGCACAAATTTCAAGAAAAAAATCTGGGCACAATTTTTAGAATAGGGAAAAAAATCTAGGCACAAAAATCCGTACAATTTTGTACAGTCAGCTACGCACAAAAATCATGGTGGGCATAGAAATCGATGAATCTGGTACATTCATTTAATGCTGAAATAAATGTCGTGAAATAATTTTCTGTTTGATAAACGCTGCAATAAAATTTCTCTTGGACTGGTTTTCCTCGGGGTGGGATTTTTCCAGGGTCACATTGACCAAATTTCTATTGTTTTATGGGTTTATCAGTCTACTATTTTTTATGCGATTTTTTTTGTTGCTACAAACTTAGTTTCAGTGTTTCAGCTTGTTGGGTTATTAATTTAAATGCATGAAAAGTGTTTTTATTAATGACAAGTTTTAAGTCTGAAATCTAGGTAAACTAAGTGTTTGACAAAATTCTGAATTTTTTGTCAATATTTCTACAAAAATTGTCCCTGCATTTCCTTTGACGGTTTTTTACCAAAAAACAAAAATGATGTCCCCGCCATCCACTATTTTCCTTCTCGGTAGCCTCGATTTCATTGTGTTGTCCAATATGGTTGTATTTATGAATTTGTTTTAGCAATTATAGCTTATGTATGGTTGTATTTCATTTTATTTCACTTGATGTATATTGTAAACTTTTAATCTTTAGATTATAAAATTAAAGACTTTAATGACTTGCTCCAACTTTCATTTTTTATGTATTCTTATATTAATTTGGTAGTATTTCTGGTGGGGTCCCCTATGTTGAAGACCCCGACATACCCTTCAACATTTCCTAAAATTTGGGGGGTACTTCAGCAAATGTCGTTTCTGCGTTTCCTCGCTCCCGCATCCCCACGTCCCGGAAACTTGGGGGGACATTGATAATTTGTCAGTTTTCTACAAACACAGATGGTCTTATATATAAACAAATCCCTTTGACAAAACTCTGAGCAATTTTTTTTCATTGAAAACTCATTAAACTCGAGAGGTGATTAAAAATGGGATAATACAATTTCACATTGTTGAAATGAGCCTGTTGATATACCAGTGCTGAAAAAAATTAGAGTTGGAGAAATCTCAATAGTGGTCATCAACTCAGGAAATCAGAAAAAATCGACAAGAAATAAGAAAGTAAAACATTTCATTATTTCATCTAAATTTAAATATAAAAATCACCAACAAAACAAAAAACATTTTTTCAGGTTCAGTTCTTATCCCTACAAAAATCAGAGTTTTTAGTAATAGGCAAAATTTGTGATATTTTCCTGGCGATTAATCTAAAAGCAGAGAAAAACATGAAAATTTTCCAACTTTCTGATTAATCGATGATCACATCCACACTGATAAAGACTGGGATTTATCAACGGAACAGTATGATATTCCACGACTGGCTTCAAAAACATAGATAACACTTAGCACAGTTACAGGAATGCATCAACCATGCAAAATGAAGAGCTCCTGTCAAATGGAAGCATGTAATAGAAGCTCCTTAAGCATATCACAGTATAGTTCTCCCCATTCTCTTTCCCTGATTCTGTTCTTTCTATCATATAGGCTTTTTCACTTTTTATTCATATTCTCAAGCCATCAAATTAGTCCAACCAAACGTGTTCTTTCTACCGATAAATATTAAAGAATACGGGGTTCCCATTATACACCAAGGAAGCATTTCAGCGAAAAAGGGGGCTAACATGATTGATTCTATGGACCACATCTTTTTAACATTAGACTAATTCTGTGTTGCAAATATGAACTGGCTGGGATAACGTGTTCCTTTTCAGGTCTTGACACAATGACAACTTGATCTGGTATTTTGTCTAACATGATTTTGTCCAACGTCATAAACCAAATAGGATTTATCCCCTTTAAACCCGTGAAGATAGATAATGCCTATAAGAACCTCAATATCCTCCCTTTTCTAGACATGAAAGGGATCCAAAAGGTTCAATTACATCTAACGACAAAGTCAAAAAACCCTGCCACCAATTAGGTCAGGTAGCAACAGCATTTCAGTGTCATTTCCCCATATCATACAAACAAATACAATACTATCTTCTATAGTTACTAGTTGATAAACTATCTTGGAAGAATACTCTGATAATAATAATAAAAAATTAAAACTAAAACTATGAAAATAATAGTAAATAAGCAACTTATTAGGTTAGAACTAATGTTGTCATTGATAAAAATGGAGTAACCAGTTGCATGCTCATACACAGAGGAAAGATGAATCTTTCGTCAAAAAAATATCATGGGAAAACATTTAACAGACACAAATCCATGAGACCAAAGAAATGATAAAATGAGTTCAGATTCTATACACCACCTTCCACTTCAAGAAAGCTAAAAGAAATAACACATGTTGAGAAACCCTCAGGCACCCAACTGTTCAACATAATATGAAACTCCATAGTTTACAGACATGGATATTCAGGATATTGTTGTTTGTTAAATACACCAACCAGCTAAGCATGCTATCTGAATGTCTTTGTATTTCCTGCAATCAAGGATAAATTAATGATTAAAATACAAGGATTATACAATTTCACAATGCAAAAACAAGCCTGGTAATAGAGAGCAGGATACTATTTATCATAGTAACAGGAATATGATTTAACTATACCAAAATGAAGAGCTCCTGTCAAAAATCAGAATGTAATAGAACTCCTGTAGCAAGAAAAAAGCTTAATGTAAGTTTCCCCATTGTACTCTCCCATTTTGTGCACTCTGTCATGTAGGACCTTCAGCTTTACTTCAAACTTTCAATCTATACAAATAGTCAAACCAAATATGTGTTTCCAATAAATAAATAAAGTAACTTAAGCTCCTTTTAAACCAAGTGAACTAACTTTAAACAAAAACTAGGGTACATTAAAAGCCCATTCAAATCAGATGGGTTAAGAGTAAAAAGTTTATAACCTTGCACACAAATGCCATTATGTGGACTAGGAGATATCTAAATACCATAAACCCACTTCCATTTCCATTTGTTGATTCCTACATACAATATCATAAATGCCTGGCAAGAAAAACTATCCTTCAAGCACGTTACAAGACAGTCCATGAAAAGGAAACATATGGACAAAATCAAGCAATTTATGTTATCAGAATGGAATCATGGATACCATTGTAACATGACAAGGGAAATGAGTGCTAACCAAATGTATCTAGTTCAAAAATTGACCTCAGGCATGCCAGAGAAAGCAAAGAAGATGCAAAATCTTCCAGTAAAAATGGGGCCACAAGAACCAAGATTGAAGAGGAAGAACATCCCTTTCCAAACCAGCAAATGGCATGTCAACATCTGTGTTTTTTGTTGGCAACCCTTATTTTCTTTAGTATAAGAAGCAAGCAGAATGAAAATAAATGAAGACAAATAGAAATGAAAGTATCTAGTAAATTCCTTGCAGGTTTTACTTTAGTATCCATGGAAAACATAATAATGTATTAAAGTAGAGTGGTCTTCATTTCCTTTGCTTCTTAACAGTACTATCAAATCTTTGTTACAGCACATAACCTGGCTGCAAACAGAATCAATTGGCAGGCATTGTATCCTTCAATCTGCAGAGATTGGTCAGACAGCATAGCATGACTTGGGTTGCACTATAACAAGGTAACAGTCTCATCGCAAGGAAATGGCACTGGAGAGATGTTGTAGGAAGTTATAGCAGTGTAGTGCAGAAGTTTGCGATGTTCAAACTTCAGATGAGTAATAATACTTGAAATTGAAGAATTATATCCTAAACCACAGAGCAGTGCTTATTATCAGAACACTTGATCAATTTAAGGGAACAGATGTTAACACTTATCTGTGTGGGCATAATGTCAGCAGTAAACCAGAAGACCATGCAATCATATAAAGATGCAGATTCCAAACACATGTTACCCAAAATTGCTCAATCAGTGCCAATGTATCATCTATTGCAGATACAAACCTGAGCGAAGATCACAATGCTGTAATAAGTGATGAGTGATGTATGGAGTACGACGATGAAACAAAGATTTTCATGAAAAACTGGATTCTCAATGAGTTTGATACAACTCGAATTATCACAGTAAATCATCGTCGAATCCAACTCCTGATCAAATAAACCTGCAAGTAACTTGCGAAGCCAAATGGCCTTACAACTTGTTGTACTAGTTCCCATATACTCTACCTCTATTGAACTGAGTGCCACTAAAGTCTGCTTCTGGCACCACCTCCTGGATATCTCAAACCATACTCCATTCTGCCCCTCAAGTATCTGAGCACATGCTTTGTTGCTAACCAATGCTCCTGCCTCGGCTCCACCATGAACTGACTCAAGGTGTCCACTACAAAACATATATTCGGCCTAGTATTGACCAGATATATCAAGGAACCTATCAGCTGCCTATGCAAAGTGGGATCCACCAAATCTAAATCTGAATTTGTCACCTTCTTTAGATTAGTGATCATAGGTGTGGCCATAGGTTTGTAGTCCTCCATCTGAAATCTCTTCGGGATCTCACCAACATTCCTACCCTAGTCTCTGCCAAACCTCCAACACCAAGAAGTAGTGCATCATGCCAATGTCCTTCATCATGAACTCAGCTGTAATATATGTCTTACACCCTACGATGAGCTTCTCTGAACCTGTAAGAAACAAGTCATCTGCATACGGCACCAAAATCAATAGATAAGCCTCAACAATATGAAATATAAATTGAGATCTACTTCACTTCTATGAAACCCATGCTCTATAGGTTTCCATTGATCTCGAAATACCATGCTCTTGGTGCATGCTTGAGTCCATACAAGACCCTTTTTATCCTACACACATGGGACTCTTCCCACTGACCTCAAAGCCCCAAGGCTGCTCTGTGTGCACTTCTTCCTCAAATATCTCATCAAAGAAAGTTGTCTTCACAACCATTTAATGTATCCTCCATTCCATAATGGATACTAAAGACATCACTGCTCTAATGGAAGCGTATCTAGCGATTGGAGAAAAAGTCTCCTCATGGTCCACTCCATCTTTTTGGGAGAACTCTCTCGCCACAAACCTTGCTTTGTACTTCTTTATGCTGCCATTTGTTGCGTGCCTGATCTTGTAGAGCCATCTGGAAGTCACTATTGATTTCCCCTCTGTTCTAGGAACAATGTCCCAAACACCATTCTTCATGATGGAGGTGTACTCCACCATGAAATCCCCTCCAAACCTGGTTGTTTTCTACCTGCTGAAAACTGGAAGGCTCTAAATATATGACACTCATCAACACCATATAGTTCGGAAAATTGTTCGAAGGTCTAGTCTCCTTGAATGAGCCCCTAGCATCCTCAACACGCTCCTGAGCATCTTTCAATGTCTACATGAACTCCTGACAAAAACTTGTAGGAGTTGATGGCTCCTCCTTTACATCTAAAGGTTGCTACCCCAAACTAGAAGTTGTCGATGACACCGGCTCAACCTTTGGAGCTTTCTACTCCTCATCCTTTGCCATTGGAATAAGCTCATGAGACTTCCTAGATGCAAAGTCTTCCTCAAACTTTACATACCTGCTTACAATTGGCTTTCTCTCTCCTGTAATATAGATCTCGTAGGCCTTTGAAATCTCATTGTAACCAACAAACAAGAAGGGCTCCAACTTGCTCCTCTTCTCAGTTGGTATATGCGGAAATGGTTCACCTCTGGCTTCACACTAATGAATGCCTCTTCTAATGTCTTGTCCTTCAAAATCTTGTGAGGAAACCTATTCTAGATGCAGATTGATGTGTTGCATGCTTTTTCCCATAGAAACATTGGAAAATCCTAGTCATGTATAATGGCCTTAGCGACCCCTATGATGGATCGATTCTTCCACTTTGTAACTCCATTTTGTTGTGGGTTGTGTTACGACATCTTATGCACCTAGGGTTAACGCAATTGAAATCTTCAAGCTGCTCGGTGCGTCCTTGGGGCAAGTCTTGAGTCAGGTGTTGTCTTCTGATCCTGACTCCTCCGTTTAGGCCACTGCTAACGGAGCCAAGGGGGCAGTGCCTATGAAAGAGTTACTAAGGCTCTTACTTTTATTAGTTATGGATGAATTGTTTTGTTAGGAGTTTGAAATGATTTACTGACAAGATTTTGCAAAGTAGAAATTAGATCAGCAGCATAAAGGTACAACATTCACACATCGAGATGACTTTAAGCAAAAGATAGTAGTATAAATTGTGACAGTGCCAAATGGAGTCATAACATATTGAAGTGCTGTTGAAAATGTAAAATGTTTTGCAGTGTGTCTTGGTCAATTTTAATTATTAAAATGATGAGTAATTAAAGGGAAAGGGATTCTCAATATATCGAATGGTACTGAGAATATGTCCGGATTTTGGGAAAAGTGGCTCTGAACGGGAAAATGTGAGCTAGATGGAGTCGTGGGAGGGTGTTCAACACTACACCAACAAAGATGTAGCTTAACGGGACCCCTCGGTCACTTTCTAGTTGTTCACGCTTCCTTGAAAAATTTGCCCACCATTTCTCAAATTTGTTACGCCGGATTTTCGTAATGTTCTGGGTTGTTACCTTTATTAAAATGAGTTGATTAATTAGATGTGAAAATATTAATAAGTGCACAATTCCGCTTTTGATATCCCCAAGTCTCAGACAAGGCTACAAGGGGTAGAGCATACACGGAATAGGAGAATGTTTATTCCAATTTATGAAAGCAAAGTACAAAAAGATACAGCCCTTTTAGGACAGATTGTGTGCTTGTATAAATGGAAAATAAAAGAAATTTGTGAAACTAATTACTACGGCAATGAAATGTCGAGTTAGTATTTGATTACTTTAAATGAAATTGTAAACTTGATTGATCTAGAATTATTATAGCAGTCAAATCTAATCTAAAAAAACAAACCTCTTCAAGGATAGATACAGTCTTCCCCCAAAATAGGGGAAGGAGGGTGTGGGAGCCGTAAATTTCAGCAATCCTGTGGTCAAATGGATTGAAGATTGTCATAGCACAATGTCACATGCAGTGCCAATAAATAGGACCCCCACCAAGTTCTTTAAACCTTTCAAAGGGCTAAGATAGCGCAGCCCTTTATGACCTCTCATGTTTCTATTGCCAATAGGACTCAACAGGATGTTAGCAACTTAAAGAAATGAGGGACAAATTAAAGGGGTTAAAATAACAAGAGATATTGTAATATCTCATTTGCTATTCACTGATGAAACCCTGATCTTTAAACATGGCTGAGTAAAAGAGGCAGGGAATCTGAATACAACCCTCAAGCTAATCTTTGGACATTCAGTAAAAGACGTTGGGAGCTGGATACAACCCTCAAGCTTTTCTGCTCAGCAACTGGAATTAAGATAAATGCTCAAAAGTCTTCACTTACCTGTCATAGGATAGGAGCAGACATGGTTCACATCATCCAAAACATGCTGCGCTTCCATCGCAAGGAAATTAATTAAGTATGAAATAATTGGGTTTCCATCTCAAACCAAATGATAATACAATTATGAAAAGAAGATTGATTGTTGGTACAACAAATGGTGGTCCATTGGAGGAAAACTCACTCTTAAAGAGTGTCATTAAAGCAACCCCTGTCTAATGGATGTCTTGGCCCAAATTCCAAAGACTGTCATCAACAAAATTAGGAAGAAATCCTTTAGGTAGATATGGTTAAGGAAGAAGGAGAAATCAAGTATCTTTGTGGCTAAATGGCAAGGGATAGAGCCAAACCAAAATTAGGAGGATGGGGCTCGAAGGACCTAAACATCTTCTCCAAGGCATTAGCTGCGAAAGGTGTTTTGAGAATTATATCTACAAAGGACTTTGGCAGGAGGTAATGAGAAATGCATAGCTCCAGGCAGCACTAAGGGAAGGATTAGGAAGCCATCAAAAGCAAGGAAAAGGAGGATCAATTGCACGGAAGGCTCTAATGACAAAATATCATCTCATTAGAGACCACCTAGCTTGACTAACAGGCTAAGTAGCAAGGGTACCCATACCCGAGGGTAGTGTACACATGCTCGTAGCAAGTACCCATACCAGGTACTTGGGTACTCGTAAGGTACGTCTCTTGCCGTACCCTGTCATACCCCATACTGGCTCCACGTACTCGAGACGCCGTTATAAAAAAAAGGTACTTTAGGCAAAATGGTATGTCGTACCTCGTGTTTGGGTACTTCGTAAACCATGTTTGGGTACTCCAGGGGTATGATCGAATCAGTAAAATGCAATCCACTAGGGAAAATGTAATGACCCCCAACCAAATCTGAACTATTTTTTTGCTAATTGCGTATGGAGTCTAGTTTAGGACTTATCTCAAACACTTTGCAACACTGTTCAAAATTCAAATTCCACTTCATTGCCGCCTCTTACGCATGTGGGGGAAAACATAGCAAAAATATTCAAGTTGTTAAGTGCATCCTTGGGGGCAAGTCCGGAGTAAGGTACTGTCCCCTGATCCTGACTCCTCCGTTTAGGCTTAACTCCTAACAAAGCCAATGGGGGTAGACCCTATTAATATTACTTAGGCTTTAGGTGCTTAGTTGTTTAGATGAAAAATTGTTTTCAAGAGTTTTGGAATTATAGTATTGATCAAGACAATTGCAAAATAAAATCACTACACAACATATATGAATAGAATAATCACGACCAAATATAGCTTAACTAAATGAAGCAAATAATAAATATCGAAGACTAGTGTCGTGGAGTCAAAATAAATGTTGTTGTAGAAGTAAAGATTTTGTGATTGTGTTCTTGGTCAATTTTAGGAATCATTAAAGGATGAGTTGATTAACGAGGAAAAGGGATTCTTGGTATACTCAAAGGTACAAGGAATATGTCTGAATTCACCCTATGTGGCTCTGCACAAGGAAATGTGGGCTAGATGGAGACGTGGGGGTGTGTTCAACACTATACTAACAAGGTTATAGCCTAACGGGGCCCCATGGCCACTTTCTAGTTGGTCCCACTTCCTCTAAAGAATTTGCCCACATAAAATGATATCGAAACATTGAATTTTCGTTATGTTTAAGGGTGGTTATTTTTATTAAAATGAGTTGTTTAATTAAATGTTGAGTTTTAAAGAATGTTACAAATCTGTTTCTGATTTCCTAACGATCAGGCAAGCCTACAGAAGGAAAGAGCATACGCGAACTGAAGTAAGCAATGAAAGAGTGTTTGCTAATTACTACACCATGACTTTTTTTCCCTTTCGGTACTTGGAGAAATCGTAGTGGCTTAGTGTTCTTTACGAAAATAATAAATTTAAAGCAACTTTTAACTAAAATCACTTATAAAAAGTATACAAGCTGTTAAGACGGAATGTGTGCTTGTGTTTAATAAACTGAAACAAAGTGTTAGGAAAAATTACGCCAAGAAAAGGA
This sequence comes from Pseudotsuga menziesii, assembly GCA_001517045.1. Lineage (NCBI taxonomy): Eukaryota > Viridiplantae > Streptophyta > Pinopsida > Pinales > Pinaceae > Pseudotsuga > Pseudotsuga menziesii. Next base: position 558,669 of record LPNX010374390.1, read on the forward strand.
AAAATGTGAATCCCCCCAGGGGGGATGGGGGGCAGGCATTGTGTAGCCCACTTGCTTCTTATTATTATTTGTTACAAAATGCTTTTGGCCTTGAGAATGCCTTTTATTCTTATAAAACTGAATCAAGAAGGCTTACAAATAGTCAAGAAGAGAAATTTAGAATAAAGAGGGGATTTATGGGCTCTAGATGGCTAAAATCTTAAAAATTTAGCCAAAGTTTCCTTCTCTTTTCTCTTCAATTCTGCAAAATCAGCAAGCAAGCTAAAATGGCAGAAATATTAGTAGATTAGTTAAATAATACATAGAAATACAGCTACGTAATACTCACTAAAAATTGAAAAAATTTAGGGAGCACAAGTATTAAGTTTTAATGTTAGATTCAAGCTTAAAATGTGAATTTAAATGCTTCTTTAGATCTAACAAAAATATGCAACAATAGATGTATGCTAAGCTTTAAAATGATCAACTTATTGAAGAGTAAAGTAAACAAGAAAACTTTGATTTTAATGTAGAAGAAACAAGAACCCAGCTTCAGTTTTGAAAGAATGGAGAACCAAAGATGGCTGCAGCTCAACAAAGATTAGAGCAAGACAACCAACACCAAAGGTGGATGAAGACGCAACAGAGCTCAACCTCATCCTTCGGATTTCTATCATGCACTGTCACAAACAGTTGCCAAAAGAGATTAAATCTAAAATACGTAATTAACATAGATTAGAAGGGCATTAGTGCAACTGAATACAATGTTGCTTCACTATCTCTAATTAATCAAGCATTAATAAGCAAATCAAATACATGAATGTTTATTCTATGGGCACAAAGGTCGTCTAAGCTAGATAAATCTACAATTTTTGCAAAATAATAAATGACTAGCTAGATATCACCTAAAAACATCAACCAAACGCACATCAAATGGGGCAATTGCACAGCATATGGCCTCCAAAGCCTTTCAATTTTATTCCGAAGAGAATCATAAACAAGTTACAAGAGCAGAGGTTCAATGCTTCCTCTCAAACTGAAGAGCAAGTGCCTGCTTATATAGAAAAATATGACCAAGAGGGGGGCCACACTTGCTAAGAGAGAGAGCTTTTTTTGAGTTGGAACACAAGTTGGATTGAATTGGAAAGGGTTGGGAAAGGCTGAAAATCAGCTTACATTTAGAAGCCAACTCACAAACCAAGCTTTATCTTACACTTTCCTTTCTTTTCTTGAGAGTTGCGCCCTCCCTATGAGGAAATGTGCCCCACTCTTATTTAGCAAAATCGACATGCCTTCCTTTGTCAAGAAAACACTCCAAAGTGTTTTAGAAACCTTAGGAATGTTTCCACTTTATTTTTCTAACTCAAAAAACTCAATTTCGGCATGTTTATGAGATTTTAGAAATTGTCGATTTTTTTATTTTCTCCATTTTTTGGCCTCTTTTATTCACTTTTCAAGAAAAATTAAAAATAAGTGATTAATAATCACTAATTTTGATTTTTTAATGGGGCTATGGGTAAAGTGGGTGCTATGGGTTAGAAAATGAGCACCCCCAAGGCAAAAACCCATTCCTAATGCCACTTTTATGTCTTAGTGAATATTTTTAATTAAAACAGGCCTGCATTTACAGAAAAAATTAAAATTTTTCGAAATAATAAAAACACCTAGGGGGGACTTAGTACATGTTCATATGACTCAAAAACAATGATTAGCATGGTAATATACATTGACACATAGGTTTTAATAACCTCCTAAGGCCTTCCAAGAAGTTTGAATTTTTAGCTTCAAGGCCTGGTGTTGGTGGTTCTAGCTTTCTCTGGATCTATCCATTGCCTGGCTTTCGGCTTCATTGTTTGGTGAATGTATTGGAGCAAGGCATGATGCAAAGGATTCATTATGATCAAGAACGTTGGTGCAGTCTGAGGATCGTTTGAATCTTATTTGTTGTGTTTTGACTTTGGATTGTTGCGTTTGGAGCAGCCTTGCTCTATGGTTGATCTTGATGGGCTCTAATCTACGTGCCATTGATTTGATCGGTTGATCTAGAGCATTGGATCGATTTGCTATTTGAACTGGTGGTACTGCGTGCCAGTCTCTCTGGCGTTTTTTTGGCTCTCCTTGGCCTGCTCTGTGCTGGGTGGCTGCCTTCTGAAGCTTGCTTGTTCCGATTTTTCATTACCAGATCTTCTGGTTTGTTCTTGCAGGTATTCATCTTTTTTACTCTTTTCTTGATTGGCAAGTTGATCCCTCTCTCAAATGGATGCTGGTGGGGAACCTCCTCCTCCACTCCCACCTGAGTTGGATGCATTCAAACGTCTAGTTGTTACCTGTGGTAAGAGGAAAGATGGTCCATCGCAAAGATTTGTGAAGAAGGTTGGCATCCCTGATAGGATCTGCCGAACGGCTTTAAATCTTGCTGAGCGTGGCCTTATTGGGCAATTTACTGGCCTCTGGCCTTCTCCTAAGGCTATTGATGGCTGGGTTCAAAGAAAATGGAGGCCATTAGTAATTGAAGGCATTCGAAATCACTTTGTAGGTAGAGGTTACTACGTCTTTGTGTTTGATTTAGCTGAATACCTGACCTTATTTTTCGAAATGGACCATACTTCATGGACCCTTAGGGTCTCTATCTGAACAAGTGGACCCCGGGTTTTGATCCTACCCAAGATGTTTTGTCCGTAGTTCCTGTCTGGGTAAGGCTCCCTCATTTACCTTTACACTGTTGAAACTCAAATTCTTTGGAAGCCATTGGGAACAAGCTTGGAAAATACATAGACAGGGCAGATCGAAAAGATCAATATTCATGTGCTAGAATATGCGTTGAAGTTAATTTGGAGATTGGACTGCCAGAGACGATCAAGCTAATAGGAGTTGAATGGTCTTACATTCAAAAGTTGGACTACGAAAAAATTCCTTTCAAGTGTCGGTTTTGCCATGGTTATGGACACTTTGCCCGAAGCTGCAAAAAAAAATCAGAAGAGGAGCTTGAAAAAGAAAAAGATGAACAATGGACTCAAGTTCAGAAATCAGGAAACTCTAACCAGGACTCTAGAAAGAAAGGTAAAGAAGGAAAGATTTTGAAAGGAGACATTGATGTTGGGAAGAATCCTCAGGCTGCAGATAATCCCAAGGCATCCTCCAATCATTTTGATGTCTTAAGCTCTTCTTAAGTCCCTATTCTTGAAGAGGGTGAACTGAATCAATTCGAAGTGCAGGATGATGTCTCTGCAATTAATATAGGGTCTATGGAACAAGTTGGAGCAGCTATCCCAAAACTACCTAGTGTTGGTGAATCTCGGCAAGATGATCATCCTTCTCCAAACAGAGCTAAGACTCCTCCTTCTTATGCAGAAATAACTAAAAAGAAGTCGGCTGATATCTCTAGCTCCTCTGATGAAGATTCCATTGAACAACTTTCTAAAAAGGCAGGCAGGAAGTCTCAAAAGGAGGCTCGAGAAGAAGAGGCTGACAAACAAAAGATGCAGGGCAGCCAGTCCACCATTGAAATGTCGTTTGGCAAAAGCAAAAGGACTCGGCCCTCTAAGGGAGTCATCACTCCCTCCCTCTCGGGTAAATAATGCAAGCCATCTCTTGGAATTGCAGGGGGTTTGGGAACCCAACAAAAGAAGAAGCAGTCAAAGATTTATTGAAAATGGTTTCTTCTGACATTCTCTTGCTCCAAGAGACTAAGATAGAGAAGGAAGTTCTTCTTCTCTTAAGTAAAACCAAATGGAAATTGAATGCTGGCAAAGCTGTCAGTGCGAGAGGTTCATCTGGGGGTCTTGCAACTCTTTGGAGTGATGAAAAATTTCAACTAAAACATTGGTTTGCCACCCAGCATTGGATTTTTACTGACCTCTACCATATCTCCAGTAAGATCTCCTTGGCCCTCTATAATCTTTACGTCCCAGTTAATTTCAACGAAAAAAAAGAGTGTTGGAAAACACTCTCAGACTTCATAGAATCCAATTCTCCTATAAATTCAATAGTCGCAAGAGATCTCAACATTTCTTTAGCTCCGAATGAGAAAAAAGGTGGTGTATGCAGCAAGGCTTATTTTCAAGACACGGTGGAGGAGTTGATCCAAGTCTGCGATCTGAATGACTTTAAACCCAAAAAAGGACGGTACACGTGGTCCAATAACAGAGTGGGTTCTGCCAAAATCGTTGCCCGTCTTGACATGTTTTTGGTCCATAGTTCATTTATGGATGGGAAATTCATCATCACAACTAATATTCTGCCCAAACTCTCTTCAAATCACCACCCCATATCTCTGAATTTTGAAAAAGAAAATGATCTCGGCCTGATTGGGTTTCGTTTCAGTCCCCTCTGGATTGAGAGAGACGGTTTTTTGGACACTGTTTATCAAGCCTGGTCTCAGTACGTTGTCGAATCTCCCTGTTTTGTTTGGGAACAAAAATTAAAAATCACTAAATTTGCTTTGAAAAACTGGGTAAAAAAACCTCTTCATACTCCGACCAACATCAGGCAAGAGAGTGCTCAAGCTATTAGAGATCCAATTAGGAATGGAAGAAAGTGAAATCACCAAATCTCAACTTGCCCTGGAACACTTTGCTTAATCTAAAACCTCTCAATCTTTTCGCCAGGAGGAGGAATATCTTCGTCTAAAGTCTCGAAGTCTCTGGTTGCAGGCGAGGGATAAAAACACTACATTCCTCCATCGCCAATGCAGAGCTAGATTGTCCAGAATCATATTTCGAAAATTTCCATTAGGGAGGGGGAAATCATTAAAGGTCAAGACCATCTAAAACAGGCTGCAAGCAGTCACTTTCAGCTTTTGTTTCAAGAGGATGGTCTCTCTGATGGTGTAGTGTCTGCAGAAATTTTGGACAATGTTCCTTCTCTTGTCAATACAAAGGATAATGTTGATCTAATGAAACCCTTCTCACTAAAAAGGAAATAATGGATGTCATTTGGGCAATGGAGCCGGATAAAGCTCCTGGGCCGAATGGGTTTTCCTTCCATTTTTATAGAGTCTGCTGGAACATCATCAAATCAGATTTGATCCACATGGTGACAGCCTTCCAAAATAAGGCCAAAGTGGGAGGGTGTACGAATTCTACATTTCTGGCTCTTATTCCTAAGGAAGTCAATCCTTCTTCTTTTGATAGATTTCGTCCTATATCGTTGTGTAATGCCTCTTACAAGATCCTAGCTAAACTTCTTGCCAACAGATTCAAGCTCTTGTTAGGAAAGCTAATCTCTCCTCTTCAAGGGAGTTTTGTCAAAGGTAGGCACTTAGTCATTAATGTAATCCAAGTCCAAGAAGCCCTCCACTCAAGTTTCCAAAGGAAGGAGAAAGGAATGTTAATCAAACTGGATATGAAAAATGCCTTTGATCGAGTAAAGCTTCATTTTCTCTATCAAGTCCTTCTTTCTTTTGGCTTTAGTTCTGAGTTTGTGAATTTGATCAAAGCTTGTACAGATAGGCCTTGGATTGCGCCCCTCGTTAATGGTAGACCCACAGAATTCTTTCATGCTTCACGAGGTCTTCGTCAAGGATGTCTGATGTCACCCTTTCTTTACATCTTGATGGCAGAAACTCTCAGCAAAACACTTTCAGCTGAAAAGGAAGTTGGTTATATTCTGGGCATTAAGATAGCTAGGGGGGTTGACCCAATAAACCATGCCCTATTTGTGGATGATTCTCTCCTTCTTGGAGGGGCCTCATTGAAGATTGCTCGTGCCTTCAATGAAATTCTTCAAAAATTATGTCTTATCTCAGGAGCTTTGGTCAATAATAATAAAAAGTGTTGTTTATGGTTGGAATGTAGATCATTCGGCAATTCTTCGAATTGCAAACTCCTTGGGTTTCCCTGGTTTTGATTAGTGGGTGAAGATAAAATATTTGGGGCTGCCTTTAACTCTTGGATCAAGCCCTCCTTCTCTCTGGCTCGAAGTTATAGCTAAATTAAAAGCCAAATCGCTTCTTGGGGTGATCAATGGTTAAATAAGGCTAAAAAATTGATTTTGATAAAGGCAGTACTTTCAGCTCTTCCCATCTTCCAATCCTCTTTGTTGCTTTCCCCTAAGTCTATTTCGTCTCAGATTTCCAAACTTCTGCGAGATTTTCTCTGGAATGGCGACAAAGGAAACCAGAATAAGATGCATCTGGTAAGCTGGGATATCATTAAAAGACCTATTTCATAAGGTGGATTACAAATCCGTGACCCTGGTTTGGCTAATTTGGCATGAGGAGGTAAACTCATTTGGCAGCTATATGTGGATAAAAAACACCCTATTGGTAAGATCTTTAGGATGGAGTATTTAACGGGCGGCTCTTTGAGAATTTTAACAACTTCTAGCACTCCTTCAGGCACATCTATATGGAATTCTTGTAGAAGAGGAATCGATAAATTCAATCAACAGCTCTATAGAACCCCTGGAAATGGGAAGAGGATCCTTCTCTGGGAGGATAAAATCTCACGAAATCCTTCTCTTTCCTATGTCATATTGCTAGAAGAGATCAAGAACTGGTTATCTAACAAAGGCCTGCTCCATTTGGTTGATATTTGTTCTTGGGACAGCACTGGTAATTGGGTTGGTTGGTCTCTTCATGACCTCCCAGTTCATCTCAGCTCTGCTCTCCTCTCTTACAGGTCTTGCTCCAGTTCATCACTCCTATAAAGACAAATGGGGTTGGGGTAAGTTCGGAATATACTCAGCTGCAAAAGGTTTCATTGAATTTCAAGCTACACATCCCTCAAGCTTGCCCCCAGCGGTTTGGAAATCAATTTGGTCCTCTCCCTGTCTTCCTAAAGTGAATCTTTTCACATGGTTGCTCACGCACAACAAGGTGCTAACCGGCAAAAATTTGTCAAAATGTGGATTTTATGGACCCTTTCAGTGTTGTCTATGTAAATCAGCCTCTGAATCATCAGACCATCTCCTAATCGACTGTGTTTGACTATGTATTTGCTAAAACAGTGCGGGAGTTAAATTAAATTATATTTGGTAACCCTCCTAAAGTGTATGACGTCTTAACCTTATTGAGCAAACATAAAGTCAATGACCAAATAGAAGGTGGAACCTTCATTGTAAAGGCATCTTGAAGAGGCAACTTAGCTCTAATTTTTTATGTGACTGATCCAGGGTTTTCAGCACTTTGTTTGAGTGATGTCTAGGGTTTCAAAGCCTCTATTGGGCTCTCCTTGCACAGCGCTACCAATTTTGGGTTTATTACAGCAACATTCACTTGTCTTGGTCTCTCCTTTTACAGCACTGTTCTTTCTGAGGTTTTTAGCAGCAGTTCACTTCTAAGTTCTCCCTTCATCTACACGTGTGGCTGCCATCTGTTGTTGGAATGATCTGTGGCTACTGCTGCTTGTTGAAGTCTGTTGTGAGGCTGTCATTTGTGGGTTAGGGTCATTTTAAGGGTTGCATTTGGTCCCTTTCCCAGTGTTGACTTGATGAGCTTGTCACCCAATGTTTAGGTCTGTCCTGTGGCTGTCGTTTTGTGTTTAAGGTTTGATTTGGGGCTGTGTTGACTTGCTGAGGCTGTCGTCCACTGTTGAGACTTTTATGTGGCTGCCATCTGCTGTTTAAGGGCTACCTAAGGTCTGTTTTGAGGCAGTGTTGTGTCTCCTGATATAGCATTGACTGGGAAAGAGGTTACTTGGGCTTGTAGCAATTTTTGGCTACCTGTTGTACCTATCTAACCCTATCCTTCAGCACTTTGTCTCTCTTTCTCTCTCTCAAGTATGATCATACCCTCAGGTAAGGGTTAGTTTTGTTCCATTTATTGACTTGCCTCTGAGCGGCAAGATTTGGTCTGAAAGTTAACTCTGAGTATAAGGAAGGTTCTCACACTCAAGTAAGTGATTAGATCTGAATTTTTTTTATCGATTAGATTTATTGTTGTTGTTGTCCTGTAAATTGTTATTTTATTTCAGTACTATTTTTGTAATTTAAATTTGAATTAAAGTTTCTGCATTATTTTAATTTTTTGTTTAAAAACCCTAACTTTAACAAGGAACCCATCAAGCGGATCTCCTTCTCCTCGTCGGCGTTGGGGTTTCAGAAGAATGGCTTTGCATGGTGAGGTCGTGCTCGCTCTCTAGGCAATCGGTCGAGCCCATCTCTCTTCATCTCACCTCCAGGTATACTTGTTTAAGTTTTTGGCAATGAAGTATTTACAAACTTGTATACTTAGTTACTTACTTAAACAATTATTTTGACGGTACTGATACTTCTCACTGTTTCCTTTGCAGGGTTTAAGGGTGTGGCTCGATCGTGGCTTCATCGGCTCCTTCCCAAGCCAAGTACTCGGGTTCCTTGATGTTCTGGTTGATAGCCCCTTTTGGTGTTGTTCTATCTAGCTATAATGTGCCCACCATGGGGTAATAAGCTTGTTGAGCATTGTTGCATTAGTCTAGAACTTGGTCTCTCTACGACCCAACGATATTTGTGACTTATTTGTAGCATGTCATGGGTTACGCCCTCGGCTTTGTTACTCTTGTTGTTAATATAACCAGCCTAGATCCAAATCCTAGGCTCTATCAAGCGCCGAGAGGGATCAAATCTCCCGTGGTGCAAACCTCCTTGAGTGCAATACCTGAGAAGAGCTTTGCACCTCGGGAGATTTAATCCCTCTCGGCACTTGATAGAGCCTAGGATTTGGATCTAGGCTGGTTTCAGTCGTGGGCGGTGACACAAAACTGGAGTTTGATCAACATTGTAAGGAACATGTTAAGTTGAAAACACAGATAGATTTGTGAGGATTATCTCAATGTAAATAATAAGTAATAAGGATTGAATAAATTGTTAAACTGGAAAATAGAGAGAATAATTTTTTAAGGATTAAATAAATGAAAATAGGGTTCACATCGTGATCATTGCTTCTTCCAATTGCTTCGACTTTCTCTGTCGATATGCTCTTTGTCAATCAGCGTTTCATTTTCTTTGTTCTTCTCTTTGTTGTGCTGTCAATCCGTCCAATTTTCTTGTTCGATATTCTGTTTGTCGGGATGTATGTTCTTTATTTCGTTCTTCTCCTTCTTCTGATGTCATTTCGTTAGATTTTCTTCCTTGATATGCTTCTTGACATTCGACGTTTTGTATTTTTTGTCCCTCTCTTGTTTGTTTCATAGCATCTTCCATTTTTAAGTCAGACTCTGTATAGAAAATGACAATCATTATATATACACTAATTTTTTTAAGCAATGAAATCTACACTAAAATTCGTGTGCTGAAGTAATAATAGCTACACAAAAACACAATAAAGTGAAAACTATGAAATTTATAAAAAAAAGCATACACTTAATTCTATGCAAATTTAAAACTCAATACATTTTTTTAAAATTAAGTAATTTGAGAGGATTGAACCTTCAACCTCATGGCCATTATCCTAACAACCTTACCACTATACCACAGGTACTTTTTATGATTAATAGTAAGGAAAATATTTATAAACTTAAATAATATTGTATTTGGTGAAAATAAAGGAAATGTTGATCAAGAGGATTTGATCCCATGACCTACCTCTAAGCACATCAATGTGTTACCAATGGAATACACCCTAAATTACTTGTTAGTTGCTTATAATAATTTACAGTTATATCTTTAAATTTAATTAAAGATATTAAATTTATAGTCCAGCCACTTATAGTAGAGCCATTTGAAAACAAAAAAAGGAGGACGTAACATGAAATGATTTAAAACTATTCATGTTAATATTTTGATTTTATTTCTAAAAAACAAAAACAAATTAATTTAATGATATTACTAAACATTTACAACTATATTATATTATTTAAAATGCATTTACTGTATTTACATTCTTTCAAATGCAGACCATTTAAATGCATGCGCATCTCATGTGTAATACGAATGACCATTTAAATGCATGCCCATTTCAAACAAAGTCTAAAACCTATCACATAACCAAAATATTATCTCAATCTTGAGATCACATATTCACTTAATCTTCAATATAATCATCATACAAAACAAAATACGAATCTCTTCAACAAATGTTCATAAATAAAAACAATTAAATCATGTTCATCAAAATATTTCTAAAAAACAAAAACAAATTAATTTAATGATATTACTAAACATTTACAACTATATTATATTATTTAAAATGCATTTACTGTATTTACATTCTTTCAAATGCAGACCATTTAAATGCATGCGCATCTCATGTGTAATACGAATAACCATTTAAATGCATGCGCATTTCAAACAAAGTCTAAAACCTATCACATCTTTACTAATATCAAATCTTCATATTTATAAATGACGAATTAAGAAGACTTATCTATAAGGTTTGGTTTTACAAATCATACACTATTAGTCATACTAATATATATATTGAATGTATATGCTTTATAATAATGTAAAGCTTTCATCTTTATAAATAATGAATTAAGAAAACTTATCTATGAGGTTTGGTTTTACAAGTCATCTAATATTAGTCATCACCATTCGTGGATTTCATTTTCTGGATAACAGATCAACAAAAACACATTATTTTACCAGCTAATAATGATATGATATCCGAGTTAGTGTTTTAATTAACTAAATTTAAAGATGTTAGCACTTAAAAAAACACTATGTCATGTGAGTTGATAAATATATATGCAAGATGCGAAGAAATCAGCTTCTGTATCTATTATAACAATTTTTACATATACATATAGTTTCAATACTTTTAGTATTGAGTTATATCTGCCTTCGTTTACAACGTAAAGCCCTTCAGGCAGCTATGCTCTTAATATCCCAGACCAAAGATGGTAGTTGGAAATATAAT
>LPNX010374390.1:569699-671990 GCA_001517045.1 Pseudotsuga menziesii
GTGATGGCGACCTTGGATTACAGTGTATCCATACTGTGGTTAATCAACGACACTCCTGTCAAAATGATAATGGAGCAGATCTTAAGAAAAAGTGCTGTACAATTTGGTGATGTTGGCGAAGGATTTGATCTACATCGACGGTTATCATAGAAGAAGAGATTCCTCAGCTCAGCACTCGGGAGACTGATATTCAGCAAGGTGACACGCAATGCACTCTACTCTAGGTTTCAAATAGCGAGGTGTTTGATACCATTTTATGAGTCAATGCAGAATTCTTCTATTATAACTGTAATCTGGAAAACATCTGAAACCTGCCCAGAAATCTGAAAACAAATGCAACCCAAGGCAATAACTGCGACAGCAAAATCCTCAACTGTTTAAGAGTACTGACAGTGAGGAGATAACGCACACTGTATCAGAGAACGCAGATTGGAGAAAGTGAACACATACAGAAAGCGATATCCCTGTGGCTCGATTGTTTGTATTTTGTTTGTATTTATTTGTTTGTCTGTAAATTGGCATGAATTTGATATTAAACATAGTATATCGAGCATATAGTGTGTTATTATGCAATTTCAGACGCAGGAAGTGATGTCTATGTTTTGATTCATTTACAGTTTATGCAAGATCCGGCTTACATTCTGGTGTTTGCTGTGGATGTAATAGCGAGTTTAATCACATAGGTTTCAAATGACAAATGCACAGACACAGATGGTATGAGAGAACGCAGATTGGAGAAAGTGAACACATACAGAAAGCGAGATCCCTATGGCTCGACTATCAGCCATAGAATATGAAAATAATTTGAATATGAAAATAATTTTAACCTGGATATCAGCCACAGAATATCTAAAGAATATCTGAATTGATTACTTGCAAAAAGAATATCTGAATTGATTGTCGATTAGCAAATTTAAAATTCTTACCTGGGTTTATTGTTGCTGTCGCAGTGGTTGTTGCCGGACATCAGTGGTTGTTGCTGTTGCTGGATCAAGGTATAGCTATGATGTAGTTTGTGATACTTCTTGTTATTTATATAGTTGTTGTTTTTTTTCTTCTAATTTTCTATTTTTTTACCCGACATAACATTATGTAACGTTACTTATAATTGTTTTTTCTATTTTTTTTTATAGCCGACATAACTTTATGTTTTTTATAGCCGACGTCTATGTAGCGTTACGTAACATTACAACATTATGTAACGCTTCAACGTTACGTAACGTTACAAGATCTACCCCATACTGGGCTGTAGAGCGCCTCTCGGCGCAAAAATGTATTTCTGGATATAAAACACAACTGTCGAATGTATGGATAGTTTGTGTTTTGTTATGCATTTGTTTAACGCTATCTCAAATGGCGGTTTGGCCACGGTTCGAACTTAGTTCATGTTGCTTCTTGTATCTGTCATATTGCGTACTTTTGATTATTTAGTGTGTGAAACTTTGCAGGTTCGAACTCGATCCTATTATTCTTTTGTTGATTTAATCTTGAGTTTGATTATTCATTGCTTAAAGAGTTTAATGTATCGAGTTCGAAACCATGTCATGACTTCCTGTAGCTGTTGGGCTATGCTTTTGCATTGGTTAAGCTCTGATGTTTTAGTTGGGGTTTAGGGTTTACTCCCGTCGGTTATTAGTTAGTGTCTTTGAACCCTGACTACACCTTGGCGCCGTCAAGTATATATTGTGTGTTAGATAGGTAGGATAGATTTTACTGCATGTTACATACTACACAATAATTATTGATAAACCCTAGGAGCTAGCTACAACAACTTCACAGCAACGTATTGAGAATATTAATAAGATAATGGCGAAATGTGACTTCTTTCTGGCTAACCCTAGATACTATCTATCCATAACAATGCTAGAAAACAGCTACATTATTAATACATGGCTAACTAGCACTAACTGAAAACACAAAAAAATTGTTAATTGTTAATCATTTAAGATACAACTGCCCATTTACAGTAGCTACTTAGTATATCAATGCAGGATAATAGAGACTATTCTAATGCTCAAGGAAAGCAGATAATATACAGTATTAATGAATAAACAAATAAACATTTACAGATAAACAAATAGTAACAATGCTTAGTTCGTCTGCAACAGTTGTGTACAGCAGTTGGAACTTGGAATGACCACGTACCTCCTAGCCGTAGACTTTGAGCAGCCAAAGGCCCAAAACTTACTTGCCCAAGTCACCCTAAGCATGCACTATGACTCCATAATGACGAACACGCTCCTCTATCAGTTCACAATCCCACTATGAGTCTATCTCAGTTCAGTATCAAAATATCCAACTCAGTTCACTCACAGAACTTTTCACAGATGCTGCCTAACACTTTTCAAGTGCTTACATAGCAATACTTCTCAGCATACTTGGCAGCGATCTGCCTCCTCTCATAAGCTCATATACAGATTTAATTGCCTAGATCTTACCTCCAAAAGCTTTCCCTCTCCTTGGGAAATTCGTAGCATTGGATTCACCTCTATATTTCAACGTGTTAGTTCAAGATTTTTACTATTGACCCTTGTAAGCTCTCTCCCTGGTTAGTAGGATTGTGTTCCCCACCCATAGAGTCATAGTCATCTCTATTCATGGCCATTCCAACTACTGTTTTTGGTCATTTATAATATTTGGAAAATGTCTTTTTCAACAGTCCTTACCCAAGAACCTTCTTGCACCTTTTCAGTTATAACATAACAACATACTTGGAGTGTCAAGAACCTTCTTGCACACTTTTCAGTTTTAACATAACATATTTCTGCTCAAAAGCATAATCTAAATTTTAAACTAAGAAATAATTACTCAAACTGGGGGATATTACAGGGAGGGTCAAAACACTGAGAAAGCTTTACAATCTTGGCTGGATAATGACTAAATTAGAAAGACTCATCACTTCATACCTGTTTTCGTTCTTAGGGCACTATGGATTACCAAAAATGCCATAATTTTCCAAGAGAAAGCTATGACACCAGTCATGGTTTTATAAAATCTAGGCAGCATACAAGTACTTAACTACAGGTGGAAAATCCAAGACAGCCTAGAGAGATTTCTGACTTGGTCATTGACAAAACAAAATCATACAGATTTTCTGATGGGCCCTCCCAAGGAAATCCAGTCCTAGGAGAGCAAGAGGTGCTCTATTCTTATCAGGACCCCAAAAACTCCTCTTCGAGTGTGGCATAGGAAGGGCTGCTAATAAGTGAGAACCTGGGCCAGCTCAAAAGACAGAGGGAAAAAGTGGTGACAGTAAGGGAGAGCAGTGAAATATAGAATAGAAAGCAGAAATCATGCACCACATAGCTGCTTCCTGAAAGATGCTTCTGAATGGTCTTTACCAAAGGTAATATCCTGGTCGAGCTAGAAAGGTCAGTATTTAGTATTTACCCTGCTAATAGGGTGGGAAAGATGCAACAGGGGCATGAGAACACAGATAGAGCAAGAGAGATGCAGTGAGGCACAGATGAGCAACATAAGTTGCTCAGCAGAGAGAAAATTAAAGATGGATAAGAATAGAAGGGATGCAGATAAATATGCACGGTTTAAGACTGGGAAAGAGGAGATGCAAAATTGGAAGTAGTGTAACACCCCGGTTTTGACCCCGTTTGCATTAAATGTACATGATGTATATATTGTAAGGAATCGTGGTGTGGAGCTAAAGGCCAAGGCCCCACCATCGATTGGTTATGCTATGTTTCGGGTTGAAATTGTCTCCGATAGTATATCGGGGTATGTGGCATACATATCAAGTTTTGTCATCATGTAAATATACATCTTTAATTAAATGAACCCAATCAGCTACGTTCGCAGCAACTAAACTAAGAAGGGGCATGATTTTTCACAAGGATAAGGGGGGGGGATGTCAAACCTTGAGTCATGAGAGAAAACCCATGTGTCACCACCCTGTTTTGATTCTCCCATCTTCCCTTGTTTTATCCAACCACCACCATTAAAAACTGCTGCTGTTAGTTGGGGCAGTTATGGCTGGGAGTGGAGTGTGGCAGGACTATCAGTCCTTTGCCCACACACACACTCCATCAGCGGATTGAACCTCACGATGGGCAAAAGAATGACTACGCCTCTCCTTCCACTCTCTCCACTACCACGCATCCTCTCCATTGTTTGTTCATCCTCATGCAGGGACGGTAATCTGTTCATCCTCACGCAGGGACAGTAATCTACTCATCCTCACGCAGGGACGGTAGTCTGTTCATTCTCACGCACAAACATCTTGTCTGTTTTGGTCTCACGCAGCCAGGAGAGAGAAGCCGTCTCCACTGTCATTCACATTTTCCATAGAGAGGAGTCTGGTGTGTTTCGATCCGTATTTGGGATCTAGTGTAAACCTTCTCTCACGCGCTGGGTTCTGCGTTATTGTTACTCACGCAGCAAGCTGGGGGCCGTTCGATCACTATCACCCACAATTTTTCCTGTGGAGAGCCATTTTTATGCTCAGGGACTGTGTGTAAGTTTTCCTTACCGATTTGTGGCTTGTGCATATGTTTTTCCCTCTATATTTTGGGGTCTGGTGCAAGTTTCCCTCACGCACAGGTTGGGAGACTGTATTTTCTTCCCCAGCGTGGTCTATGTAAGTTTTCCAGGTGGTTTCGTTGTCCAGGACGGACTGTTGTCTTCCCCACATTGTGATCTGTGTTGCTGATACATTTTGGGGACTGCGGTAGGTTGTTTTGTGAGTCGTTTTGGCCACGATAGGGCCAAGAACGACTCAGGAGTTGTTCTCCTTAACCCAGCTGTGAATTGCTTGTGTGATTGCGTTGGGAGCGAGGATGGGGGCTTGAGTTGCTTGATAAACCTGGTGTGTTTGGAAACCACACAGACAGAGCTAGAGGGCTGGCTTTTTTCTCCACAACCCCTAAATAGCACTGGAAGGGAAGTCAGGGCCTGAGGGACTGTGTAGCAGAGAAGAGACTGATTCCTTGTGTTGGGTGTGTGTGGGTGTCTTAGAAGTCAGGCTAGTTCTGGTGTAGGTGTCCCTAGCTCTGTAATGAGCTCACCAGCTTAGCATTTAGCCTTTCCTAGCTCCTGGATGGCCTGATAAACCTGACCATGTTGGCTTGGCTGTTTTGTTGATGGCCTGATAAACGCAACTGTGTTGGCTTGGCTGTGTTTTGTGTATCCTTAGCTATGTGTAAGCCCGCTTGTTCCTTATTCCTTGGGGAATCATGCCCAGCTCAGGGGTGGCAGTGTTGCTGAGAGATTAAGGAGCACGCTGGCCTATGGTTGGGTGGAACGTTGCAGTGACGTAGCTGGTTGCGGAATAGTTCTTCATAAGATAAGTAATCTCGTCTATTTTACTTCTGCAATCATAATTACTGTTAATGAATATGATGAACATGTTGAATGCTTGAATGAATGTATGTTTGCTTCTGCTGTGTATGATAAATTATGCATCCTAGCATGTTTTATGTTCTGGCATTTCAATTCTTATGAATGCACATGTTCATGGGGTTGGTTGCCTGGATGGTTAACGCCATGGTAGCGTCCTCTTCGCCGGTCAGAGGGTCGGGGATGTTACAAGTAGTGAGCTAGATAGCAGATGGGGTGCCCCTGCCTACCCCCAGAAATTTCAAGATCACAACCTTTGCTTTGATAATATCCTACAAGTGTTCATATTGAACACTGTTTACTTTTTACAGGCTATTTGATAAATGATAAGTTGGATGGTGAATTTACCACAGTCCAGGGGACTATATATGTAGTCATTGTAACCCTTTACAGCAGTCACAAGTTACAACCTTGCACATATAACAGCATCATCATTACAATTTAATTTTCTATCATTTTTATGTTATATCAAATACGAATAATATTACAAGGTATTAAATACAAACTTAGGATGTTGGGACACAACAGAATCTGAGATAGAAAAGGTCCTGATAAATAATAATCTTGGTTAGGTCAGGCTAGGCAAAGCAACGCTCATGAAGAGAGAAGCTTCGACAATTTTATTCAGCACTTATCCAAAAGTTGCAAATCTTGTGCCTGGAAATGATAAAGTTTTCATGGTAATATTCTACCAATAGAAATTCCCCACCTTTTCCCCTCTAAAAAACACAAATATTGAAGCATCCCAAATTCAGTGTCCAGTCAAGTCTTATTCAGGAAACGTTGCCTAAAAGATCAGGAGTTTCTAGAGTAATTTTTGTATTTATGCACCTTCTTTCATTTTAAATCATAAAATGGTTCATTTCTCCAAGCCTACCTATATTTTAACAAATTATAGGCATTCTTGGTGTTCAGTTTCATTGCTTGAAGATACTTGTTCACTGGAGTTTACAGATCTGCCACGCAGAAATTGGTTCACAACCGTATTCAGGGAGCTGTCTTGACTCATGAGAAAGGAGGTTCCTTTGCATGTAAGACCAATACATATAAAATGGGAAGTAAAAACATAAAGAGCAAGGGGCAAAACAATATTGCACATAGAATAAAATTAATCAGAAAGAGCTTCTTTATCAATGATATAATCCACCAGGGTCTCGTGGGCTAATCTTTTAATTTTACTGAGACTTTCAACTTTTGTAGCTAGACAAATTACTCCATACAACAATCTGTAATTTTCCTAAAGGCAATGAGAAACAGAAAATATTTTGCTAAAAACCTGTAACATGCTAAACAGCCTTTAATGTAGAGACCCGAGGGCATGAATAGAAATTAAACATACAGCATTTCCTCTGGTGGCTTGAAACATACCATTGAATTTGTCAGTTGAGATCTCTCAATCTCCTTACTAATGTATCCATGGACTTTTTTCTGGGGTTTTGCTTTGAATTCCTACCCCCCAAGCTTCCAAATAACCTTTCAGGTGCATCTCTGAATTTCTCAGTAATCACTGCAACCTTTCTGTAATCCAAAGCACTGTAGTGTTTCTCCCTTATAACAGGGTTCATGAAGTTCTCTGGCTGGTTGCTCAATAAAAGATTAACCAACTGTCGTGCTTCTGCCAAGCAGTGCTTCAAACTTGTAGCACCCTGAAGCTCACTCAAGCCAGTGCTGTGGAATCTCTCCTCGGCAAAGGATTCTAGCACTTTTAAATCATTGTCAATACCCATTATAGCATTTATATTGAATCGCTTGACATTGTCCCTCATAAGTGTCACCATGATGCAGTCTGATATGTGCTTCAACACTCCAATTCCTACCTTCTCCAACGCATCCAACGGTAATATTTGCTGTGCTGTAGAAACCAATGTCTCCAAGTAAATTATCACCTCGTTTAGATACTCATTGCCATTTTGTGGAAGTTCATCAGGGTTCCAATTGATGTTGTCGGTTAGCAACATAAACTCATCCACCTTAGACTTAACTAGCCTCAGCATCGCCTCATGTGCAGCATTTTGTGAGTTCTTCAAGACAGATCGAGCAGACAATGCAGCATGCGGCCTTTCTGCCAAACGCATAGGAATGCCACAAAGTTGGGCAGCATGCTGCATAAAAAAGTCACAAGCTCGCTCCAAAACTGTCATATTGGCAGCAATCTGCATGGCATGAGATACTCCCAGCGTGGAAATGTTAATCAATTTGAGTAAAGCCTCATTCAGAACATTGATCAAAAGCTTGTCTAGGTACTTCTTCACAACATCATAGAAGTCCATGTGCCCACCATATGACAGATAGCTCACAGAATCCTCTATGAAAGACCTCACGATGCGACAGCAGTCAGGCACTGTGGCAGAAAACGGTGCAATATAGGGGAAAGCAGGCATGATATCTGATGTCTGTAAATGGAATGCCAACACGTTCATATTGTACTCATATTCTTTTTTCATCACCATCTGCTCGTATTTGTCATTAGCAAGGACATCATTGATCTGTTTTCTGCATTCATTGAGAAGAAGTTCATGATATTTGTCTCTGTTCTTGTCCAAAACTTCAAGCAAAGGGCCCACCTGGTAGCCATATCTTCTCAAAGTCACACCAAGTAGACTTACATAGTCCTTGATAAGCAGAAGATGGCTTGCAACCTGCATACGCGAAAACTGATCCTCTAAAATAGAGCTCATCTTTGCTACAGCTGTATCCCACATCGTTTCCACCTGGGCTGTGGAAATTAATCCTCCAGCCATCCTCAAAACACGGTCCTCGACTATGAAAAACCCAGCAATCTGAGCAAAGAAAACCTGATGTGATTCTAGAAAAGGCTGCACTGATGAGATTTGCAAATCTGAATTGAGCTGCAGCTGGCGATTTTTATAGTAGTAATCCCGGAACTGGTCTTGGAGCCCAAGACAGGACTGGATATGATGTGCCCTATAAACTGGAGTGATGTCGAATTTCAAAACAGCATCAGCATCTTCCGTCTCCTCAGTGTCTAAAGCATATACACATTCCCTTACACCTGACCTGCTCTGTTCCTCTGCCTGCTTTTGCCGGCCTCGAAGCTCCTCTTCTCTCTGCCGAGCTGAAGAAGCTTGCCCGATTGCCAACTGACCAATTTCTTTAGCGGTACTCCTAATCTTCACAAGCCAATCATTGAATTCCTTGTTCACTCTTTTCTCAATGTGGGATTTGATTTCAGGGATCTTCTTTTCTAGCATTTGCTGAAGCGCCTTGGCCGGAATTCTGTGCAAGTAATCTCTTTCAATCGAGTCTAAAGCTTTCAATGCAGGGTAGTAACTATCATTCCTGACATGTTGGTTACATTTCACGCACAATTCCATGGCTTGCGCACATATTTTCGATGACTGGATCGCTTCTGTTAAGTTCTTCTTAACTGCATAAGCTTCTAGGAGCTCTTCAACTTTAGCCAAGAGAGAATTACCCACTTGTTGGAGCTGATAATTCTCACTGGCCAGCCCATTCTTTAACGCATCTGCATCCACTAAAACCCCACGGAGCTCATCCACTGCATGGATGAATTCCTCATAATGCACCTTGCATAAGTCCTCTATTTCAATCTCCTTTTTCTTGACAAAATATTTGAGCTGTTGCAATAGGGATTCCGGCTTCCCAACCTCAAATACTTGTCTAATAATTGAACCCAAATCCTCCCCATTACTAATTGCAGAGGCTAACGCTAATTCGTCCCCTTTATCCCCCCCATTTTCTACCACGCCTCTCCTCTTGGTTTTAGTCTGCATTTTAAATGTGCATAATCTTAAGCCTCAAAAGAATCAACTGTTCATCGATTCTGGTTCAGAAAATTCAATGGTTTCCCATTAAAAGCCCCAAACATAACTCGCCCTCGTATCTGAATAGGTCAATAGATCATCGATTCTGGTTCAGAAAATTCAATAGTTCCCCATTAGAATCCCCAGACATTACTCCACCTTGTATCTTAATGGAAAATAGGTGAAGAAATCGCAACACAGAAATCCCTTCTTCATTATAAATATTTCATTCCAAGTTCAAAACCTGTATTAATGCTTCTGTAAAGAACGAAACCACATCCTATCATCGGTGAAATGAGAACAATTACCTGCTACCTGGAGATCTCCATTTGCGTAGATCTGTTTCCGGTTGTTTGACTGACCCAACAGGGTAGAGCATCCCGTACATATAATTTGAACCCGAAACCTGGCGCATCCACCTGTTTTTCTTAGCAGTGTCAGAGATTCGAGCGCCCACTCCACTAAATACCGCAATTCCTCGCCTCTCTCATTTGCCTACCTGGCACCTTCCAATATTTGCTGGTCTGCTGTTTTGGTTAAGAGTCCATGATCATTTTGGTTGCTTCGCCAATCAGAAATAGCTAATTGTAGCTTCCACAGCCCAAGGAAACTTATTTTTGTGGGGAAGACTCATAATGCAAAGTTTGATTGTTTCAAACTAACGCACGAAGTACCGGAGAATGAGTTTTTTTCTCTTTGATTTTTTCAAAGGCTTTAAAAAGGAATAGGAATAGGAATAGGAATGAAATGTGATAGCCTTAGTTAACAATATTTTTGTTTTGTTATCCATAATATAGGTTTATATTATGTGTTTTTTATAAGGATATTAAATTGCTATATGAAGGGTTGTTTGAAGGGTTTTTTGTCTTACTAACAAGAAGATTTTATACGTCAATTTGGTGTTTGATTTGAGTACGTAAGTGGTCTTAATGGTTAAGAACATGTGTTATCTTCGTGGAGGTCACAGGTTCAAAACCGGTAGGGGGTAGGGTTGCTCATTGGCTTGTTGTAACAAGGCTCGAAGGGTAGGCGACCCCTGGGATAGAGGCTCACCCCGGTGGACTTCGAGACATCTCGGCCTCTACTGAATTAAATAATTACTATTAGTAGTATACTACAAACACGCACACACAACATGCAAATTGCATGCATAATTATCACAGGCATATAAATAAAAATTATTACACATCAAATACAAAACAGTACTTGTCTTTAACCAAAGAAGATCCAAGCAACTCATTGTGTAAGAGCAAATTTTCACCCAACCGTAGGCACTCTGTCCAGCATATACTTTTTCTGCTAAGACGCCACCAAGGCGAAGGCAACACCTACAGGCTTCTCTCACTCAGCCCACAACCCATTCTACTCTCTATGCTTAGCCAAAATCTTACATAACTCTACAGAGATCTCACTCAACCATCATAGCCATGGCACCCCTTCCAACTGCTCCACACAACACAAGGAAGGCATTCCCTTTTACTGATCCACAGTTCACTCATGAAATCTAACGCTTACAGTGCTTACCAGTATGTGTAGTACGAGCCCAACCTGTTGTATGTTGTTAAAGAACCTCCTGTAGTATAAAATATGGCTTCTCAAACATTCAAAAGTAGTAGAATTCAATGGATAAGGGTTCTTACCTTACCCAACCTCTCTACTCACCTACAACCATCAATTTTCCTTTCTCAAAATTTCGCTCTATCTCCAAATTCAAATTTCCTAAGTTATGCACAATCTAGTAATGGTCATGAACAACAATAGGAAACTCTATATAGTGTAGAAACCATGCATGAGAGAGTTATCAAAAGAGTGTTCATTCCAAGGGATATAAAATGGTAGTAAAAAGACAACTCACATAGCTTCTGACCATATAAGAAAAGGATTGCTAACAACTAAGATAATTGTCATACCCCCCATGCTTCAATAACTACATGAACTAACTTTTCCCACCAACCTCACACATGCATTTAATAATCGAGTTAATAGTCAAAAGGAATCAATTTGCTCATTTAAAGCACAGGCAAATTTTGGATGAGTTATAAGGTTGACACTTGGCAACATATAATTTAATTTCTCCATATGCCCCATTCATCTTCCACTCTAATGGAAACATAGCCCCTCTAGTACTCGTTTCACAGTTATCTTGACCCATTTTATTAATTTCCAACATAATATTTACATACATTTCGAATTGGCGTGATAAGCCAATCATATAGTCCAATAAATATATACATCATACATGTCTAGCCATTCACTAGTTGGGCCTTGGCCTTGAGCTTTGCACTAGGAATCCATACTAGCATTTTTACATCATTTACATAATTTTTGCACCGAGAGTAGCGAGGTGCTCTACAGCCCAGTGTGGGGGAGATGTTGTCATGTAACGTAATGTAATGTGACATATTTTAATAATAATAAAAATTTAAAATTAATATTAAAATTTTAAAATTGAAAACATGTAAAAAAAATTACACCTCTAAAAATTGGATCTCTCTCGGTGCTTGATAGATCCGCGTTTAAGATGGATTTATGTTGGTGATTAAATATATTCCAAGACAAAATTGGGGATATCACAAGAATAAGCGACAATGTAATGAATATGAATTTGTGCATTTATCAATGATATAATACCATCATAGATCCATCTTAAACTCGAATCTATCAAGCACCGAGAGGGGTCCAATTTTTTGAGGTGTAATTATTTTTTAATCTTAACAAGCCTTTTAAAGTCAGAGGCCTTTAATGTTGCCTCTCCTACATAATTTTATTCCCTCTTGGTGCATCCCTCCTTGCATTTTAAGGTCCTCTTGCTTCTTCTTCTCTTCTGAAATTTGGCTCATTCAATCTTGGCCCCAGCTCATTCTTCCTCCTAATCTCTACCATGATATTATCAGACACCATTCTAAGTTGGGAAAGGGACAGATCAAAGGGCTAGTCCTCATTCAAGAATACTTCATTCTCTCCCATCATGAGGAAAGCATCTGGATCAAGGGAGGGGAAGTCATCTGCCTCCTTTACATCATCATCGTCATCATGAAATAGAATATTCATGTCCATTTGCTAGTTAGTAGCATCTTTCACATCTTTTTCATAATAGTAGGGACAGAAAGGGACTATAATGTTGGCTTGTGCCCCATAGGCCTATGGGATATCTAGTTCTTTGGTTATGTTCTCTTTTTGTAGCACATTAGGAGGCCTTACCTGTCTAGAAAAAAAAAACACCTCAAGAAATTTGATGCATTTCGGTGCTTGATAGATCTAGGTTTAAGATGGATCTATGATGGTTTGTTTTTTTAGAGCCAACACAAGTTTTTTTAATAACTTTTTATTTTATGAATCGACATGGGTTTTTTTAATTACTTTTCACTTGGTTTTAATTTCTTATTTTATGAGCCGACATGAATTTTATTAACATTTTTTTACTTTTGATAACATAACATTGCGTTACGTGAGAACATCTCCCCCATACCGAGTTGTAGAGCACCTTGCTACTCGTCGTGCAATCATATACTAAGATCCATCTTAAACTCGGATCTATCAATCACCAAGAGGGATCCAATTTCTTGAGGTGTAATTTTTTTTTAATTTTAATTTATCGAGGTTTAAGTTTTATTTATTTTTATTTTATAGGCCAACATGGATTCTTTTAATTTTTTTCATAAATTTTTTTGTTTTATGAGTCAACATGAATTTTTTTAATTACTTTTTATTTTTGGCAATGTAATGTTATGTTACCTTACATGACAACATCTCCCCAATACTGAGCTATAAAACACCTCACTCCTCTCAGTGCAAAAAAAAAATCTTCAATATAATTTAAAAAAATATTATATAGTCATGAAAGACAAACTTTTTTTTTCCTCAGAAAAATTCGTAATTTTATTGCAACAAAGCACAAAATTACATTCGCAGATGTATATAAGGCAAAATACCCCATACATTGTCAACAGAAAAACAAATAAAATCCATGCCAAAGCATTTACAGTTTTGGACAACCAAAGTATCTTCCCAAAACATAGCAGAGTATAACCATAAGAAGGTCGCTCATTGTATCCAAATAACCAAAAAAGAAAAGAAAATTGAAACTGCCCTTGAACCCCTTTCAACAAGCAGGTCCAGATCATCGATGATGAGCCCGCATGAGACAGAGCTTGCAGCCACTGTCGACAAAGAGCCTTCGAAGGGCATGCAATCACACCACCAGGACATCGACCACCGCCACAAACGCAAAGGATCTACCAACAAAGGCCAAGCAAATCCCCAAAAAACTGTCGTCGCTGCAAGAAACAGGTTTCTGCACGAGGCCAGCAATCCAGTGGAAAAAACCACAATGAAAACTCACCCAGAGCATGCAACATCTGCATAACCTACGGCAACTTGGGAGCATGTAGCTGCATCACCACACAAACATTGAAAACTATCCAACCACCACCACCACAAGAGGATACCATCTGCTGCAAAGGCCAAAACAATCTACCTCTGAAGATCGTTGTCGTCGCCACAAGAAATGGGTCGTTGCGCTAGGGAAACCTGCAAACTAGTAGAATAAAACTGGACAAATCCCATAATGGAAACTCTCCCAAAGCTCCCGCAGAGGAGAAGGCGGATGGGTAAAGAACCCTAGCCTCCCGATGAGGGTAAAAATGAAAATGACTCTCAAAACCTAAAAGTTCGACTGAGTATGTATTATATCTTCACCATCCCTGAAATACAAACTTATGCTTATATAACACATATATTATAGGATGTTCAACTTATTATTGTTAAGTAGTGAAGATACTATCGACCCAAATGTATGCTCTATGACCATGTAGATTATAGAGTGGAGCTAAAAGGCAACCTATACTATCATTTAGAAGACAAAACATCTTATATGTCTATACCCGTGCATATCTAAATCCTGCATTTCTATATGTTGATATTGGCACACCCTTGTTTTCAACTTTTATCTACAAAAGGCTTTCTCCCATCGACATTTTTGTAAATATCTTAATTAAGTGTAATGTCCTTTTTTCAAAATTTTATTAAAATAACCAATTTTTCACTATTTCTCCTATTTCGACCTTTGACTAGTTTTGATGTCTAGGTCTCCAAATTGACCCAAATGCTCCCAAATATTCTAAGACGGTGTATGAATTATATTAAGCCTTGAATATGATGTTTAGGGATGATTTATGACCCTCCAATTACTTCTGCAAACTTGTTTATTATTCTGACCAAAGTATGAGTCTTCACTAGCAAATTGGGGCTCCAATTCCCCCTGGGTAAATGTTGGAAATGGCTTCTCAAATGCTCTCAAACCCACTCAAAAATATGAACTAAGGAAGAGGATGTTTAAGGTACATTGTTAAAGTATCATATACATCATTATTCAGTTTATACAAGCTGTTATGACCCTCTCCCAAACAACTACAAAATCACTAATTCGACCCTTAGGGAAATGGCACCAAATCTTCTCCAAATGCAATTAAACTAAGTAAATGACTTCAAATGCTGAAGTGTTGAACATGAAACTTGTAATAATTATAAATTATATTCCATTCATCATAAATATATTAGAGAGACATTGTCCCATTCGAAATAATCAACATTACCATGGCATACAACAATATAGTGGGGAAATGGTCATTGTTTGCTCATTAATATTCACTTTTACATACAACCCTTTGGTATTTCGACCTAATACTTTCTGAGAATGAATAACGGAGCATATTAAACTTATTACAATCATAAATGTACCATGAGAATCTCGAAATCATCAGCATTCAATGGCATACATCAATCTAGTGGGGAAATGGTCATTGTTTGCTCATTAATAATCAATTTTACATTCAACCATTTGATATTTCGACCTGAGACTTTTTGAGAATGAATAACATATCATATTAAACTTATTACAATCATAAATGTATCACTATAATCTCTCCCAAAGAGTACAATAGCTCACCCAAAGCGCAATCCCTCCATGAGCAAGAATATGCAATAAAAATTGGAAATGGTTGAGAGAAAGTGATGCACTAGAAGGAACCACGAGCTTCCCTGTATATTACACCTAAAAATACAAAATCCATTAAATCTCCATGAAATACATGAGTGGCATCTCCAAAGACCAACTTGGATGGGAATATTTCACCCTCGAAATTGGCTAAGGCAAGAAACTAGTCATCCACTAGCTCTCTTAATTCACAAATGCAAATGATCAAATGATCAAAATCTCTTCTCTTGGTTGATTCCTATATTTTATAAACATCCTTCAAATTATAAGGTTACCAATCCATCCACAAACTCAAGCCAATTCAAATTTGGGTGTGTGCTCAAGATTTGCCATGTGTCCTCCCTTTCCTAGCCTTCCATCTTCCCCCAATTTGAGTAGGAACCCATTGAGCTTCCCCAACTCACAAGAGGGCCCTCTTGGATGCTCTATTTCGACCTGACATGTCATATATGTCATATGTCAGCCTTCATATCTGATTTGTGTCATAGGTGTCATAGCATCTTCATCATTGTTGTCATAGAGCTAGGGAATCTAGTCCAAATGTCTCACTATCTCCAAAATGACTCTTCCTCTCCCATGAAAGTTACATTTCCTTCCAAATTCGACATGCATATGGCCAAGTGTATTATCCTTCTAACTCATCCAAGAAAATTTAGGCTTCCCATGGATTCGAAATTGCAAGAGGAAGATGCCATGTGGCAAAGAAATTCTAGCTTGTGTGGGCCCCATAATCTCCATGTGTCTCCATGCTCCAATGCCACTTCAATTTTCTCTTGTATTTATTTAATTAGCTCCATTCTTAAATATTTATTCCATTCTAATGTCTAAACATCATCTATTAGCTCCCTTATTAAAATTCCAAATGCATCCATCCAACCTAGGAAACTAGTAGGATTGATGGAATTGTCCTGCTATGCAATTATTTAAAATGGGGACATTACATTAAGCACCAAAGTGGTGTATGTTGTACATGATGTCAACGAATGACTTACTAACAAGATGAGGGTTTTGCAAGTTTTGGTAATGGAGTTTTTCTCGAGTTCGGTCAGCAACGGACAAGGCATTTGCTACTGTAATGACATACTACCAAGATGAGTTGGAACCAATTCATGGCCCTCTGGAAAAGGAAGTGTGGGATCGAAGTAGTATTTTTAAATCATATGAAGAACTGTTGGTTGAATATGAAGCATCTCAAAAAGTAAAAGGGAGTGATAATATTTGAAAACTTAACTTTTCCCTGGAAGAGCCGAGACCACTTGGTGTTGTATCAATGATAGTTGTGAAGGGACATCTTGTCAGGAGGAATTAACTAAGGGAAAGTTATGTCAGGACATTAGGGCCTTAGCATCTGCGACGTTTTACAATTGTAAAACAACCATTTTATTGACACCACCTATTCATGCGGTGTTTTACTCTTCAAACCATCTATCCCCTAAAGGAACTAAAGATAAAAAATAAAAATAAAAAAATAGGAAAGGATTGTTGAGTAAGTAGGTTGTAACTGCATTCTGAAGTTAGTAATAGAAAATCGAGCCAAGGTAGTTGTTAAGACCAAAGGTGGGAAACATGTATCCCACAAAAGGAAGGTAAAGGCCCATATCATCAGGGCAACTAGAAATAAGTTGGTGGTTGGTCGTGATGTTGGAATGGATGAACTATTAGAATTATCCTTGAAAGTGTTGGTGGGAAGGTTTGGTCCTTGGACACCTCCATGAACTCAATAGCATATTGGATGGAAGATTTGTGGCTCCCATCTCTGAAATATATTCCAAAAGTTTATTATCTTGTTAAAGGCTAATACAATTTTCATTTTCAAGCAGAGAGGGATGCTTCGAGGGTTTTGGTTGGCCTTTGGATTTGTGGGAAAGGAAGCCTCATGCTTAAAAAATGGCATCTCATTTTTTACCCGGCTATATAACAACTCACCATGAATAACATTTGGGCTATGTTGCCTGATTTCCCATTAATTTTATGGAATAGGGGAGCCTTCGAAGTTGTGGGAAACGCCCTTGGTTAGTTTTTATTTGTGGATGAAAAAAATCTTTCAGGGTTAGACAAACACATGGATAAAATCCTAGTCCAAATGGATGTGAGTCAAGGTTTTCTGGAGGAGTTGGAAATCGAATGGAGGGGTTTATCCATAGTCCAAAAAATAGACTACTAGAAAGTCTTGTTTAGATGTTTAATATGTAGAAGAACTGGACATTTAAAGGATTGATCCCTTTTCCTCTCCTATGGATGTTACTAAGGAAGAAAAAATAGCAGCAAAGAGATTGGGGGCAGGAACTACACTAGAAAGGAATAAGAAATCAATGGTAGGAAGAGCCAAACTAGCATAAAGTTATAGGTCACTCATTTCTCCACATGATAAGCCTTGCAAAATCAGTATCAATGGCCATCACCTTTCAAGCACTGTTAATATGGAACATGGTAACCTATCCCCTCTTGGTCCTCAAAAGCAATCTATCAATATCCCTTTAAGTCCATATGACTTTGAGGTTCCAAGTATTAAGAACAATCTTTCTAATATTACTAAATATTGTAAGGAGGTGAAGGTAAATTGAGTGAAACCCATTTGGGATCCTTCAAAATAAATATTCTTTCTTGGCTAATCAGTGAAAACAGTTTGTCTATTGTGACCTTCAAGAAGACTTGACAGGAAGACCAAAAGAATCCATGGAGAATAATGAAACTTTTCTGGCAATGCTCTTGACTCTTGTCTCGGAGTTTTGCTCTAGAACATCATTACCTCAAAAGGGACACTAAATATGATTGGGGACATAGTGGAGGTTCCATAACCCTTTGTATCTCTCAATAGCCTATTTGGGAACTCATGTATTGAAATCGTGGATAATGCACGGATAATGCACAATCCGTTTTGGAGGAAAACATTTGGATGAAAATTGAGGAGAAAAATATAACATCTTTCATCCCTAGATACAAAGATGTCCTAAAAAATGCACTCTCCTATTCGGGAAACAGGGAAAATAGCTCAACTGAAGGTGGAAGCTCACTAAGTAATGTTGATATAAACCTTGATTCGATTGGGTATGGATTTGGCAAAAGTGGTCATAAAAGGAAGCATGAGTTAAAAGGATCGGTATGTGGTGGACTAGCAAAGCTTCCCCTCAAATCTAAGTTCATATATGATCAGCAAAGAGTGGTTGGAGCAACGTCAAAGGATTTTCCTATAGGCATTTATATTTGCGATTTTCGGTCCCTTAGAGCACAGAAGGCCCTTGCAAGGGTTCCTAAATGATCATTATCTCCCTCAATGCAAGGGGACTAGCGGTGTGGGGTCCCAAACAATGATCCTTCCGTTGACTATTTGAGATTAGCCACATGGAGGTGGTTCTTCTTCAAGAAACTATGCTAAGCATGAGAAAGTTAAAGAAATTAGTTAATTGATCTATGTGTATTCTCGACTCAAATGGACTATTCGGTAGTCTGCTCTATGCGTGGATTCCATTATCTATAAATTTGTTCCCTATCTCACTTATGGAGGAATTATTTTGGGTGGGACTTCAAAAGGCATAAACTAGCATCTGAGAATTATGAACTGCTATGGGCCTTATCAAAATAGAGTTGTCTTTAGGGAATATATTGTTCAAGCTGGTATTTTGGAAGACCCTCACTTAATCATCGTAGAGGATTTAAATTTCACGTTCTTAACTAGAGAGATTTGGGGAGTGCAGGCGAGATTAGATCTTGTATTAGACTTTGTCATTGGGATAATCTAAGATGTAGACCTTGTGGATGTCATCAATAGTCCATTGACACCTACCTGGAGCAATGGTAGAAGTGATGAAAATGGTATAATGGTATAGTGAAAAGGCTTGATCGATTGTCCAAGGAAAGAAAAGAAAAGGCTCAATCGATTCCTTATTTCTACAAGGATGGATGATTATATGGAACAATATCAGTCCTAAACCTTAAATGATTCAATCTTAGACCATATGTCCATAATTCTCCAGCTTGATCCAGGTATGAAAAACCCTCGTTATCCCTTTAAGTTTAATCACTCATGTTTGGATGAGGATGATTTAAAACTTGTCATTAAGGACAAATGGCTCATTTTTAAAGTTGGATTGGCTTAATCAAAGATGGACCTTGTGACTTAGAAGCTAAAATCCATTAAATATGTAGTCATAAATTGGGGAAAAAAATCTCATTTGAAAGTAGAGCTCTAAGTCATTGAGTCTCGTGTTCAGAAAATCTATGCATCCAACCCCAGTTGTATCCTCTCGGAGATGAAAATAGACCTGGTCAGGGAGCTAGATGTTAGGAAGCATAAAATCACGCAACAAGAAGAAGAGAGATGGTGTCTAAAAAGATGTGCAATTTGGGTCGCTAAAGGGGACCAAAATATCGCTTTCTTCCACCAATTTGCATAGCATTGGAGGAATACAAATCCGATCTGGGATCTTAAACAAGAGGATGGGGAGATCTTAAACTCTTAGCAGTAGATTGAAGAAGGGACAAAAAAACACTTTCATGAAATATTCAATGAATCGAGGAACAACCATTCTTAGTAAGATGGTGTTGGTTCATTATTATCTACGATATTTTAATCTTGAAGAAAGTATGAAACTAACTAAACCTATAACTATACAAGAAATCAACAATTTTTTAAAAGAATTTGAAAAATCCAAGAGTCTGAGTCTGGATGGTTCGATGGTTGAGCCTTTTCTTGAGATTTTTAACTTAATCAATCTGAAACACCTTGAAGTTGTTGAAGAATCTAGATTGCACAGGGTTATTAGTGGTACCTTGAATGCAACTTACTTAACACTTATTCATAATAAAGCCAAGTTTGAATCCTTTGATGACATTCATTTTATATCCCTGTGTAATCTAGTTTATACGATCATATCCAAAATTATTGCTTCTCCCTTAAAACCAATTCTATCCAGATTATTATCCAAAGAACAATTTGGTTTTATCAGTAATCGCCATATATTTGATGTTGTTGGTGTGCCTTAGGAATTTCTACATGCCATCAAATCCAAGAAGATGAAGGTTGTGGTACTCAAAGTTAACTTGGCTAAAGCTTATGACAGAGTTGATTGGGGTTTTTTTAGACTCATTTTGCTGGAACTTGGTTTGCCCTTAGAGGCTACTAACTGGATAATGGGATGTATTTCCTTTGCAAATTCTGCAGTGTTGGTAAATGGTATCCCTTCCCATTTTTTATAAGTTCGAACGAAGTAATGAAAGGATGTCCACTGTCCTCGTGGCTATTCTTATTAATGGTGAAAAGCTTGATCCTTTTGATTCATAAAGCCAGGATGGAGGGTAGACTATGCGATGTTAAAGTGGCTAATGGAACCTAGATTACTCGCCTTTTGTTCATGGATGATGTGTTGCTCTTTGGTAAAGGGATGATTGGTGAATGACAACCTTTCAAGTATTGTCTCTACATTTTCTTTGTAAATAGAAGAATTATAGAAATTGTTTCTAAGATGATTTTTTTGGTTGTTGGTGTTGTTGACTTATTTGCTCATAGTTTAAATCAAATTTTTCCTTACAAGGTTGAATCGGTGGAGCATGGGATGAAATATCTGGGATTTTTCCTAAAACCAAATCACTATTACAAAGAGGATTGGTTATGTGGTTATGGCTCCACAGAAAGGTTGAAAAAATATTGGAAAATTGGAGCCGCTGTTGGGTGTCTATGGGAGGCAGGCTCATATTAATCAAGTATGTTATGGAAAATATCCCCATCTTTTGGTTATCACTGGAGAATTTTCCAAAGTATATTATGAAAACATTCACAAAAATGCTTTGGTTTTTTATTGTCTAGGAAAAAAGGGCAAAAGAAATATCATCTTGTTAGCTAGGAAAAAATTGCCCAACCTAAACGTTTGGGTGGCTAGGGCATTAAAAACATTTTTTATTTTATTTTGGAAAGGCATTGGCTGCAAAAAACTTGTGGTGTTTCATTTTTAGAGATGGGTTATGGAGCTCCATCATGCATGGGAACTATCTTAAGAACACCACTATTATTGATTAGCCTCGGCAAGATCAACATTCTGCCTCAAGAGGATCAAACTATTGGAGCACTCTTCTAAGTTCATTAAATATGGTTAAGAACTCGCTAGTATGTAAGTATGGGAATAGGATGGAAACCAGAGTGGGGAAGGACTCGATTCTTGGTGTAGCCACCTTCTCATTTTTATCCTAGCAATTGATTCATAAACTCAGGTCTCAAGGTATCTTTGTTTTATCTCAAGTGTATCAATGGAGGTCCATGGTGCAAGAAAATCAAAGATGGAAGAACATAGATACTCTAAATCTTCTTATGGAACATTGCAAAGAATGAAATAGGTATATTCTCGGTCTTTCTAGGAATGGTATTTCCCTTTCAAATGACTCTGAAAGGATACTATGGTCATGGAATTTGGAATCTTGGCAGATCACTGCTAAGAAAGCTTGCAAAGAAACCACTAACAAAATTGGGATGTACAAATTAAATGGTGGCATTCCAAACTTTGGAAATGGGATTGCCCCCTTAAAATGAAGTGTTTTTGTTGGCTGCTTATGGAAAATAAGATTCTAACTTTGGAGAACTTGCTCAAAAGAGGTTGGCAAGGGCCTGGATATTGCACTCTCTGCAAAAGGGAGGAGGAGAGCACAACTCACCTCTTAATTCACTATGAGGTAACCCAACACATATGGTTGGTGGTGATCAACATTTTAAAGATCAATAAGTGTTGGAACTTGGATAATTTTGAACAATGTCTTCTTAGCTAGAAAATGGTGGAAAAAGATTAGAATTCCCTTCTAGTTTTTATATGTTGGGTTGTTTGGAAACTAAGGAGCACAATTATATTTGAAAACTGGCCCATAAATGTTCCAATTTTTTGCAGATCAACAATTCAAGATTATCATGAATATCATATTGAAAAGGATCCAAAAGATCATATTATATCTCAACCTACTTTTCAAATCCAGTGTTCTTGCGATCACTTTGATGGCACCTCTCAGGTTTCATGGACTATCTCCAAGGTTGGTATGATATAAGCCTCTCCAACTCCCACTCCTTCAAATGTTGGATGAGATGCGACAATGGATACAACACAAGGAGTGAACTTTTAGCGCTTGCAGTTCTGCTCTTTTTTGTTCACCATAAAAACATCACCTCACTTTAAGTTATTGGTGATTTGAAGACCGTCTTTGATTGGTCCCAATTCAATGCTCAATTATAGGTAATGCTTCTTGATTGGTGACAACTCAACATTTGTAGGCTTCAGGGATCTTTCCACTCGATTTGTTTCTATCATGTATACAAGCAATTAAACAATGAAGCAGGTTTGTTATCAAAAAGAGCCTTAATTACACCAGAAGGTATTATCCAATTTGAAGAGTGGCACAGGAACAATCTGGTCACTAGGGATTGCTTCCTTTCTATGACTCTTAATTGGTGGAGTCTCTCTTTTTCTTCACATTTTCTTTGTTTACTCTAGTAGTCTTTTTGGGATTTTATTGACTATTTTGAAGGTGCTTCCCAAGCTACTGTGTTTTGTAATGGATTTTTACTGTTAATCGTTGGTACTACAGATGAATGTCATGCTGAGCAGTTTGGTAAAGTTTAACAACAATTAGTTGTAAATCATTGACCAATTGATGTAAAAAACTATGTATAGTTTGATTCTAACGAATATCAACTATAGTTATTTTTTCGCTGAAAAAAATATCTTAGTCTTAAGAAAATATATGAACAATACAAGTGGAGCTCTTAATTCTGGAAGGTCCCAACATAAACAAATGCTATTTAGGGGAATATTTGGTTGTCATTACTTAATTATTTTTATTGGATGGCGTTTATGGGAACAAATCGACATACACAAATAACATATGCAGAAAGAAAGAAGGTACCAACTAATGAAGAATATGATTACATTTTTGGTGGATGACAATTGAGTTAACTCTAGTTGTATATTTTGACGGTACTGTAAACACGAATGTTATTCAAATATTAACAAAATTATTGTACCACTTCATATTTGGGTTATATTTCATCTGCATTGATATCCACTTCATGGGATACTAGGTGCATTTCTACATGTTAGGGTGTTTCACACATTTGAGATATGACTTAGTGTGAACTCACAATGATATTGAATCTTGTTGTGAGATCTTTTGAGAGTTGTACATAAAGATAGAGTCCGCATATTATATATATGAGGAAATGAGAAAAGCCTCTATTGCAATAAATTGCATGTTCATTATCACAACATGTGTTAACTTTGATGATGGGAATTACATCTAGATTGCTATGAATATCACTCTTTGAAGTACACAATATGTGGTAATGTGACAACAACAGTGACCAAAGATGTGGGACACTCTCATAATACACTAAATAAATCTTGAAGAATATATTTAGAAAACTATGTGATAAGTAGTTATCAACAATGTTGCTTTGTGTGGCCATTTCATAACTTTGACTCAAAATATTTGTTGTCAATGACAAAAGCATACATACCCCTACAATTGTTTATTATTAGCATTGTTTTGTTTGTCCTATCATTGTTTACCCATAGTTTTGTTTTCTTTATTGTTTGATGTTTGCATTGTTCGTCTCACTCACCTTTTATAGTTTGTATAAACATAGGACAAAGAAGGAGATGAAAGTATGGCCATTTATCACAAATATTTGGTACAATTACATTTGACATCGAAGAACTCAATTATCCTTGGCAATGCTAATTATTGTTTCATGTTCAATAATCGAAAAAACTATGAAGAGAGGTTTAATATCATTTCTCGACAATATGTCATTATTTTTCATTCCAAGTTTGCTTTAGTTATTGAAAAAATTGAAGAGGATAATATTGTTGTGGAGGGAGAGTAAGAGAAAACAAGAGCCACGAGGTGGTAATGTCCCCCACATTGCCAATAGCTCTTGCTATAAGACAATAGCTAGAGAAAAAATAATATCTCTCTAAACCTCGATTAAATGTTTTTATCTAAATAAATGTTTGTGTAACATACCAAATAGAATAATATGTAAATAAAATAATAAATTAGATCAAGCAAGTAATTAATAAATATTGTATATGCTAAATGCAACAATGACATGAGAAGAGACGTAACTCTTCAATATTATGTACTATATATATGCTGAGAGACGTGTATTCATATCATCATCAATTCAATTATAGAAATATATTTATTTATCTAATAAGATAAATATGTAAGGTACTACCTTACAAGTGGCATCGTAGTGGTTTTGTTAGAAAACAGGACCGCAGAGCAATAACAGATATACAGTTAAATCAATAAACAAGATGCAAAACACATTAAAACATTACAGAGAGACACAAATATAACGTGGTTCACCCAAACGATGGCCTACGTCCACAAAGAAATTTGCCAGTCCTTTTATTACAGTCCAGAAAGATGAAGGGATACACCCTGCAGCAAAACCGCTGCACTTCCTCTTCACGCTCTCACAGTCTCTCTTCCAATACAATAAATACCACACCCAGTTGATTTACAATGCTCTCTTTTATAGGGGAAATACAATGGGAAAATTATAGGGTTAACCCAATACCATGGGTCCGCAATACTGTTGGCCAACACACATCCCAAAAAATAATAATTCGGGGGATCCGCCCCCGAACCCCCGTTTTCTCGGGGGCGCTGCCCCCGAACCCCAAGGCAGGGGGAACGAGTGTACAGTACTCCTGGGTTACAAACACAACTGAATAATATCTCTGGGTCTGGAAGATTAGGCTCCACAACCAACAATCTCCCACTTAGAGACTAATCACAGTAACTCCACTGCTACTGCACTTGCTGGACTATGTTCTAGACCTTGGACTTGGCAAATTTCTTCTTTTCACCTTCATGTTTTAAGGCCAACAGAAACCGAGCAGGAACTCAATTTTTCTCTGGTTACTCCCTTTGTCAACATGTCTGCAGGATTCTAGCTAGTGTGAATCTTTTCCAATTTTAACAGTTCTTCATCTAGAATAGATCTTATGAAGTGGTACTTGAGTTGTATATGTTTAGTCCTCGAATGAAAGGCTGAGTTCTTTGCAAGATGAATGGAACTATGGCTGTCACTGTATAGCCTACTATTCTCCTGTTTCTTACCCAATTCCTCCATGAACCTCTGCAACCAAATCATCTCCTTACTAGCCTCTGTAGCAGCAACATACTCTGCTTCCATTGTTGAAAGTGCAACAACCTGTTGCAGTTTTGAAATCCAACTTACTACTGTTCCACCTACAGTGAACACATACCCTGTGGTGCTCCTCCTGGTGTCTTTATCATCAGCCTGCATCAACATATCCCTGTAGAACAGTGTCTGAACCTCCAAAACATAATGCATGAGAAGTGGTGCCTCTCAAATACCTGAGAATCCATTGTACTGCTTTCCAATGCTCTTTACCTGGATTATTCATATACTTGCTCACAACTCCCACTGCATGTGCAATATCTGGTCTTGTGCACACCATGGCATATATCAAGCTCCCAACTGCTGATGAATAGGGAATCTTGGACATGTAATCTATCTCTTCCTGTGTCTCTGGACACATATGCTTGCTTAGTTTGAAATGGCTTGCTAAAGGTGTGCTGACTGGTTTTGCATTCTGCAACACCTTTTCTATGTACTCACCTTGAGACAATGTCAATTTGCGATTTTTCCTGTCTCTTGTTATTCTCATACCAAGGATTTGCTTTGCAACACCCAAATCCTTCATCGCAAATGATTTAGCTAGTTTTCTTTTGAGCACACTTATATCCTGCAAGTTAGACCCTGCAACAAGCATGTCATCCACATACAATAACAAGATAATATATCTTGCATTATCTAGCCTCTTGAAATAAACACAATGGTCAGAATGACATCTATCATAACCTTGTTCTGTCATAAACTTATCAAATTTTAAATACCACTTCCTTGGAGCTTGCTTCAGGCCATACAAGCTCTTCTTCAACTTGCAAACCAAATTCTCCTTCCCTTTGACCTCATACCCTTGTGGCTGTTGCATATAAATCTCTTCCTCCAAATCCCCATGGAGAAAGGTCGTTTTTACATCTAATTGTTCAAGATGCAAATCTTCTACCACCACTAGACTTAAAATAGTTCTAATTGAAGTCATTTTAACAACAGGAGAAAATATTTCATCAAAATCTATGCCTTTCTTTTGTGAAAACCCTTTACAACAAGTCTAGCCTTGTACTGCTTTTTTCCTCCATCTTCTTCCTTCAACCTGTAAACCCATTTATTCTGCAATACCCTTTTTTCTGTAGGCAACTTAAACAGATCCCAAGTCTGGTTTCTTACCAATGAGTCCATCTCCTCATCCATGCCTTGCTCCCACTTCTTTCTAGTTTCTACCTGCATTGCTTCTTCAAAACATTCTGGTTCACCAGAATCAGTCATCAATAAATAATACAATGAAGGAGAGAATCGTTCAGGGGGTCTACTTAACCTGGTAGACTTTCTTACAGTTGCAGGAGTTTCAGGTACCTGCTGCTGCTCTTGATTTTCTGGTGCTTTTGGAACTTCATTTTCTTTGATTTCATCAAGCACTGTGTACTCTGTGTTTTCCTTTTCTTCTTTCTTTCCCTGCAACTGATCTTTGTACATGACCTTTTCATTGAATACTACATCTCTACTCCTAATGATTTTGTGATTTTTAAGATCCCATAAGCGATAACCAAAATCATCAACCCCGTATCCAATAAAGGTACATTTCTTGGATTTAGCCTCAAGCTTTGTTCTATCATCTTTATCAATATGGACAAATGCTTCACAACCAAAAGTTCTCAGAAATGAATATTTTACATGTTTACCTGTCCATGCCTCCTCTGGAATGCCACCATCCAAAGCGCTTGAAGGCCCTCTGTTTATTAAATAAACAACAGTGTTTACAACATTAGCCCAAAACTGTAAGGGAAACCCTACATGCAATCTCATACACCTTGCACGCTCCATGATCGTTCTGTTCATCCTTTTTGACACACCATTTTCTTGGGGTGTTCCAGGGACTGTCTTCTCTCTGTGAATCCCATTGTGTGAACAGTAACTGTCAAACTCCTTGCTGCAGTACTCGCCTCCATTATCAGATCTGAGACATTTCAACCTTTTTCCTGTCTCATTCTCAGCCAAAGCTTTCCACTTCTTAAAAGTATCAAACACATCAGATTTCTATCTAATGCAATAAACCCAAGTTTTTCTAGTTGCATCATCAATAAAAGTAACATAATAATGAGAGCCACCAAGAGATTGTACCTGAGCTGGTCCCCATACATCTGTATGGAGAAGCTCTAACTTTTCACTCTTCTTTTGTTTCCCAACCCTGAGAAATCTAACTCTCTTCTGTTTTCCATAAACACAGTTTTCACAAAATTCCAAACTTACCTGCTTCAGATCTGGAAGCAATTTCCTTGAGTGGAGAATCTGTATCCCCTTCTCACTCGTGTGGCCAAGCCTATGATGCCACAAACACAATGCCAAGCCTATTTCTGTGGAATCTACAGAAATAGAATAATCAGTATTATGAGGACATAAATATAACGTACCTATCCTATCTCCTTTTGCAATTACCATTGATCCTTTAGTGACCTTCCACCACATTTCTCCAAACGTAGAAAAACAACCGCCATCTCCCAACTGCCCTGTTGAGATCAGATTTCTTTTCATAGCAGGAATGTGCCTTACATCCTTTAGCAACCAATCATTTCAATTATTTAGCTTAATCCGTACCTTACCCTTTCCAACAATTTTACATGGTTCATCATCCCCCAATAACACATGCCCAAAATCACCTTGAACATAATCATAAAAGAGTTTCCTATGGGGTTTAGCATGACATGAAGCCCCTGAATCTACTACCCAGTAATCACTAGTATTATCTAATGCAATAATCAAAGCATCTTGTAACACATCACCTGCTACATTAGCTTCCTGGGTAGTCTCTTGCTGCCTCTCACCTTTCTTCTTTGGTGCTCTGCAGTCTTTCTTTAGGTGTCCTTTCTTACCACAGTTCCAACACTCTATTTTTCCGAATTTGGACTTGGATCTTCCCTTTTTTGACTTGCTATGATTTCCTGGGCTCCTTCCTCTCTCGTTTTGTCTCCCTCTGCTCTCCATGGTCAACGCATTACCTGATGTCTCACCTGTGCTTTTTCTTCGCATTTCCTCGCTAAGAATAACACTAACAACATCATCAAACTTAAGAGTGTTTGAACTAGGGATAGAGTTACTTACAACCATGACCAAGCTATTCCAGCTTTCTGGCAATGAGCACAAGATTAGAAGAGCCCTAACCTCATCATCAAAGTTCACTTTTACAGAACTTAACTGACTGGTAAGTGTATTAAACTCATTTAAATGGTCAGCACCAGATCCACCTTCCGACATCTTCATATTAAATAAACGCTTCATTAAAAATACCTTGTTAGAAGCCGAGGGTTTTTCGTAGAGCTTACTCAATGCGCTCATCACACCCTCTGTTGTTTTTTCTTTCAAAATATTGAAGGCCACCGATGAAGCCAGGCACAGCCGTATTGTTCCTAGTGCCTTTCTGTCAAGAACCTCTCATTCTTCATCCTTCATAGCCACCGACCGTTTTGCTTTTCTGCCCAACGGCAGGTACAGATCCTTCTGGTACAAATAGTCCTCCATTTGCATCTTCCATAACTAATAGTTTTGGTCGTTAAATTTCTCAGCCCTAAACTTTCCTTCTTCCGCCATTGCTCTCACTCAAACCAGGAACCCTTCTTTCCTGTGAGTTTAGCAACCAAATAGACCTTTTAGCTATGATACCAATTGTTAGAAAACAGGACCACAAAGCAATAACAGATATACAGTTAAATCAATAAACAAGATGCAAAACACATTAAAACATTATAGAGAGACACAGATATAATGTGGTTCACCCAAACGATGGGCTACATCCACAAAGAAATTTGCCAGTCCTTTTATTACAATCTAGAAAGATGAAGGGATACACCCTGCAGCAAAACCGTTGCACTTCCTCTTCACGCTCTCATAGTCTCTCTTCCAATACAATACAATACCATACCCAGTTGATTTACAATGCTCTCTTTTATAGGGGAAATACAATGGGAAAATTCTAGGGTTAACCCAATACCACGGGTCCGCAATACTGTTGGCCAACACACATCCCCCAAAAAAAAAATTCGGGGGCTCCGTCCCCGAAACCCCGTTTTCTCGAGGGCATTGCCCCCGCAGCCCAAGGCAGGGGGAACGAGTGTACAGTACTCCTGGGTTACAAACACAAATGAATAATATCTCTGCATCTAGAAGATTAGGCTCCACAACCAACAAGTTTTGCTCTTGTCCCGTGGGAGAGAAGAAAACAGATAAAGTTAAAAGTTAAAAAAAAAACATAAAAGAAAAAACAAACTAGTTCATGGTTTTATAAAACGAGTCCATGGTTTTATAAAACTAGCCCATGGTTTTATTTTGTAATTATCCCATCTCCAATCTATCGCAAATATTTCCCATCTCCATACTCCCACCCAAAAATATTAGAAAATATATTATTATTAGAGATTATAATTATTATTTTAAAATTAATAATATTAAAAGCATTAATATTATTATAATATTAATAACATTATTATCATTATTATTTTATATAATAATTTATTCTACACTCCATTCCTTCAAAACCTCCATACTATTGAAAGCATATATTATTATTATTAGTTGAGCTCGGTGGGCTAGTTCAAGTGATTGAGTGCTATAAGTTGTGGGCAGCAAGTCTCGGGGTCAAATCCCCGGGTGGCTATACATTGCTATATAAGGGCCTCACTTGATGTCCCCATTAGGTTAGCTTCGTAATCAGAGCGAATGGGCGAGGCCCCTTCGGTTGGGCCCCCTATGCATTGTTCCCTTGAAAAAAAAAGAAAATAATAATAATATTATTAGTTTTCTTTTTTTTTTAAATCTTTTCAAATTCTAAAGACTTCAAAGACGGAAATGTCACCATCCCGGGATACAATTCTTGAAGGAATTGAGAAAGTAAACAAAAAATGGGAAAATATGAAGAAGACTTTAAAATTATGAAGGAAATGATAAAAAAATCATTTGAACCAAGAATGTGAAACATAAAACAAAAATGAAAATACACAAGAAATCAACCAAGAAGAAATGAGTAACATAGTTGGAATCAAGGATGAACTCGTAGTAGGATTAGACCCCGAAGAATGTATTGGTCAAGCTGAGCCAATGTTGAGAGAAAATGATGAAGAGTCCTATGAAGAAGAAGCGGCTATGAAATCTTACTTCTCAAGCGAGGGAAAGTAGGAAACTATTATGGCACCTATGATCGCAGAAGTGATTACACCC
Organism: Pseudotsuga menziesii; assembly: GCA_001517045.1. Lineage (NCBI taxonomy): Eukaryota > Viridiplantae > Streptophyta > Pinopsida > Pinales > Pinaceae > Pseudotsuga > Pseudotsuga menziesii. The sequence continues at coordinate 600,169 of LPNX010374390.1, forward strand.
CCAGAATTCCCAAATAAGGAAGAGTGGGAAACTGATTTTGCACCCATGACATAAGAATATGGAATCAGGAAGAATTTGTAGCAAGATCATACCCCGAAGAATTTATTGCTCAAACCGATCCAATGTTGAGAGAAAATGATGAAGAAGCCTATGAAGAAGTGGTTACAGTCTACAAAGTCTCAAGTGAGGGAAAGCTGGAAACTGCATTTGCACAGACAACAGAAGAAGCAACTGTGACTCCCAAGTTCCTAAGTAAAGAGAAACAAGGTGCTATGACAACTCCTAAATATTCAAGCAGGGAAGAGTTAGAAGTCTCTACTTCAACCAGAAAGGAAGGGAGGTCATGACCACTGCCTCCTTATATTCCTACTCACAAAAGATTCAGGCCACCAGACTCCAGGATGGATAACAAAAGACACCCCAACTACAAACCTCAAAATATGATACTTAGTAAAAAATGTGTATGTCTACCAGAATTTTGTTTACAAGGTAGGGAAGTAAGGCGCATTAATACGCCGGTTAAAACATCAATAAAATTGTCTAGTGAAACTCCAGAATAAGGACTTGTTAAGGAAGATGATAACAAAGATGATGAAACAGAAGAGGTAGAAGACAAGGATATGAAAGATTAAGATGATATTGACAATCACAATGTAAATATCAATTGTAAAGAAAACGACGATGACGTAGATTGTAATAATACACAAAATACGGTTAAAAATGAAGTCATTGTTAACAACAATTATAAAAAAATTGAAGTTGTAGAAGAATGTGATGTTGAAAATAAAAACATCAAGGATGACCTTAATCAGGATAGCGTAGAAGAAAGAAACCTAGAAGATGCTGTGAGAAATGATCAGGGTAACGTAGAAGAATGAAACCCAGAAGATGATGCGACAAATGAAGAGATGGACATTCTACTAGTGGTCGTAACTCAAGATGTTCTAGAATCTCAATATCAAAAGGTTCCCTGGGAACAACTAAAGACAAGTTCGTCATACAATGTAATATCCCAAATGCGGATATTCTACTGATACAGAGTATAATATTGACTCATATACAAAATCTTATGCAAAATTACGGAATAACTGTGCATGCAAACTTACCATGCAAAAATGCCCTAAAATATAGTTGAATTAGGGTTAGGGTTTGTAGAAAGGAGTTTAACACTTACCACTGATAACTCGACTGATAACCCTCCTAAGATAGGCTACATGCATAAAGTGCTGGATAGATGAAGTATTAGTGCTACCTTCCTGATGTTGATGCCCACCTGCACCAGTGAACACCCCCCAGACTGAAGGTGACGTTTTTGGAGGAGGAGAGGTTAGATCATGTTGAAAATTTGTGGGCTTGTTTGTCTACTGATGCCAGAGAGATGGACTATCACATGCAGAGGTTTGGCTACCTCTAAGTGCCCTAGCGAATTGATCTGTGGTTCTGCTGCTCATGCCCCCAAGCTCTCTATTTGCTGATAACTGCTCCAGGTGAAAAATATGATGATTGATAGTCACATTATGCTGTAGGATAGGATTGTTGAGAAAGAGGAAGCTGGCATACGAAGGAGAGACTGGGTAATGTGGTCCCAACGAATCCTTCTGAGGTTCCCAACTATTTTCTAGCTGCAAAACGTGGATATGCCAATAATTCTTCTAAGTGTGTTGGATCCCTGGATACTGATGGATATGATGAATGTTGTGGATAAACCTGGATGATCTATCCCAAAGGAGACTAGGGCAGATATCTCCTTATTGAACCCTCGTTAGCTGAAGAAACCATCTTCAACCCCAACTGTTGTGTATACACGTTGTGCTACTACTCAAAAACTCCAAATCAATCAACAATAATAATAGATGTCTCCTTTAGTCCCATAACCCTTCTTAAATAGATCTTTGTGCACTTTTAGGGTTTGCATGTCACTTTTAGGGTTTATGCTCACTTTTGCATGCATGCAATTCTAATTTCAAGTTGACTTTAATACTGATTAAATAAGGCTTGCATGCTTTGGGATATGAACTCTTATGGCCTTCTTACTACACTGATGACTTAATAATACTGAATGGATGTACCTTTCTGCTCCTAGTGATATTAGTCCTTAGTTATTCCCTTTTCTTTAAGACCCGCTCAAACCCATGGGAATAAGATAGGTTAACGGGTCTCTCAGGGTGGTTTAGTTGGAAGAGGATATTACAGTCCTCCCCACTCGAAATTGCTTGTCCTCAAGCAATCTCCAACCAATATATCGAATCATATGTCCGTGTCTCTTCTTGTCCATTTTTATCAACCAGTTTATTCCATTGTTGGGTGGCCCTTCTTTTTCTTCGAATGTGTGCTTCTTTTCACCCATGCTCTATATTCCCTCCTTGTATCTTCTGGGGTACCTGTGAGGATCGAACATGCTAGTTTTGTTCCCCGGTCCAAATTCCCTAGGGTTCATCCTACCTTTGTCTGGAGGTATACCCAAAAATCCCTTCACATACCATTGTTCCTTCCTTTAAGTATTATGTGTTGGAGTTGGCCATTTCCTTGTGCAAGTCTTGTCCTCATGCCTGAATATGGTGGTAATCCCCTTTTTTGTGGCTGATCCTGAAGCTTGATTGGGCATTCCCCTTAGGACTACCCTCTTCCCATATGGTGCTAGGAACTCCATCTCTAATGTTTGGTAATTGGTTGAGTATTTTCCAATTGAGTACAACCATTGTACTCCCAAAACAATGCTCATGTATGGCACATCTACCACATAAAAGTCATTCACCAATGTATAATTCCCAAGTTGTACCTGTAACTGAGGTATCCTCTGTGTGCATTTCATCCTGTGATTGACAGCCATGACAACGGTAAAGCCCTCAAAGTCCTCAATGGGAAATCTTTTCCTCTCTACCCAAGAGGCATCTATAAAGTTGTGGGTGGCCCCACCATCAATCAAAGCAATGGCATGCTGTCCCTGGATACTTCCCCTAATCCTGATAGTATGGAAGGTGGGGACTCCTGTAACGGTAGTAATAGTGGCCCTCTGTGGAAATTTTTCCAATGCTGTACCGTGTAGTTCTCCATTTGGTTTCTACTCCGACTCATCTTCCTCACTGCTATCTGGAAGTACCTCAATGAAGTGTACTTTCCCTTTACCCATACATATGTGGCCGGCTACCAAGGTTCTTTGTAAGAAAAACATAAGTTATTCCTTCTCAAATCTTGTTGTATGTCCTCGTTCAACCATTCCATCTATGGGATTATCCTTTCCCTGTTTTCTAGAAGATGGGTAGGTTTTTCCTTGTTTTCTAGGAGATTGGTAGTTTTTTGTGGCTACTTGTTCTTTGGCACAGAATCTTGTAGGTGCAGAGTCCTACTGATAGCATCTTGCAAAGTAATTGGCCTGTAAGCCTTCACCCATCCATGGAGTGGCTCGGATAGTGCCTTTGTAAATAGCATAATCAACCGACTCTCTGATATGTTAGATACCATAACTGCAACTCTCTGAAATTCAGATACACATGTCTCTGCACTGCCTGTCTGCTTGAGCTAATCAAGATCCCTGAAATGAATCTCTGGGTCATTCTTATCAAAGTGCTCCATAAGCCTCTGCTTGAAGTCATTGTATGAAGTGATAGTGTTGTGACCCAATGTCACCAGTTCGTTGTACCACCACTCATGTGCTTCCCTGTCTAAATGTCAAGTAGTCAACTTGATTTCATGTGTCTTTGTCATGGGGTTAAGTTGGAAATAGGTGTCTAACTTCTGTACCCAAATTTCAGTTGAACAACTGGCTGTCCCATCAAAGTTGGGGATAGTCATTCTCCCCAATGTGCGTTGCAACTTGAAATTTTGATTGAATGCTCTATTGAACCCTCTTGGCTTGTTCCTGCTTTTCATGCTGCAAAAATCTGAGAAAGTCATGGTTGAATGGAACTCATCTCCCAAATCCCTGTACTCCTGTAAGTACGCTCCAATTTGTTTACTAAGTTCTACTGGCATGACTAGTCCTACTACGACATCTGCCAAGAAGTGAGGCCTATTATATATGTGGGGTGTGTTTTTCATACTGGTGTATGCATGGTTCCCACTACTGCTTGTAGACCCTCTATCTACTGGTGAGAGAGGTACACTGCTATGCCCTGGTTCTGGTTTCATTACCAACTTGTTTAAGCATGCAATACTTCCTTTTTCTCTTTGGCTAGATCCTGCAATGCATTCACTAAGCTACAAAACTCCATCCTGTCTTCCTCTTCTCCTATTCCTTTCCCTCTGTCAGAGTGTATCACTATTGGGTCCATGTCTGAGTTGGTATCTTCTAGCTAGATATCCTCAAATTCCTCAATGTACCTACTCTTCCTTCTCCTATAAGTTATAAAAGTGTCTTCTTCAATATTCATTTACTTCTCATGCTCAAGCCCACAGCTAGCAAGGAACATGCTCTGATACCATTGTAATATCCCAAATACGGATATTCTACTGATACAAAGTATAATACTGACTCATACACATAATATTATGCAAAATTATGAAATAACTGTGCTTGCAAACTCGCCATGCAAAAATGCCCTAAACATAACTGAATTGGGGTTAGGGTTTGCATAAAGGAATTTAACACTTACCACTGATAACTCGGCTGCTAACCCTCCTGAGATAGGATGCATGCATAAAGTGTCGGATAGATGAAGTATCAATGCTACCTTCCTGTTGTTGACGCCCAACTGCACCAGTGAACACCCCCCATACTGAAGGTGATGTTTTTGCAGGAGGAGAGGTCAGATCCTACTGAAACTTTGTGAGCTTGTCTGTATGCTGATGCCGGAGAGATGGACTATCACATGCAAAGGTTTGGATGCCTCTAAGTGCCCTAGCAAATTGATCTATGGTTCTGCTGCTCACGCCCCCCAAGCTATTTGTTTGATGATAACTGCTCCAGGTGAGAAATCTGATGACTGATAGTCACATTATGCCATAGGATAGGCTTGCTGAGAAAGAGGAAGATGACATGTGGAGGAAATACTGGGTAATGTGGTCCCAACGAATCCTTCTGAGGTTACCAACTATTTTCCAGTTGCAAAACGTGGATCTGCCAATAAGTCTTCTGAGTGTGTTGGATCCCTAGATATTGATGGATATGATGAATTTTGTGGATAAACCTGGATGATCTATCCCAAAGGAGATTAGGATAGATATCTCACTGCCGAACCCTCGTTAGCTGAAGACACCGTCTTCAACCCTAGGTGTCACAGTTGCACACTATGTTGTTGCTCAAAAACTCCAAATCAATCAACAATAATAATAGATTTCTCCTTTAGTCCCATAACCCTTCTTAAAAATATCCTTATGCACCTTTAGGGTTTGCATGTCACTTTTAGGGTTTATGCTCACTTTTGCATGCATGCAATTCTAATTTCAAGTTGACTTAATACTGAATAAATAAGGCCTGCATGCTTTGGGATATGAACTCTGATGGCCTTCTTACTACACTGATGACTTAATAATACTGAATGGATGTACCTTTCTGCTCCTAGTGCTATTAGTCCTTAGTTATTCCCTTTTCTTTAAGACCCACTCGAATCTATGGGAATACGCTATGTTAACGGGTGTCTCAGGGTGGTTTAGTTAGAAGAGGACATTACATACAAGGAATTAAGTACATTATTAGTAGTTTCCGTTACAGATAAGACAACCATATCAAAGCATGCAAAAATATAAAAAATCTACATCAAATTAGAATATCAAAAGAACACCATCACAGTAGAAGCTCAGAAGAATACTCCATATAGTTGTTATTCGTTTATCTACATAATCATATGCATGCAAATATTTGAATGGAAATGTGACCAATTATTTCAAGAACTGCTAAACCGTGGCACCATTATTTGTGGTAAAAATCCTAGTTGAAGCACGCTCATAGAAGATTAATGGACGAATCTTTTCAAAGCCAGATGACTTGTAACATACCAAATAGAATAATATGTAAATAAAATAATAAATTAGATTAAGAAAGTAATTAATAAATATTGTCTATGCTAAATGCAACAACGATATGAGAAGAGACATAACTCTTCACTATTATGTACTATATATATGTCGAGAGACTATGTAGTCATATCATCATCAATTCAATTATACAAATATATTTATTTATCTAAATAGTCTTATTTGGAAATTATTTAATCGCGGACATGACATCTGTTGAGATTGATCCTTTTGCAAATCGATCTCCTTCTTCATGTCACGAATTGGATAATGTCTTGCATCATATCAACAAATTTTGCGGTTCTCATAAATGGATCTCCATCAAATTTTTTTAGGAGATCCAGAGGCTTAAGGCAAGGGTCACCCCTTCCCCCCTTACTCTTTTTATTAAGGATTGAAGGCTTCAGTAGACTCTTTATAAAATCTAGAAAGGATAGCAAGATAACATGTATTAAGATCTTTGGAACACAGTTGGTTTCTCATTTATTTTTCGTTGATGATGTGTTGTTGTTTGGAATTGGTAATTTTTATGAATGGATATGTTACAGGTTTATCATATACCTTTTCTATATGTCCTCGGGGATGGAAGGCATTTTATTGAAATCTTGTATCCATTTTAATGAAATTAATCCGTAGGGTTTGGTAGCTATTCAAGGTGTTTTCCCCATCTAAATGGATACTTACTCAAGGGGAACTACTATTATTCCAAGGACTAGATATGTCTCCTCAAGAAAGTGGAGAAGAAAATCAGTTGTTGATGTTATAAGTGGCTCTCTCTAGGCGACATACTAGTCTTAGTCAAATCTGTCCCTAAAAGTATACATGTTTATTAGATGTATATGGCTAGGATCCTAGTGTCTATTTTAGAGGCTATCTAGAAAAAGATGTTGAATTTTTTGTGGTCAGGTCAAGGGCATAAATTCAAATTCCATTTGGTCCAATGGGAACATATATGCACTCCTAAAATTCTAGAGGGATGGGGCATAAGGAACCTTCATTGGTTCAATAATTTTCTCTTCCTCAAAAGCATATGACATGGGTTATTTGGACAAGGTTTATGGAGTGAGGTTCTTAGGTCCGAATATATTAGGAGACTTTCGGTGGAAGACTGGCTCAGGAAAGAGGACAAGTCTATTGTGCATGCCTCTATTTCATGGCATGGCTTCATAGATCATTTCATTGTCTTGGATCTAGTATTTACTGGAAGATTGGTAATGGGGAAAAGGTGGTCCTGGGTGTGAATCCATTTATTGGGGGGATTCCTTCTTCAAACTCTTTAATTCAATTACTTTCCTATTTATCTAGGCTAGGCCTAACCAAGATTTCCCATATTAGAGCAGTGTGTGTGGATTCAAATGCTCACTAGTTTTATGCACTTGATTTGGGATTGACTGGAGACTTGGCCTCTCAATGGACTACGTATATTGTTGGGTTGAACCACTTGGGGATTAGACTCAATAGAGAACCATACTCTATTTTGTGGAAGTGGAATGATAAGATTGGACATATCGAGGCAAAAGAATCATATCAATCTATTTCTGATCCAACTATCAGGATCGTTTCTAAATATTGGAATAACAAAATTTGGAAAAGGACCTTTCCATTGAAAATAAAATGATTTGTATGGTTAGGTCTGAAAAATGACATTCGACATATATTAACTTAATGAAGCGAGGCTTCACTGGTCCTAATATCACTTGTTTGTGTAAAAACAATGTTGAAACCATACAACACATGTTTGTTGAATGTGTTTTTGGTAAACATGTATGGATTCACTTTTTACAGGCACCCAAGATGCATTTCAGGTGCCAAGGTGCACTACTGGAGGACTTGTTGCAAGAGTGGTTTATTTTCGTTCATAATATGAAACTTTTTCCCTTTTTTGATTTATGGGGAATCTGGCAAGCGTGAAACATATGGATTTTTGAAAATGAGGTTTAGTTTCCAGTCAACTCCAACATGAAAATATTAATCTTTTTCAAAGAATTCTATACACCTCATGCAACCAAAATTCTGAGGTTCTTACATGATCCAGAGTATAATGCAGAGTTTCCTCTTGTTTTTTTCGATGGAGTGCTTGCGAAGATAAACATTGTGGGGAAGGTATGGTTACCAACTTGACTTCAAAACATGTTTTCCTCCTTCAAATGTGTTGTGGCAGTGGAATCAGCTCCCGAGCGAAACTATTAACACTTTGGGGGTCTTCTTTTCTTCACCATTATTAGGAACATTATATTATTTCATATTTATGCAGATTCCAAGATAATTGTGGATTGGTAAAATGGCCACTCTGTCTTACATGTTGCAACTTTAGATCACTAGTGTGGTTGGATCCTCAGGCTGATTGAAAGATTTAGTTCAATCTCGGTAAATAATATTTATTGTGAACTAAATGGGATGGCGGATGAACTCTTGAATAGAGAAGTGGGTGATATTGAAGGAATTCTTTACTTCAAGGAATTTAAAGACTTCAACTTGATCAACTTAGGTTCCTTAATCCTCTACTAGTTTTGGAATACTTTGGCTTAGTTTTTCTAGCTAGTGCTCTCTTCATTTTGGTTTTTTAAGCTATTACCACTTTACAAGCTTGTTTTGTATACTGGTCAGTAAGTGTAATAATGATTTTGTTATGTAACCTTCCCTCGGGGAATATTTAAGACACAAGCTTTTAAGTGTTGGACTATGGGAATATTTGTCTTAGAGCAACCTGGTTGCATACAAGGAACTTATTGTAACTTTGATTCTTACTTTGAATAACAATTTATTGGATGTTTTTTTTAATACAATGCGATAAAAAAAATAGTGGAGAGATCTCTTGCAATATTAGCTAAGCCGGTGTTGGTAGAAAGTGGGAGGGCCAGCATGGGCAGTGCCCCAATGATGCCTTCTCATCATATTTAAAGTTTGTTTTGTATGATGATTGATCTCAACACATCTATAATGCATTTGGGATTATGTTGATAGTTTCTTTAAGAATTTTGTAAATGAAGTAATAATGGTAGATGTATGAAGCTAGGTTTTTATTTTTGGAATTCTAAATTATCTTTAATGAAAATATCACATTTATATTATTCTTAATAATATTTTTTTGTGTGTTTTCATCTTGTATCTTCTTCTTGAATTGTGGCCATCGTTGGCCCATATTTATTTGCTGGGAGAGTAATTCTAATGATTGAATCGTTCGTGGCATGAATTGGAGAGATTTTCTTGTTTGGTATATGAATTATAGAGTCTAGTTTATTAGTTGGATTTCATATTCATTTCTTTCCTAACTCTTATAAGGAGATTTACAGTATGCACTCTAAAATAAACACCCGTTGATTGATATTGTTTATAATGTCTCTTGGGGGACTGATCTCTAATGGAGAAGATTGTTGCCAGTGGGTTCGTACTTACTTAAAGATGAATTTCTTGGATTTTCTTCTTCAACTTATCAAAAGAATCAAAATGAGTTACGGGAACAAAAATGGGACTCCCATTAGACAACATGGTGTTCTTGTAAAACATATTCTATTGAAGTGTAATATAAGTTAGAGATGTGTACTAGAACAAATCATGCCCATCAAAATCATAGGATTCATTCTAAAATGAAAGGTATGAAATTGAACCAGTTGTCATCGATGATTAAGTGGAGAGAAGGACAAGGGGGTTCGTGCTTTGAGAGGATGTAAAACATATTCATTTTAGTTCAGTCGATCTCAAGGATCTCCTTTGGTATTTTAAATTATGTTGGATTCTATTTTACAATGTAGCTTATTTAAATTTGGAGCTAATATACACTTCGTTTTATAATTTGTTTATATATTTATTTTTTGGAATGGACATGTGCTACGTCACCGTTACACACATTGTTATCACTAAAATCTAGCACACATGTGACATTTTCACAATTTACACTGTAAAGCGTTAGCAGCATACAACATGCATCAAATTGAAGACATCTTTACAAGATACAAAGAGCAGCTTGAGTCCAAAAGTGCTTCAAAATAGTCAAAATACATAACCGTGCGGGTTATATTTTGTTTACACGCAAAGCAACACGTGTCACCAATTTAATGCCCACACTGCAGTGCTGATTTTTCTTCAAGATCCGCACGATTGACACAAATGGAAGGATCTCTCCCACTAGTTGTGTATTGAAGGCTCATGAAATATCCACTTACTCAAAGAATTCAAAATTTTGTCTCTTCACACACTTTGTTTACTTAAATGGCCTCTCTTGTGTACTTCGGATACACATCACGGATCATTGGGTTTGCATTGGGATCTTGTTATTTCTTGGCCACCTCTTGGCCTATAAAAGGAAACCATGGGAATGTTAATTGTATGAAAATTATTAGAGCAAGATTATGCTGCTAGATTTGTGCTTGAGCTTCCTCATAGCTCACCATTTCCCTCTTCTCAAGCATTCCTCAAGCTCTCTTGCCTCCTTCCCTCAAAGAGTAAGTGTTCTCCTCATTTGTTCTTCAAGCCACTTGGCCTCTAGTGTGGAATAAATAAAACTCCCTTAGGAAGGTTGTTTGCCTCCATTTTGAGCTCACATCTACAAAGTGTTGTATATGCTTGACCATTGGAAAATAAAATAAGTGGTTTGACATCTATTGGTTGTTGTAGTTTGCATCTCTTACCCCCATCTTGCATCCTATTTGATTTTGTTTATTTTCTTTGCTTTTTTGTTGATGTTACTAACAACCATTTGCATAATCACTTGGAGCACTCACACCCACCACTACAAAATGGTTTCTAATATTGAGGCCTTGATACAAATTACAAGGTCTATCCCCTAATAAAGTGGAAGGAAGGACTCTTGTGCAATATTTCCACAACAATATTTATGGCAAATCCACTTTGTTTTGGTTCATTTCTCTTTACTTATGTTGTTTGTGAAGTGGCTAATTTTCGGTATCTTATGCTTTACAAGTGAAGAGAACCACCCCTTTCATCCTAGGAATTCGGCCCCCAAAAGGTCGTTTTTCCATTTTATCAAACATGTTGTTCATAGCGTCTCAATTGCGTTGGTAATGCAGGCATACCTTCGACAATCGCGCTATCCACGTGCATTAATAGAATTGTGATCACTAGGATTTCTATTTTTCATCAGCACGTTCTTTTATTCATTATACTCATGCGATAACACGCAGTAAGTCTCTCTATCGTGTTGCAACACGACTGTAAGTTTAATTTATGCGTTGATTGTTTTTTATTTGTTTTTTTATCAGTTCAGTCAACAATTCTACTGTCCAATTGTTGCTCACTAATGAACTAGAATTAAGTAATCTTGCAATAATTACTTGTTTCTTTAGTAATTAGTCCACCTAGACAAACATGATGGAGTAAATGGGTTATTCCTTGAAATCTACTTAGGTACCAAGCTTGAGACTCCCTAAGGACAAAATTATTGTCACTAGCATTCATGACATCTTTTTTTTTTTTGCTTTACTTAAACATCTTTAGTTCAAGTAGTGTAGAATCCACTTTTTCCACACAAGCAAGGACCTAAAGACTTTCCTCTCCCAAAGCATGATCTTCACAATTTCCATGAATAAGAAACAAGAGTGAAGTGCGGAATACCTCCATTGCACACTTAGCATTTGTTTTTGCAAGCATTATTAGTTTGTTTAGAGCTTAAGTTACCATTTCCGTTATTTTGTTATTTATCACTTTAGTTGATTGCAACAATACAATTTTCTTACATCACATGTGATTGCCCACTTGCACACATTAAGGGACCTAAAGACCCTTTCAATCCAAGTATACGCTTCATGATTTCAATGAATCGAATATGAAGGGAATTGTGAAATACCTCCCTCTCACACCTTAAATCAAGAAAAACCATAAAATCAACCATTGTAAATGCTAAGCACCTAAAATCCTCCACAGGAGGTCACAAAAAAATATTTTAGTTTGGTAGGGTTGATTGGGCTAGGCATCCAAAAAATCCCCACCAATCTAGTTTCATTGGGCATTATTTTTGAAACATAACATTGTTATGTTTTAGGGTGCTATCAAATCCTGCTATAAGCAAGTCTTCATAGAAATCCTAGATCATAAGTGTACCATGACCAAGGATTTAAAAGTCGAGGTATAACTGCCCTGCTCTCCCCTATGAGTAACTCATCTCATTGTAGGGAGATGACACTATATCTTCTAGGCCCAATAAATGATCCACACTTGACGGAAGGTAACCTTAGTGGCCAAAATTAGGGCATCGTGAAGGATAATTTGTGAGCACAAGTGACTCTTGAATTCAACTATTTCTGTTGGGGGGCCTTTCCAAGTCTCTTCGATTGGAACATTGGCCCCATTGCAGGTAGAATTCTCTCTTTGCTACCTACACTAGTCGATTGTTGTGTAGATTTCACTATCACCAACAATTATGCTTTTGCGTTAATTTGAAAGGAAGGACATTAGGTATGTTTAAGGAATTTATAATTGTTTTTCTTTTCTAAATAAAGTTCATTAACTCATAATTAAAAAGAACCTACATAGGGACACCTTTGGACTAAGCCATCTTTGCACATATCACCCACTTATTACACCATTTTACATATGTTGTGGTTGGCATATTTTTGCATTTGTCCATTTGTTTTTATTTCACCTCCGGTCACTCTCACTTGGATACTAAACTTCCACCATAGAGAAACAAACCCCCTCCTAAGGCAGTCTCGTAGACTACAAGGCCTTTCTCCTCTCTCGATGGGTGCTTTTCCATTATCTCCCCGTGGCACACGAGGGAGGTTACTTGGTCGGGGCCACTCCCATGGCACATTGATTGGATCATCCAGATAAGGAAATACCTCGTTTGGCTCATTTTCTCCCATCAGAGGGTATTAATTCTTGCACATGATCTAGGAACTAGGAATCAAAATCATCAAAGAATTATTAACAAATACTCATGAATTGGAAAATAACTGGATCCAGAATTGGTATCCTCTCTGTATATTTAATAAACAATAAAGGGTTACAATACCAATGCTGAGCAATGGCTTAACTCCATGAAGAATTCGAATACCTAAGGAGACAATTCGAATTCAATGAGTGAGTCTAGCTTAACTGACTCTTTGCCATGCAAGCTCACTCAGTTAACCACTTGACTAAAACCCTAATTGACTCACCAAACCCTAACTGAAGTCGGAGTGCAATAAATGACTAAATCTCAACTGAAGGAGATCAAACACATGTCATAGCAATCCAACCATCAAGTGCTAGTCCTGTATGACTCCAATGAACCCTGATGAAGTTAACTGAAGCTGAACTGACCATCAGAAGTTGGTGGAAGCGCCTTGTTGACTCCAGTTCATTAAATAATAATAAATAATCATTAAATAATATATTTAATGAATGGAGGCGCCTTAACTGACTGTAACTGACTGGTTGAACTGATTGTAACCACCAGTTAGCAATTAGGTGCATTAATGTCACACAGATCACCCCTAGAGTGCTCCAGTTAGCCTCCTTGACTGTAGGTAGGCATGGGTGTGACTGGATGATGGCAATTAATGCTCCACTGATGTCAATTAAACTTAGGATAGTGGTTTAACTAGGCCAATTTGACCAAAAGAGTGTGTATGATGGTAAATGTCTCCAACACCCCCCCTTAAGCTATACTTAGGAAGAGTTAGAAAACATAGATGCATAAAATGCTAGGGCCCTGGCAACTAAGACCATAGGTCACCCTGTACAATAAAGTAACTGCTTAATATAACCAAGGAAACAAGGAAAACCTCATGGGAAAAATACCCCCCCTCAAACTAAGCAGTAAATCAAGAATTTGGTTCTTCTATGCAGCAGCATCCTGAGACTGTGCATGTGAATCTCTGAATCCAAACTAAGTGAATATGTCTGGAGGAATCTTCCACTTTGGAAGAAAAATAATGCACTCAACTGAATTAGAAATATAAGTAGCTGCATGGTGAAAACTGGACCCATGTAGAGCAACTGAAATCATCTGAAGAGAGAGCAAAGGTTCTTAAGGATTCAAACCATGTGTGGAACACTCAAGAAACTGATATGTTGCAGCCTTGAACAGAAAACCATGAGTGGTAAAATCAGCCCCAAATCTTAGGAGCAAGTGTCCAAGCGAATGCAGAATGTCTTCCTCTTTACTAGTTCTGTGAGGAGATGAGCTTGTGACCAAAGGTAGAGAATCCCTGGGACTCTGGAGAGCGAATGCTTGAGCTCCATAATCTGATATAGATTCTGAAATAGCTAATGAATCACAAAATAAAATATCAGCAACCTCATAAGAGGAAACTAACACCAAATCCCCATAAGCAAATTTGAAGAAGAATTGCGGTACTTGATTTTTCACACCGAAATTGGTGAGAGCAGCTACAAGCATGACTGAAGGATTTTGGATTTTAAAATTTGAACCAAATAATATCAGATCAAAATGTAAATCAGATATAAATAAGTTCACAACAGATCCAAAACTGTGAAATGAAATCAAATCCCCAGCAGCAGTTTCGAAGGAGACTTGTGGTACTTGTTTCTTCACACCGTTTATGAGAACAGCTACAAGCAGTACTAAAGGTTTATGAACCTGAAATTTTGAACCAAGAAATATCAGATCAGATCCAAATAATATCATATCAGATCCAATAAGGTTCATATCAGATCCAAAATTATGGTCAACCGAGACGGTGGATGCACAGTTGTCTTTTTCTTCAAAATTCTGAATTTTGGGGCATGCAATCCTGGAGGATTTTGCTGGAAGATCTAGATCATGGGGAGTGAATGTGTCACTCTTATAATATGATATTTCTTCCAAAATATCCAATTTTTTACATATTTGCACACCAGCAGCAACATAAGAGGGAGAAAAATCAAATTTCTCTTCACTTTCGGAAGCAATTACTGGTAAAATTTGCACAGAATTCAAAGGAAAATCACCGTTGAATGTTTGCATGGAAGTGCAGCAGTGTTTTTCTTCAATATCAGAGATTCGAATGTCTTCTTCTGTTTCAGCAATATGAAAATATGAGATATCATAGATCTCATGAACTTCTGGAGCATCAGGAGAAGGAGTCACTTCATGGAGACTTTCTTCAATTCGAATTGAATGTGTAGAAGATTCTGCTTCATCTTCATCTTGAACAACTTCATCAGAGAGAGTAGAGGCCGAGACTTTTGAGTAAAGAACTATTGTGGTGCTGGCTGTGATTTCCAAAGTACTATTATGATCCTCATTGTGCTTGCCAAAGGTTCTGTCCAATATTGTCCAGACTTCCTTTGGGTATTCAACAGAACCAAGCCTAAGGTAGTACAAGCTATCATCAAGGGCCAGACATATTGTTCCAACAGCTCTATCATTGTCATTTAGCCAGTCATTCTCATTCTCATAAGACTCTCTTCCAAGTCCAATAGACACCTCATAAAGACCTCGTCTCTTCAGATATGCAATCATCTTCAACTTCCATTCCGAATAGCTTGTGAATGGGGTGAGAAGAGGGATTGATGAGTCCATTTGAAGTTGTACCTGTTAAGACCTACAAATCAAAACAAAAGGGGCACCATAAGGTCAGACAGCCTGCACATTTAGGCTTTCATCACACCCAACATAGTCAATCAAGCTTGATCAACAAGTTCTTTACTTGGGGTATTAAGTGGTAAGCCTTGGCTTCTGGTGCAGTGCTGGATTTTTGAGCTATTGCTCAAATTTCATGGAGAAATCTGTCAAAAAGCTTGTTCTTGAGAGATAGATCTTCATCCCACCGTATGCTCTGATACCATATTAATTCTTGCACATGATCTAGGAACTAGGAATCAAAATCATCAAAGAATTATTAACAAATACTCATGAATTGGAAAATAACTGGATCCAGAATTGGTATCCTCTCTGTATATTTAATAAACAATAAAGGGTTACAATACCAATGCTAAGCAATGGCTTAACTCCCTGAAGAGTTCGAATACCTAAGGAGACAATTCTAATTCAATGAGTGAGTCTAGCTTAACTGACTCTTTGCCATGCAATCTCACTCAGTTAACCACTTGACTAAAAACCTAATTGACTCACCAAACCCTAACTGAAGTCGGAGTGCAATAAATGACTGAATCTCAACTGAAGGAGATCAAACACATGTCATAGCAATCCAACCATCAAGTGCTAGTCCTGCATGACTCCAATGAACCCTGATGAAGTGAACTGAAGCTGAACTGACCATCAGAAGTTGGTGGAGGCACCTTGTTGACTCCAGTTCATTAAATAATAATAAATAATCATTAAATAATATATTTAATGAATGGAGGTGCCTTAACTGACTGTAACTGACTGGTTGAACTAATTGTAACCACCAGTTAGCAATTAGGTGCATTAATGTCACACAGATCACCCCTAGAGTGCTCCAGTTAGCCTCCTTGACTATAGGAGAAGGCTTAGTTAGCCTCCTTGATTGTAGGTAGGCATGGGTGTGACTAGATGATGGCAATTAATGCTCCACTGATGTGAATTAAACTTAGGATAGTGGTTTAACTAGGCCAATTTGACCAAAAGAGTGTGTATGATGGTAAATGTCTCCAATAGAGGGAGTGTAGATAATTTTTCCTCCTCTTTTATAAGAGGTTCACCTTTGTTTACTCCCCCGAGAGGGGGTACACCACCATTTTCTCCCTCTCCAGGAGGAAGCCATAGTACATCTTCATCTTCTCCTAGAAGACAAAGATCACTGCCACATATTCCAAAGGTAAAGAATACACAAAATACAATGGTGGTCCCCAACCCAAACCTACTATTCATGGCAAGTTTGAATCTCCCTGATCTCGCCAAATTGGTTATTGATCCCATAACTCATGAAGCTACTTGGCCAGATATGTCTGAAACGATTCCACTAGACATCCCTAAGTTTGAGAGGAAAGAAAGAGATGATCCTTCCAACCATATCATGTCCTTCCATCTATGTTGTTCCTCAAACATCATAGTGGCAGATTTGGTGTGACTCTGTCTCTTACAAAGAACCCTAATTGGTACAACTGCAAATTGGTACATGAATTTGACTTGGGAATCTCATACCACATTTGAGACAATCTCCACTGCATTTATCTCTTACTTTCAGTTACCAATAAGGCAAGACTTAGGCCTCAAAATCCTCACATAGTTTTGACAAAACATTGTGACACACCTCACGGATTACATCCATGAATGGCTTCGTCATCGCACTTTGTGCAAGATCAGCATTCAACCTCCCTTCCTTTTGGAATGGTTCCTCAAATTTCTCCAAATAGTTATTGCAAAGGATGTGGCTACCTACATGCAAAAAAATGAGGATGAAGTGACACTCAGAGCCCAAAACTTTGACCTCATATGTGCTTAGTTAGGGTATTTGTACACCGTACTACTAGATGACCCTTGGCATCAATCATTAGATCCTCCCATTGCAGGGATGTTACATTTCAATGACGGGATTATTGGGTTCATTTCCTCCCATGGTAAATTCCCCTACAAACAACTCTTGAACCAACACCATTGATAGCGCAATACCCACCTATCCCCGTTATGTCGGCTCCCACTACTATTGTTCAAAATCCTTCATTTTGACAGACTCAGTATGAACCTTACAACCATGTCTACCCTAGTACAATCCAAGTACAACGGTTTCCCAATCGCAAATGGCACCACCTGCTCCTACATCCACATCATATGAAGTACAAACAACTAATATCCCACCCCAGGGTATAATCCTTATTTTCCATACCCATGTCCCCCTGGAACAACCACCATACCCCATATGGGGGTCAACTTTGTCCAACATTCTATGCAACAACAAACTCAATAGTTCGAGCAGTTGAACATAATCAATCACCTAACTCCCTAGAATCAGGGGAAGAAGAAGGGAAATGACAAACAACCCCAACAACAGGGGCATGGGGGAACCAAGTTCCCCCCAAAAAGCCTAAATCAGGGTAACCAACCAACAGAAGGGGGCGATCCCCCTAAGCAAGGCAAGAACACCAACTAGAGGAACATTTACCATTGCTCAATCTGTGGCGAGTATGACCATTACATTAACCATTTCTTGCTCATCCCTGATTGTCAATAGTTGGTGGGAGCTAATAAATAGACACCAACAAATTCTCCTCAGGTGCATCCTACACCACATCCCCATCAATCTATTTTGAAACAACCCTTTTCCAACCAAGGAGTGGTTACCCAGTGGTTGGATCCCCATCCCCCAAGTGATGGGTCCTTCCAAAACATTTTTATGAACTCGACATCAATAAACCTCTAAACTCATGCCAAAGGGTACAGTAGTGCTGACACTTCACCCATCCTTGAAGAGACTTAAGTACCCTTGGGAGGCCCTTTACATAGTCTTCCTAGTACGAAGAAAATTTCAAGGATACCTTAAGCACCACTGAGGCGTACCCCTCATAACACCCACATGAAGGTTGCCCACAATTAAATTATTGTTGATGACTTGTCACAATCACCAACCACCATTTCAACATTAAGAGTGCTTTAGTCCTTCCCCACACAACGCAAGGTGCTATTGAATTCACTTGGCGTAGTCGACCCTTCCAATTCATTCCTTATGACTTTTAAACTTGACAAAGGAGGTCCCCGACTACCATCATATGTCACTTTTCAAGTCCTAGTCACTATGAAGAACATCATCATCCATCGATGCATCATCAATGAAGGCACTTCCACATGCATTATGTATTCCAATGTTTGGAAACACTTGGGTTCACCAGAGTTAGTTCCATCCTCTATTGTTATTCGCGCATATGATGGAAGACCATCCCAACCATGGGAATTATACTAGAATGTCCCTATTGAGCTAGGGGGAAAGATGGTGATGATAGATGTTGAAGTTGTTGACACCGAGCTAAACTACAACATCACGTTGGGTCACAGTTACATGTATGCCATGAAGGCAGTGGCCTCATTAGTCTCTCACATCATGATGTTCCCATTTAATGGGGAAGGTGGTCAGACTTGACCAACTTAACTACTATGATCCCCACACAACTACTAATCCTGATAGTGTCCTAACTACAGTAGGCGAAGCAAATCCCACCCCCTATGTCGAAGCTTTCCCTAGTGCGTACAAATATTAAACTTGACAAAGGAGGTCCCCGACTACCATCATATGTCACTTTTCAAGTCCTAGTCACTATGAAGAACATCATCATCCATCGATGCATCATCAATGAAGGCACTTCCACATGCATTATGTATTCCAATGTTTGGAAACACTTGGGTTCACCAGAGTTAGTTCCATCCTCTATTGTTATTTGCGCATATGATGGAAGACCATCCCAACCATGGGAATTATACTAGAATGTCCCTATTGAGCTAGGGGGAAAGATGGCGATGATAGATGTTGAAGTTGTTGACACCGAGCTAAACTACAACATCACGTTGGGTCACAGTTACATGTATGCCATGAAGGCAGTGGCCTCATTAGTCTCTCACATCATGATGTTCCCATTTAATGGGGAAGGTGGTCAGACTTGACCAACTTAACTACTATGATCCCCACACAACTACTAATCCTGATAGTGTCCTACCTACAGTAGGCGAAGCAAATCCCACCCCCTATGTCGAAGCTTTCCCTAGTGCGTACAAATATTATGACTTCCTAGCGGCGTATTTAGGACCTCCACCTGAAATCCCCATCGTGATGGAAGGTCTCATGTGTACCCTTTTCACCGTTGAAAAAGAGTCTTCCACCCTAACGACATCATCATCGACATCCCCATCTAGTCACAATGTGGAGTAAGTATTCAACCCCTCTGTGCCTCCCATATTCCATATACCATTTTTGTAGCCCCCCCCCAGGAGTGCAAGGAACATTGAACATGGATCAGGTAACTTTTCCAGGACTCTTTCAAGGCTCACTCTCGGTGTGGTACCTCACACCACCATTCCTCGAGATGGATTCAAAACCCATCACACATTACGATATGGTCCAAGTACTCGAGCCACCCCCATAGTAACACTGGTCGAACCTACACCACCTGTGACTCAACCACCACTGATGGTAATAAAACCACAAAATGGGAGCATCATTCAACCCAAGCTGAAATCCCCCACCAACAGAGGCATTAACTAGCCCAAGTTGAAATCCCTCACTACAACCAAAACTGCCTCTGAGTCCTCCTCAGGATCCACCAAGCAGAACATGAAGGGTGCTACCCAACAAACATTGAAAGTTCTCATCATGCATGATACACCCACCATGAGAGTCACCCCTCCATGCATGTTATGTGAGAAGCAAGGACATGCAACAAACATGTGCCCTAACTTACCAGTGCTCAAGAACTTGGTAAACACACTAGTTAGTATCACACATGCCCATCAAGTTAAGCCTGGGGTCACATCAACCCCTAAGTCCAAATCATTATGCACCATCAAAGCATGTTCGATCTGCTCTCACTATGGGAACTACACACATTATTGCCCCGATCTCCCTTGATTTCAGAATGCCACAATTTCAGAATGCATTGGCAACTATTCGTCTCACACAACCTGAGGAAAAAGCCATCCCTTCAGCTCCACCAACCGAGATAGATTACATCCATGTGGTTACCACAGATGAAGTCAAACAACTTGGGTCCCCCAAATATCATGTTTCGAAGACCTAAATCACCATAGCTACTGCCCATTCATATTAATCATGATCATACCCAAGATGACAGGTGCACTTCCTGTGGGAACCACAACCACATGATCCCCGGTCATATTAGGACATCCTCCCCTACAACTACGAAACCCCTTCTAACACTAAGACTCATTCCAACCAAGGGATCATGCACATTCCGATCCTATGGTGATACTTCCCATTATTCATTTCAATGCCCCATCTTACGCATTGAATGAGAGGTTCACCTTGAGCATATGTGTTTGCAAGACCAACTTCTTCACATTTCGTTATCTCCACAAGAATCATCGATAGAGAAAATTGCTCACACCTTGGTGGATACCATTGAGAATGTATCCCCCCTGGATGGTATACTCACCAGTGGGAATTTTTCATTCTCCGATGAAGACCTAGATACACCAAAACCGTCACATGTTTCCTAGCTATCCGAGCATCTCCATTCAAGGGTGGATGTGCACTCCTCAAGTGTGCTATGTTTTGGTTATTATTTATGCATTGTCAATACCCTATTCATGTCCTCTACTATACTTGGGTATTTGCAACATGTGTGAAATATTTTTACCAAAACATGAAGATTTTCCACTATTATCAACAATGGTCTAGGACCACTCTAATTAGGTATCATCTTGAAACTAACATATAGTCAACAATTTCACTCTCTTATCACATCACATTTACTAGTACTCCTGCTGATAACCATAGGGTCATAATTTCCAGTGATAATGTGCTATTAACATTGTTCACGAGATTAACATGTTTCCCCTATGGGTGTCTGCACCATTGCATACCCCGTCATCATTTGACACCCATGATGTCGAACCCCCACAAGATTGAGGAATTTGATCCACTATGAGAATATCAACCCATAGTTCATCATATCATAGTTGTGCATTTACTCCCTCACCTTCACTAGTTCATTTCACCAAACTCCTCGGCAAATTCTATGATTTAGATTCATGATTCACCATTCATGCCCCCATGAGCACACCATGATATGCCAATCTTCTTCGTATCATCACCCCCACGGAGACATCAATAGGGCCCCTTCCCTCCGAAGAAACCAATTCTATTTAGTCATTCCCACTGGAACATTCCGCATAGCATTGATTCATGGGGCACTCATATTCGGTCTGCAAAACAACATTCACTTCATTTTTTGGAAAAGATTCCCCGACCCACTCAAAATCATGGGAACCTTTCCCACCATTAAATTGACTCCCTGACTCACCAAAAACCGTGGGAGTCCCATCCATCATCAAATTGGTCCCTCGAGATGCCCAAAACCGTGGGAGCCCCACCCATCATCAAATTGGTCCCTCGACATGCCCAAAGTCATGGGGACCTCATCCAATATTATTTATGTACAAACAATTCCTTGACACACTCAAAACCACGGGAATTCCCCTATTATTTGGGAAGCAACCCCTGGTCTCCTTTGATTGATGTCGTTGAGTCTCCTATCACCTAGCATTGCCCATTTTTCTAGTCACCGTACCCTTAGTATTGCGTCCCCTCTCTTACCCTTAACCAGTAGTTTGTCTCTCTCCGTTCCACTCTTCCCATCCATTTTGAAGTATGGTGTCATCAATAACTCCCCAAGTTTACATCGATCAAAGGAAGTCAAGAGCTCCACACTTACCAACTAGTTTTGTATCAGGTCAGTCAGTCCCACCATTGGTTACAACATGCTCTTGGTTCGCAAGAGAAGACCCTCATCTTGTCATGGTTCTGTAGTTCTCATCGACACCAAATCCTCATATTTTGAGAGTTGTAGCAATTAAAGTGGTACCTTGGGATTCCTTCCAATCAATACAAGGAATTACCTCAGACTGAGTAAGGAGCCATTAGTGTTCCCTAACTTAGTAGTCTCCCCTGCGATCAACAACAACACCTTTACTCGCATTAGGGGGCGTCATACATTTTGAAAGTAGTAGTGTTCATGTTTAAAAATTATGGTAGCAACATATTTGGTACAGTGCAGTCTTCAGTGGATTCACCACATTTATGGACAACCACCCCTATGGGATTCTCCATTTTCTCGACAACTCCGCTCCTTTAACACCAGTAACATCGGTTCCAAGTTCATGCACTCTCACATGGTTTGAAGCTGCCTCCATCCATGTCCCAATAGTTTATGAGAGATCTCTGCATATCTTTATTTTGTAGCCATCTTGGCCATCTTCAGGAGCATGGGAATGCCTGCCTCATTTATATAAGAATAACACTTTCATTTATCGCTCCACCAACAACTTTCCCCCTTTGGAAAGGTATATTTGTCCACTTATGTTTATAACGCTTTTATGAGAAATATAGAGAACACAACTAGAAATGATGATGAATTATCATATCTATAGTACCCTCTAAACCTCATACACCAGGGGGAATTTGTTATCACGAAAATCTCGCAGACATGCGTCATTTTCGCAATTTACACAGTAAAGCGTTATCAACATACATCATGCATCCAACTAAAGACTTATTCACAAGACCCAAAGAGCACTTTGAGTCGAAAACTACCTCAAAACAATCAAAATACATAATCGTGCAGGTTATATCCAATTTACAGGTGCGACAATGCATGTCGACAATTCAACCCTCACGCTAGAGCGTAGATTTGTATTCGAGATCCACACGAATAATAGAAACGACGAGATATCACCTACTAGGGGTGCATTTAAGTCTCATGAAATCTCTACTTACTCAAGGAATTCAAATTTTGGCCCTTCACACACTTGGTTTCCTTAAATGGCCTCTCTTGTGTACTTTGGAGCCACATTATGGATCATTGGGTTCACATTAGGATCTTGTTATTTCTTGGCCACGTCTTGGCCTATAAAAGAAAGCCATGGGAATGCTAATTGTAGTAGAAATATTAGAGCAAGTTTATGCTAATGGATTTGTGCTTGAGCTTTCTCATAGCTCACCATTTCCCTCTTGTCAAGCATTCGTCGAGCTTTCTTGTCTCCTTCCCCCAAGGGGCAAGTGGTCTCATTTGTTCTTCAAGCCACTTAACATCTAGTGTGGACTAAATAGACCTTCCTTAGGAATATTTTTTGCCTCCATTTGGAGTTGACATCTCCAAGGTGTTGTATATGCTTGACCATTGGGCAATAAAAGAAGTGGTTTGGCATCTCTTGGTTATTGGTGTTTGCATATCTTATCCCCATATTGCATGTTATTTGATTTTGTTTATTTCCTTTGCTTTGTCTTTGTTGTTACTAACAACCATTTGCAGAATCACTAGGAGCACTCACACCCACCACTACAAAGGGGCTTCTAATACCGGGGCCTTACTGCAACTACAAGGCCTAGCCCCTAACCAAGTGAGAAGGAAGCACTCTTGTGCAATATTTCCCACAACAGACGTTACACATCTCACCCACTTGGCGCAGAAAAGATTCTAATTATCTTCATGAATTGATAAAATTGTTTGATTGGTCCATGACTTGGTAAATTAGGTCTAAGGTTTAACACCCTTTCTTCGTAGTCAACAAGCAATATAACGAGACAAACTCTATGGTTGGAAAAGTAGATGAGAAGGCATTCATTCAATCATGCACACTATTCAAATCGCTATTTAAAATGTTGGATTAATATCCAACTATATTCAAGAAAAAATGATTGCAAACTACTTTCATCATATCGCGTGAAGGTCCGGTTTTATCAATTTAAACCAAATTTGGATTCCTAGTAAATTCTATGCTAACGCTTTTGGCCATGCTGTTTTATAAAATCTTAAAATCTGATTGCCATTGTGAAAGGCATGAAGCGGTCACACTAATTTATTTCTTATGATGCATTTCTTCAATTTGTATATATCAATGGGTAATTTGTTGGTCCATTATCTATTACAATGTTTATAGGCGAATATAGGTCTAATTAGAGTCTTATTGTGTACATGTGACTTACCATATGTAGACAATATATGGCCAGCTCAAGCCTCCTTCAAGAACACCGATGCCCCTTTGTTAAGAACAATGGGGCGCCCTTCTCTTTCTGCTCAATTTGCACTGGACATTCCCTTCTCCTTCTGTACCTCCTTGACACCAATGAAATAGAATGGATTTGAGGGAGGTCCTAGGAATTTTAGGCACAAGTAACAATCTATTTTCGTCAATTGTGCAACATTGAAAATTGATGGGCCTTGCATTAAATCGTGTACCCATCATATACCTGCGTAGATTGAAGGACAGATTTGCAATGAGATACGATAACGAGATTGTTTCTCCAAGACCAGATTTGTGATGGGTTGTTGTGATGAGATTGTTGCTCTAGGGCAGATTGCCTACATGATGCAATGTCTGTTGGCATATATTTTTTGTGCAGATTGAGTCGTCACTAAGATGTCTTTGACAGTTCTACGCTTGTAGCACAAGCATGCCATGAGTGATATGGTATGCAACGACATGATGGCATGAGTTTTCTGGAATTTTGGGTTTTACATGCATTTCCCCGCAACAATCTTAAGGACTCATTGCAGGGTGGATATTATTTGTTGTATATTAAACCTTCACATGCTCAGTGAATGGAATTAATAACAATAGCGATGAGATTACATCGACACACTACCCTTAAGGACACACAAATCCATGTTTATGTATATCTAAAAAACCAATCATAATTGAAAATATATAATTATAAAAAAGTAATAAAAACTAAAGTTAAACTTTATCAAAAAGGAAAATTTAAAATAGTATGGCCAAAGTAATATTGCAAACCAATCCATGTTGACACACTTCAGTTGACAGGGGTTCACACACTGTTGACACTCTTCAACACAATCTCCCTAAACATTGGCCAAAACAAGTTTTACCCTATCCAACAACACCTGCGAAGCAGATGCAGTCTCAACCGAGATGTTTGAGGGAGGGCTGCAGGAACCAGGTTTCCATAGAAGGGAAGAGGATTTGCACACTAAATCTCTCTCTCTCTCTCTCTCTCTCTCTCTCTCTCTCTCTCTCTCTCTCTCTCTCTCTCTCTCGTAATACCACATAGAGATCCAGAACAAGGTTATATATTATCATTCACTTATCTACCATCATTCGCATCATATCCAGTATCGCACCATTTCATTATTCAGAAAAGAGATCGACATGCAATAATTCATTCACCATGTGAATACTTCTCATCATTCATAAAAACAAACCATTCATAGATTGCAACATATTAACCATTCATATTGCATCAATTAACTACAAGATTAGAAAACATCATAGATTGCATCGTAGACAAAGACAATATGGAATTTCCAGCAACAATCTCATCATATTAACTTCCTCATGTTAAAATACATCTTCGAAACACATCCTTTGGTCGGCAACCTCAAACCAAACCCTATATTACAAAATAGTTTGCAAAACAGATGAAATATAAGATCTACTCCAAGATAAGATGCTATCTCTTATATCATATGATTTGATTATTTTCTACTACATTACTAACTCTATTTATAGGCTTGTGCCTTTACAAAAAGGTCCACATACAACTATTTTCCTTAACTAACTTGGACCAAAATTAGACTAATGCGACCAAGCCGACCACTTGTTGACATATTTTTCTTGTACAATTTACTTTGACACTTGTCGCTTTCTCCTATGTCATACCATGCACATCCAATTCTCCTACCAACAGGCCCCCAACACAAACCTGTGGCTCGACCTCAAGCTGCATCAACTGGATATCGTGTGTGTGCTTATATTGACCTTGAAGTCATCATATTCTTTCTTGACTTGTTCAACTGCTTCCTTGGTCCTTGTGTCGATTGCCTGCAATCCTCCACATCCTATTTAGTCGGGTGTTATGATATCTTCTCTACCACTTGTGTGGAGGCCGGGTGAGTATTTGCAAGTGCATTCACAGCCTTTAGTGCCAACTATTCACCGATGTCCTAGAATTCATCTAACTGTGTTGTTATGCACTGATGCATCTCCCGTGCTTTGCTAGCTCGCTGTTGGAGTGCCTTCAACTCTGTTGCCTTGCTAACCTATACAACTGGGGGCATTGTTTTCAGAGATGCCCGCATTGTCAATAGCTGTGCATCTGCCTCATGAAGCTGTGCACCTAGTTGTTGCAGTTGCTCATCCTAGACCACAGTCATCAAAAATTGTTTGGTTTCGTTCGCCATTTTCTTGGAAACTTTCTCACAATCCTCGATTTGAGTGGCTGCATCCTCAATCTTACCTTTGCACTCTGCGACATGCTCTAGTGGTGTACTTAGGACTGCTCACGCTTGCAGTCCCTCATTCTCCCTCTTCAAGTTCGCGATGATTTCAGCGAGTCACAGTATCTTGAATTCTGTAAACATCTTTGCTGTTATGTCTAGAATTTCTTGGCATGCGACCATGATGGCTTTCTCTAGTTTCTCTCGGTCATCTAAGGCATTCGTCTTTGAAATTGTCTTCGCTTCTTGTGCCTTATTCATCTTGTCGATCTCCTCCTTCACCAATGCAACTTACTCTTGCGACTTCACTAACTTTTCGTGCATGATTTCTTCGCGGTCTGTGATCTCTTGGCTCGATTCCATATGCATTCATGCAAGCATATGAGTGGGAATCTTGTTGACATTGAGACTGATCAGGTCAAATTACTGCATAGCTGTATCGACATCCTTGCTTCCTGTCTCTAGCACACGTGGTGGAATCTGCACAATCCTTACCCTTTTTCATGTACTGATCTTTGTTGCTCTTTGCAGCACATCTACTTGCGGTACCTTCTCCAATATGATGTTTGTCAAGGATTGTAACAATCCCTTAACCTTGTGGAAATACTTGGTCAAGTGTTGCTTCAGTTGCGCCTAGCTTTCAGTAGTCACATTAGTGATTGTGGCTAGTATGCGACTCACTTGGTCATCTACCATGTTTGGTGTGTTGCTTCCTTCGCCTTGCTCAAACTATCTTTTGGTCCTTCCTTCTTTGAATTTCCTTTCTAACTCAGAATCTGTCAGAGTCTTGGATGACTCTTCTTCCAATTCCTTGTCACTCTCCTTTTCCTGCTTCTGATCTACTGGCCTGTCGGGTGGTGGACCTGCCTCTTTGCTCGACAACTCCTTTATACTAACTGGAACTTTTTGTTCGATAGATCAATCATTAATAATGGATTCTACTTCTTCATCCATAAGTTTATACAAGGTGGTAAGCCATCGCTTCTCACCATCGTATCACACTTGAACATGGATGGCATGTGGTCCCATTGCAAATCCTGCGATCCATCTATACTTTGTTGCCACCTCCTCAGTGAGACACGAAACCTTTCCTGCTGCATCTTGAAGTGCATCCCAATACAAATAAAGTTGTACTACGTAGTCAATCTATTGATTATTCACATCTAGACACAACAAGTTTTGATAACATGCGCCCCTGCATGTTTGGGCGAATTCTACGTCCATTCCTTGGTAATAATTGGGTTCCATCCACCCCACAAGTGCGATTAAAATTAACAACCATGAATATGTAAATGACCGCTTACCTTCTTGTACGATCATTGCATCCTTCGTCAGTTGATTCAATAGAAAAAATGACCGATCAACATGGAATCCTTCTATGCACTGCTCTGCGCATGGAATTACTGCTGATGTGCATTGATTGGGTCTATTCTTTCGCATCATCTTTACACCCAACATCTTGGCTACGACTCGGATGGCCTTGTCGTTGATAGTTTTGATAACATAGGCACGCTTATCCTGGACAACACCGTACTTATTCTTCAGCATCGTAGCGATCCTCTTATCGTTGTCCTTACCTCTGAAATACGAGGACAGGTCGGCACCCTTCATTGGCAACTCGATGATCTGTGATATCAATTCGATTGTGACTGGTACCTTTGTGTCGATCCAAATATACCCTTCATAGAAATAGGATAACAACTACTTCACACATGCATTTTCTTCTATCGAGAGACCAAAATGTGGCACATGAGTGATGCGCAACAATCCTGATCGCTGCAACCCCAAAGCCCACTGCTACGGTAATCTAACAAGCGGACCTCCGTCGCCCTACATATTTTGTTCGTATGGGTATGTTGTGCATTCTAGATATGCCAGAATGTTGTGGTCATTGTAGGTCAACTTCATCAGATATGACATAGTGTTCATGCTCACGTGCACCCCTTTTGGTGTCGCAAGCATCTTGATGGGATACAGTTGGTTTTTGGACAACTTAACTTATGGTGTGTCGCCCTTCCGTGGCAGTACATACCCGGGGATATCATCAACAGTAACCCCCTTTCATGCTACCGAGTCATATCCACCTGTTATTGATGGTATAGCTTTTGCTTCGACTTCTACGACCTTGGTGGAACTCTGTGTGGACCTCTTCTTCCATAGTGGGGACTTTAGATCCGAATATCTGGCCTCTCTTCTTCGATCGATGTTCTTGAGGGTGGGGATTCATGAGTACTACCACTCAAAATTATCTAACATCGCTGCAACTCTATCACTCTCTCACTCTTCACTATGCTTCGCTAATTCCCTTCGCTCTGATCTGCTCAACTATCACAATGGTTCATCCAACTCCTTGCTTGTTGATTCTTATAAGCTTGAAAGCACTTGTGCGAATGATTTTGAACATCATGGCTAAATATTCCAATTATCGACCAAATCTGCCATCGATTATGCAAATCCAACGGTCTAATTCCCCATAAATGCACGTCTCATCCACTTGCGTCATCGTCCATCTGGTTTAACTGCTTCATTTATTTCCCAATTTGACCCTATCGCACCTCATTAGATGTCGTCAAGCTTCCTTCCTACTGCGACTTGTGCATCTTTTCTTCTCTTGCGACCCTCCCTGCTGTGATGACCTCCTCTTTATCATATCTGACATTTTTTATCTTCTTCTGTGCAACACCTTAAGCGTGGTGCCACACCTGGCTATCTTGATAGGGCTTTAGCCGACTATAATTGACAAGCTTTGGCATCAATGCACCATCTAGCTGATGTAACTGCATCGTACCTCCGTCAGTGATGAAATGAATCAGATAAGGACCTAACCAATGCATTTGTAACTTACCCGAATGCTTCACAAACTTGATGTTGTAGAGTAACACCATATCTCCTCACTGGAAGTACTTTGCTTTGATGTGTCGATCATGCCATGCCTTCTGACGATCCTTTTCAACTTGTTGGTGAAACCCGACGATGAATCGATCTTCCTCAAGCTGTACCAACTGTGCCAATCGCTCTTTAATCCCTCCTTCATCACTCATACATGTCGTTGATGTGATGCACAGGATGGCAACAATGTACTCCACTGGCATCACCGCTTCTTAGCAATAGACAAGCTTGAATGGTGTTTTCCCCGTCAATCTCTTGGATGTAGTCCTATAGGCCCATAATATCGAAGGAATTTTCAAATCCCAATCATCGCGGTTTTCATTACATACCTTTGTCAATGCATGCTCCAACACCTTGTTGAATGGCTCGACCGTTCTGTTCGCTTGCGAGTGATATGGAGTGCTCTTATTGTTTTGAATCTTAAATTCCTCTATCATGATGATAATGGCACGATTGATGAAGTGTCTCCCTTGGTCACTCATTGATATCTTTGGACAAGAAAAGTGAGTAACGATGTTGTCGAATAGGAACCTTGATGTAGTCGTAGCGGTACAATCTGTCATTGGTGCTGCTTCTGCCCATCTAGTCAAATACTCTGTTGTCATGATAATGTATCACACACCCGTCCTCTTCCTTGATGGATTGATGGGTCCCACAAAATCCAATGCCCACTTATAAAATGGCTGCAACATTACTTGAGGTACTAATGACATCTCATCCCGCCATGATGGCTTCCTTGTCCTTTAACAGACATCGCAAATTTTTGCGTAATCCGCAACATCATTGTGCATGGTTGGCGTATATTTCTAGCGGTTGCGCGACCTCCATAGTGTCCTCCTACAACTCTGTCATGTGCTTCAACCAATACTCTATCCTTCTCATGCGGTAGAACATATCATCATAGAATCTCATCTGACCCCATATTGTAGAGTTTCCCAATAATTAGCTGAAAATTTGCAGCTTGAACGAGCAATTCCTTCTTCTGACTAGTGGTGAAATCGTTTGGTGTTTTACCTGTTGATAAGAACTGAATAATTTTCTCATAATCATCATCGACCATTCCAACTTTAAACAATTGTGCATCAAGTAATCCATTCTCGATAATGGTTGGTTCTTTTCCTGTTTCAATCCTTGACAAATGATCAGGTCTAGTAATCAATCGACTTAGCTTCTCAATGATCTCGAAATCAAACTCTTGGAAGAGTAGCAACCAACGACAGATATCCCCCCCTAACATAGGCTTGTTGACCAGGTATTTCAATGTGAAATGATCAATGAACATCTTGAAGTGTCCTTCCAATAGATAATGGTGAAATTTCTGCAGTGTGTACACCATCACCAATCCTTCTCGCTCTCTCGTTATGTAGTTCCTTTTCGCAGACGACAACTTTCGGCTTGCAAAAGCGATTGGGTGGTCAATCGCTCCTTCTCATTGTTTTGCTAAGACTACCCTAACGCGACCGATGATACATTGACATGGACGTGAAATTCCTTCATCTAGTCCGAAAAGACCAATATAGGCATTCTGACGATCTTCTTTTTTAGGGTGTCGAGACTCCCTTGACACTCATGTTTGCATTCAAATTTCGCATATTTCTTCAACAACTTCTCCATTGGTGTTTTAATCGTTGCATATCCTTCTATAAACTTTCGATAATATCCTATATGGCCCAATGTCGCTTTGAGTTGTTTCACCGTTGTTGGTGGGGGCAGTTTAACAATTATCGCAATCTTAGCAGGATCCACTAACATTCCTTCCTTACATACAATGTGCCCCAACAAAATTCCAAATGGCGCACATAATATACACTTCTTCAGATTTAGCACAATCTGGTGTTGTCGAAACCTCTCCAACATCAGTCATAGGTTTACAATGTGGTCTTTAACTAAACCATACATAGTCCAATTGTCCATATATTCCACCAAAAATGTCTAAATGAAAGTTTAAACGCAATGACTACTATCATTGAGAAGATCGTAGGTGCGTTCTTGAGGCGAAATGACATCACCATGTACTGGAAACATCCCCATTCTGTAACAAAATTCATTTTGTGCCGATATTCCTTCGCAATATTTATCTAATGATAGCATGAAAATCTATCTGTGAATGAATAAACCTCTTGGCCACCAACTCCTTCCAGTACTTCGTCAGTAAATGGCGTTGGGAACAGATCATGAAGACATGCGTCATTTAGCTTCCGGAGATCGACACAGATCCACATTTCTCCCATTTTCTTATCTTGAACCACCATCGGACTTATCCATTCCAACTCTTCCACAAGTTCAATGATGTCAATATCCAGCATCCTGTCGAGCTCAGCCTTCACTCATTCCTTGTATCACATATTTAATCAATAAGGACGTTGCTTTATTGGATTTGTGTCTGGATTTAGTGGGATTTTCATTTCTCCCAAGTCCCCTAAAATCCCTTTCATTTTAGAAAATTTGGTTGAGAATAAATCCTGAAATTTGTGCAGCAGATCAGTAATGTTCGCCATAATGGCTTCATCCCAATAATATCCCACATTGGTGAACTTTGGGTCCTCCGCCGTCCCAATATTGACCTTCCGAATACTAAGAGGTTGTTGGAATTTGTTAGTTGGCATCTTCGGTGCTACGATATCCGAACTTCCTTCAGATTCTCCGATATTAATATTCCTTGGATCATCCCTGTTGTCGAGTTATCCCGTCTCATTGTAACACTTTGTCATCAACTGCATTACTGGAATCTCATGCGATTATGTGGGAAATGGCACTGGGATTATTTCCCAGACGACATCTCGAATGCGCTGAAGTGCGTTATGTATTACTAGATCAACACTCACAAAGCTAAATGTGTGACTAAAGCATACAATCAGGTTTTCCCATGTTGTAATATCCCTTTGGAGTTCTGTGGATGCATACCATTGTCGCGGCATCTCATCCAACATATGGAGAAAATCATGTACCCATTCGTTCTTTGGCCTTAGCACCCACGCGGTCTGGCATGTGATGAGATGATCATTGGGATTGTTCCTTCCATCATATTTCTCACCCTGATAGTTCTATGTTTCTCAAAATCGAACTTCTATCATTCTGCGATACATCGACCAACCGCTGATCAATTTCTTATGTGTCTCCCACCATCTTGCTAGAGTGGCCATTAATGCTTCCTCAAATGCCAACAATCATTGAGGTTTTGATACCTTGCCTTCAAACTCATCGATAAACTCATTCAAATTGGGTAGCCCACATTTCTAGATTGATACTTCGTGCAGTCGATTCTGCTAATTCTCTAGTGCATCATCAGAATCAGATGATGCGGAGTTAGAACTTTGCCAACCCAACTCCCCATCTGCAGTGGGATGGATGTAGTCCTCCAAAATATTGTATGCATGGTCCCATATTCCCATGACTTACTCCTTTACTAGTTCATCATTTCTTTTACCTTCACTCAGATCTAATGGGGCAATGATCCTCATGTCACGATTCTCAAAATTCATTACTCTCTTCTTGAAGTTGATCATGACCAAATTGTCGTTAGCCCATCCAATCCCCAACAACGTGGGATATGAACTACCTTCGTCAATGATTTCAATAACATCAAAATATGCATAAGTCTTCAGTCTTTCTACTTCAACTAGTAAGTGCGGTACTCGCCCAATTGGCGACACTCTGTCCTGATTTTCCAGTCGCAGTTGTACAAGAGACCAAACCAAATGTGGTTTCCCCATTCTTTCCCATGTTTTCTTTGTCAACGTGTTGACATCCTAGCCTAGATCCAAGATGACCGAGTCTACATCATAGTCACCAATTTGGACATTCATTCTCATCTCCCTCCTAGTTTTCTTCTTATGCAATGAGTTCACGATGGAGTCTTGTCAGCCCTTTTCTTGTCCTTATAGCAGACTTGTTATTTCAGCTAACACATCAAGATCTTTTGCTAATGACAGACAACTTTCAAAGAAACTTTGCAATGTTCCAACCTTCTGCGATGACCCTGCTACTGAGTGTTGAATCAAAAGTAGGTGGCATTTCATAGATAGACAACTTACCCATATCCATTTTGATGATATCTCTTGTATTGAAGAACATATCTTTCTCAGTGTCGACATTGAACTGCACCTTCTTTTGAGCTGCTAGTCGGATTGATGGGAGTGGGCCATCATCTCCCATTGCCACGCCTCCTCAAGTTATGAATCCAACATCTGCAGGTTGAGTCCTAGGTTCCGTCAAAATTTTCCCTATCGTTGGACCTTGAGTTTGATTTTATGGTTGATTCGCAAGTTGGTTCGAATTATGGTTCACATTATGAATATGGTTCTACAGTGGTGGAGCATTCTTTGTTTTCCACTTTGTGATCAACTATAGACAATCTTCAACAATATGATCTGGGACAGTGCAATAGTTACATTGCGATTGAAGGTTTGGAGAATCGCATTGATAATGTCCCAATATTTCGCAATTATACCATTGCACATGTCCGCGACATCGTCCCATACCTCCTCCTAGACCAAAACCTTTGTTTCGACCTCGTCAGAATCGTCCTTGTGGCTGGTACTGCGATTGATTAAACTATTGTTGCTGCTGATTCGGTTGTGCTTGAATATACTGCGGTTGAGTATACTATGGTTGCTCTTGAGAGTACTGCATCTAATTGTACTGTGGCTACAGTGGAGCAAACTACGGTTGATGTTGCGCAAATTGTGGAGTGGAGTGGGCCTTTTTTGGCGGTACATACCTAGGTATATCATCAACAATCACCCCCTTTCGTGCTGTGGAGTCCTGTCCACTTGTTGTTTATGGTCTAGCTTTTGCTTCGACTTCTACGACCCCGATGGAACTACATGTGGACCTCTTCTTTCGTAGTGGGGAATTTAGATCTAAATATCTGGCCTCTCTTCTTCGATCGACATTCTCGAGGGTGGGGATTCATGAGTACTACCACTCAAAATTATCTGAGCCGTCGCTGCAACTCTATCGCTCTCTCACTCTTCATTATGCTCCGCTAATTCCCTTTGCTTTGATTTGCTCAACTATCACAATGGTTCATCCAAATCCCTGTTTTTCATTTCTTACAAGCTTGAAAGCACTTGTGCAAATGATTTTGAACATCATGGCCAAATATTCCAACGATTGACCAAATCTGTTGCCGATTATGCAAATCCAACGGTCTAATTCCCCATAAATGCACATCTCATCCACTTGCGTTGTCGCCCATATGGTTTAACTGCTTCATTTATTTCCCGATTTGACCCTATCGCACCTCGTTAGATGTCGCCAAGCTTCCTTCCTACTGTGACTTGCGCATCTTTTCTTCTCTTGCGACCCTCCCTGCTGTGATGAACTCCTCTTCATCATATCTGACATTTTTTTCTTCTTCTGTGCAACCCCTTAAGCGTGGTGCTGCACCTAGCTATCCCAATAAGGCTTTAGCAGACTACCATTGACAAGATTTGGTAGCAATGTGCTATCTAGATGCTGTAACTGCACCGCACCTTCGTCGGTGATGAAATGAATCACATAAGGACCTAACCAGTGCATTTGTAACTTACCCGGATGCTTCACAAAATTGATGTTGTAGAGTAGCACCATATGTCCTCACTGGAAGTACTTTGCTTTGATGTGTCGATCATGCCATGCCTTCTAGCAATACTTTTCAACTTTTTGGTGAAACTCGACGATGAAGCGATCTTCCTCAAGCTGCACCAACTACGTCAATCAATCTTTAAGCGCTCCTTCATCACTTGTACCTGTCGCTGTTGCGATGCATAGGCTGGGAACAATGTACTCCATTGGCATCACTGCTTCTTAGCCATAGACAAGCTTGAATGGTGTTTGC
The DNA here is from genome assembly GCA_001517045.1 of Pseudotsuga menziesii. Classification (NCBI taxonomy): domain Eukaryota; kingdom Viridiplantae; phylum Streptophyta; class Pinopsida; order Pinales; family Pinaceae; genus Pseudotsuga; species Pseudotsuga menziesii. The sequence goes on from LPNX010374390.1 coordinate 635,597, forward strand.
CCCGTCAATTGCTTGCACGTAGTCCTATAGGCCCATAATATCACAAGAATTTTAAAATCCCAATCATCGCGGTTTGCATTACATACCTTTGTTAATGCATGCTCCAACACCTTATTGAATGCCTTGACCGTTCCATTTGCTTGCGAGTGATATGGAGTGCTCTTCTTGTGTTGAATATTAAATTCATCCATCGTGGTGCTAATGGTGCGATTGATGAAATGACTCCCTTGGTCACTCATCCGTATCTTTGGACAACCAAAATGATTAACGATGTTGTTGAATAGGAACCTTGTTGTAGTCGCAGTGGTACAATCTGTCACTGGTGCTGCTTTTGCCCATCTAGTCAAATAGTCTGTCCTCATGATAATGTATCGCACATCCATCCTCTTCCTTGGCGGATTGATGGGTCCCACAAAATCCACTGCCCACTTATCAAATGGCTACATCATTACTTAAGGTACTAACGACATCTCATCCTGTCATTATGAATTCCCTGTCCTTTGATAGACATCGTAAATTTTCCCATAATATGCAACATCATTGTGCATGGTTGGCCACTAGATGCTAAATCGGAGTATATTTCTAGTGGTTGCCCGACCTCCATAGTGTCCTCCTGTAACTCCGTCATGTGCTTTGGCTAATACTCTATCCTGCTCATGCGGTAGAACATATCGGCATAGAATCTCATCTGACCCCATGTTGTAGAATTTCCCAACAATTAGCTAAAAATATATAGCTCGAATGACCAATTGCTTCTTCTGACTAGTGGTGAAATCGTATAATGCTTTACCTGTCGATAATAACTGAATAATTTTCTCATAATGATCATCGACCATTCCAACTTTAAAAAAGTGTGCATCAGGTAATCCATTCTCGATACTGGTTGGTTCTTCACCTGTTTCAATCCTTGACAAATGATTAGGTCCCACATTCAATCAATCTACCTTCACAATGATCTCGAAATCAAATTCTTGGAAGAGTAGCAACCAACGACATATATTCCCCCCCCAACATAGGCTTGTTGACCAGGTATTTCAATGCAAAATGATCAGTGAACATCTTGAAGTGTCCTCGCAACAGATAGTGTGAAATTTCTGCAGTGCGTACACCATCACCAATTCTTCTTGCTCTGTTGTTGTGTAGTTCCTTTCCGTATACGACAACTTTCAACTTGCGAAAGCGATTGGGTGGTCAATCGCTCCTTCTCCTGGTTGTGCCAAGACTACCCCTAACACGACTGATGATACATTGACATGGATGTGAAATTCCTTCATCTAGTTTGGAAAGACCAATATAGGCGTTGTGACCATCTTCTTTTTGAGGGTGTCGAGACTCCCTTGACACTCATGAATCCATTCAAATTTCGCATCTTTCTTCGAAAAATTCTCTATTCGTGTTGTAATCATTGCATATCCACGTATAAAATTTTGATAATATCCCATATGGCCCAACGTCGCTCTGTGTCATTTCACCGTCATTGGTGGGGGCAGTTTTACAATTATCACAATCTTAGTGGGATCCACTAACATCCCTTCCTTACAGACGATGTGCCCCAACAAAATGTGAAATGACGCACATAACATACACTTTCGCAAATTTAGCTTGATCTGGTGTTGTCGACACCTCTCCAACATCAGTCACAGGTTTGCAATGTGGTCTTTAACTAACCCATACACAGTCTAATCGTCCATATATACCGCCAAAAATTTATGAATGAAATATTTAAACGCGATGACTACTATCCTTGAGAAGATCGCAGGTGCGTTCTTGAGGCAAAATGACATCACCATGTACTGGAAACATCCCCATTCTGTCATGAAATTCGTTTTGTGTCGATCTTCCTTCAAAATCTTTATTTGATGATAGCATGAAAATCCATCTATGAATGAAGACCTCTTGACCACCAACTCCTTCCAGTACTTCGTCAGTAAATGGTGTTGGGAACAGAGCATGAAGACATGCGTCATTTAGCTTCCGGAGATCGACGCAGATCCAGATTTCTCCTGTTTTCTTATTTTGAACCACCATCGGACTTATCCATTCCAACTCTTCCATAGGTTCGATGATGTCAGCATCCAGCATCTTGTCGAGTTCAGCCTTCACTCGTTCCTTGTATCGTGGATTTAATCGATAAGGCCGTTGCTTTATTTGCTTCGTGTCTGACTTTAGTGGGATTTTTCATCTCTCCCAAGTCCCCTAAAATCCCTTTCATTTCAGAAAATTTGGTCGAGAATAAATCCTGAAATTCATGCAGCATATTTGTAATCTTCGCCATAGTGGCTTCGTCCCAATAATCTCCTACATTGGCGAACTTTGGGTCCTACATCATCCCAATATTGACCTTCCGAATCTTAAGAGGTTGTTGGACTTTGTCGATTGACATCTTCGGTGCTGCGATATCCTGAATTCCTTCGGATTTTGCAATATTGATATTCCTTGGATCATCCCCATCGTCAGGTTCTCCCGTCACATTGTAACACTCTGTCATCAACTGCATTACTAGCGTCTCATGCAATTATGTGGGAAATGGCACTGGGATTATTTCCAAGATGACATCTCGAATGTGTTATGTATTACTGGATCATCACTCACAAAGCTGAATCTATGATTGAAGCAGACAATCACGTCTTCCCATGTTGTAATCTTCGTTCATATTTCTACGGATACGTACCATTTTTGCAGCATCTCATCCAACGTATGGACAAAAGCATGTACCCATTCATCCTTCGGCCTTGACACCCATGCGGTCTGACATGCGATCAGATGATCATTGGGATCGTTCCTTCCATCATATTTCTCATCCTAATAGTTCTTTATTGCTTCAAATCGAACTTCCATCAATCTGTGACATATCGGCCAACCTCTGATCGATTTCTTATGTGTCTCTCACCATCTTGCTGGAGTGGCCTTCAGTGCTTCTTCAAATGCCAACAGTCGTTGAGGTTCTGATACCTTGTCTTCGAACTCATCGATAAACTCAGTCAAATTGGGTATACCTTCATATGTTCATAGCTTTATAACCTCCGTGGTGACCTAGCACGACGACCGAGTGGCTCACCCACATTTCTGGATTGATACTTTGTGTAGTCATTTCTGCCGATTCTCCAGCGCATCGTCAGAATCCGATGATGCGGAGCTAGAACTTCGCCAACCAAACTCCTCATCCACAGTGGGATGGATGTAGTCCTCCTAAATATTGTATGCATGGTCCCATCTTCCCACGACTTCCTCCTTTACTGGTTCGACATATCTTCTACCTTCACTCGGATCCAAAAGGGCAATGATCTGCATGTCACGATTCTCAAAATTCATTACTGCCTTCTTGAAGCTAATCACCACCAGATTGTCGTTAACCCGGCCAATCCCCAGCAGCGTGGGATATGAGCTACCTTCCTCAACAATTTTGATAACATCAAAATCTGTATAAGTCTTCAGTCTTTCTACTTCAACCAGTAAGTGTGGTACTTGCCCAATTGGCGACACTATGGCTTGATTTTCTAGTCGCAGTTGTAAAAGAGACCAAACCAACTGTGGTTTCCACATTCTTTCCCATGTTTTCTTTGTCAAAGTGTTGACATTCGAGCATAGATCCAAGATGACCGAGTCTACATCATAGTCACCAATTTTGACATTCATTCTCATCTCCCTCCCAGTTTTCTTCTTATGCAACGAGTTCATGGCGAAGTCTTGTCACCCCTTCTCTTGTCGGTATAATAGACTTGCTATTTCGGCTAACACATCAGGATCTTTTGCTAATGATAGACAACTTTTAAAGAAACTTTGCAATGTTCCAACCTTCCGTGATGACCCTGCTACAAGTGTCGAATCAAAAGTAGTTGGAATTTCATAGATAGACAACTTACCTGTATCTCTTTTGATGATATCTCTTGTATAGAAGAATGTATCTTTCTCATTGTCAACCTTGAACTGCACCTTCTTTCGAGCCGCTAGTCAGATTGATGGAAGTGGGTCATCATCTCCCGTTGTCACACCTCCTCGAGTTATGACTCCAACATCTGCAGGTTGAATCCCGGGTTCTGCCGAAATTTTCCCTCTCGTTGGACCTTGAGTTTGATTTTATGGTTGATTCACAAGCTGGTTTGCATTTTGGTTCACATTATGATTTTGGTTCTGTAGTGGTGGAGCATTCTTCGCTTGCCACTTTGTGATTCACTATAGAAAATCTTCAACAGTATGATTTGCGATAGTGCAATAAGCACATTACGACTGAAGGTTTGGACAATCGCACTGATAATGTCCCAATACTTCACAATTATAACATTGCACAAGTCTGCGACATCGTCCCATACCTCCTTCTCGACCGAAGCCTCTATGCTGACCTCCTCGAAATCCTCCTTGTGGCTGGTACTATGGTTAATTAAACTATTGCTGTTGCTGATTCGGTTGTGCTTGAATATACTGCGGTTGAGTATACTGCGGCTAAGTATAGTATGGTTGCTGTTGAGCATACTGCATCTGATTGTACTATGGTTGCGACAGAGAAAATTGTGGTTGTTGTTGTGCAAACTGTGTTGGTTGCTATGGTTGCGGCCTCTACGTTGGTTAGTGCTCTTCTCCTTTTATGAAGTATGTATCCATTGTCCTTTCTTGGAGTAAATCATATGCTCTACAATCCTTCTCTTCATGACCAACAAAGCGACAAAAATTATAGAACAAATTTGCAGGTTTCGATACTACCTTTTGGAGATATACACATTCCTCATGTCGATGTCCTCAAGTTTGATAGATTCGACACCATGGAACGCCGCCTTGACTCAATGGGTTAGGAGCACCATCCTGTAAGTAATCGCGGAAGTCCAGACATTGATCCCTATGATGTCCTTCCGTGCGACATCGAGTACACCATACTTCTTCATAGATGTCATTTCCCTTCTTGATATCTTGCAATTGAATCGTCAGATTTTCCAATTATGATTGGATTTGATTCATTCCAACCCCCGTTTCACCCACTGGTGAAGCCTCCAACTTCATCGCAATTTTCAAAGCCTCAGTTTGTGTCACGATCTTCTATTGCATTAATGGCATTCAAATATGTGACACCAATGTTGTGATGAACCATTCTTTGTGTTGCACGTTTCTTATTCCGAAGCTAACCTTAACCATCAACGTCTTGAATCGCTGATCGAACATACTGACTCGTTTGGATATTTTTTGATTTCCTTCAATTCAGTAATGTACCGCGACTCAGATTTGGGTTTCCAAAATTCCTCAATCAACCCAGTCCTAATCTACGATAGTGTCTTCTATTGATGCCTTGTTGGCACTTATATGAACTTCATATACCAATCTAATGCGCGACCTCAGAAAGTTGTCCCTTCTTAATGTCTTCATCTTGGACTTGCTTCACAATCCATACTAATTCGCAGGGGAACCAATATTGCTTAGGATATTCGGTCCCATTTCCATGAAACAATGGTAATTTTACATCGTCACCCACCATTATGGGCCTTCTGCTTGTACTCGCTGATTCACTGCTATTACTTTGGTGGTGGCACACTAGGTAGTCTTGTGATGATCTGGTGTTTCTTCCTGAATGTGGCATAGTGCACGAAGGTGTAGGTACGTTATTGCTTTGGGTTGGTCCTTCCTCGGCCTTGGGCGTATCTTGGTCGTCTCCTTCCCTTGTGATCTTCTCTCGTAGTTTCTTGTTCCAGTTGCACTAGGACTCTCCTCAGTCCTCTTCCTCTTCTCTTGCCGGAACCTCACCCCAATTCGTAGAAGACCACACTTTCCCTCGACTTCCCTCACCGTTTTGTCGTAACTCTCATCCATCTACCTCGTATCATTCCATCCAACCCTCTTCTCCACAGTACCCGTGACCTTTGCACACCAGGGCTTTACTCGCTAGAGTTCATCTTCAATATACCCTTTTCGCAGATGAACATTTTAGTCCAGAATTGTAGAGACAGTAGAAACCTTCCTCTTGGTCCCTGGAAGAATTCATTTTCCGCGTCGCTATAGGATTTGACTGTGTCGGCATCAAACTCAGTGATATATCCTTCCAAAATGATGTTGAGCCACACTTTGACGACCCTTAACGCCTTGTTGTCTACATCTTTTAATCGTTGAGTCAACTCAGAGGTCCAGTAAGTAGGTTCACCTCCTTGGAAATTCCTTTTCTGGAAGGTAAGATGTGCCAACCACTCATACAAAATAATCGGGAACCCAACAAAGAGATATTTATGGATATCAGAGTAGATATGTCTTCCCAACCACTCTTCTGTTGTCAGTCCAGAACTCTGGTTTTCTTATGCTGCGAATTCTCGGGCCTTCTGATCTAACCCGTCCTGGATCTCCGGTTTCATCGGGTGCCACAACATATCCTCTTTGTCCTCACACTTTGGTCTCGGCAACATAACCATTTGTTGACACACTTCAATCGATAGGGGTTCACACACTATCAACACCTTTTGACGCAATCTCCCTAAACACTGGCCCAGACATTTTTTACGCTATCCAACAACACCTGCGAAGATGCAGTCTCACCCGAGATGTTTGAGGGAGGGCTGCGGGAACCACGTTTCCGTAGAATGGAAGAGGACTTGTACACTAAATCTCTCTCTCTCTCTCTCTCTTTGTCGCAATACCACTAAGAGATCCATAACATGGTTTTATCTTATCATTCAATTATCTACCATCATTCGCATCAGATCTAGTATCGCACCATTTCATTATTCAGAAAAGAGATCGACATGCAATAATTCATTCACCATGTGAAGACTTCTCATCATTCATAAAAACAAACCATTCAGAGATTGCAACATATTAACCATTCAGATCGCATCAATTAACTACAAGATCAGAAAACATCATAGATTGCATTGCAGACAAAGACAATATCGAATTTCCAGCAACAATCTCTTCATATTAACTTCCGCATGTTAAAATACATCTTCGAAACACATCCTTTGGTTGACAACCTCAGACCAAACCCCAGATTACAAAATAGTTCGCAAAAAAGATGAAAGATGAGATCCGCTCCAAGATAAGATGCTATCTCTTCTATTGCATGATCTGATTATTTTCTACTACATTACTAACTCTATTTATAGGTTTGCGCCTTTACAAAAATGTCCACATACAACTAATATCCTAACTAACTTGGACCAAAATTAGACTAATGCAACCAAGCCAACCACTTGTCGACATCTTCCTCTTGCGCAGTTTACTTTGACACTTGTTGCTTTCTCCTATGTTGCACCATGTGCATCCAATCCATTTGCTAACACTCCATATATATTCCTTGGATAAACATAATTAAAAAAGAAAAAGTTATGATCAATTTCATTAATTTATTTTAATTTGGATATGGCATCCCTTTACACCATTAAGGACAATTACTATTAGTATTATAATTTAATCGCAATTAATGATTAAGAGTTGAAATCATCGAGTGATTTTTGGGGGTTTTCTCAAAAGGTAAACACCTCCATAACCACAAATCAAGGTCACCCCAATGATTCATACTGTGATTTTTAGGAATTTTTCTCAAAAAATAAACACCTCCATAACCACAAATTAAGGTCACCCTAATAATTCATGCAATTCAACTCAACTAGTTTACATGGAGTTTAATCCCCATCAAGTCAAGGGTTCAAATCTCATAGGAAAGGGGTTCCCAAATAGCATCCAAATTGACCGAGAATCATTGTGGCCTAGCAAAGCACTACTTTAGGAAGGATGCAACATTTATTATTCATGTTACATTCCTTAAGGTAAGGGGAGCAACATTCCTTATTCATTTTCACCTAGGAAAGCGCTATCCTATCCATCATAGCGGACATAAAATATACAATTGCATGAGCTTGGCACCCTCATAAACAAATTAGAGACACTGTATTGGTCCCAATGGAGACAATATACAGGTTAGTCAGGATTTATGAAATCATTGGAGGAGACCTATGTTCAATTCAGTCTGGGCCTTGATATAAAAATAAAAAAATTAGAGAATAGAACATGTCAACTCCAGCATTACCCACGGTTGGCATGGTCAGTCCATTCATTCTTCACACTGCTTTCTAAATTCTATGGTAATGTTGTAATTGACTGCATGAATTCCATTAAGAATGGAGTTGCCATTGGATTATGGCAACGACACGATCATTCTGGAATGCTCACAACAAGCATTTGCTCTTCTTGCTTACTAAACCCAAATCCAAACCCAAACTTCGTGCTACCAGTGCCATGGCTGCAACAAATGCCAGGAGCAATCCCAAACCCCATGGCAGTGGCCATGGAGCTGAATTGTTGGTGGATTTGACGACACTATGTGGCCAGGGTCGATTAAGAGAAGCGCTCAACATACTGAATTTAATCGGCGAGCAGGGCACACTTTCAGATTCCTCCGCGTATGTTTCTCTGCTGGATGGCTGTGTAAAGTACAGAGCCTTAACAGAAGGCAAACTAGTCCATGCCCACATTATTCTAACGGGATTTAAACCAGAAGTTTATTTACAAACAAAAATTCTCATCACCTATGCTAAATCCGGGAGTCTCGTAGCTGCACGTAAATTTTTTGATGAAATGACTCAACGAAATGTGGTGTCATGGACTGCAATGATATCAGGATATGCGCAGAATGGGTTTATGGATGAAGCCCTGGAGCTCTTTCAGAAAATGCCTGAGAGGAATGCGGTTTCATGGACTGCTTTGATTGCAGGATATGTACAGAATGGGCTATATGGTGACGCAGTAAAGCTTTTTCAACAAATGCAACTCATGGGTGTAAAGGCAAATTCAGTGACCTTGGCCAGTGTTCTATCTGCCAGTGTAAACCTGGCAGACTTGGAATATGGCAGGGAGGTTCAGGAAGATGTTATTAGAAGTGGCTTTGAAGTTGATGTCTTTGTGAGGAATGGTTTCATAGATATGTATGCCAAATGCGGGAGCATAGAGGATGCACGTAANGGGGTCAGGAAGATGTTATTAGAAGTGGCTTTGAAGTTGATGTCTTTGTGAGGAATGGTTTCATAGATATGTATGCCAAATGCGGGAGCATAGAGGATGCACGTAAAACGTTTGACAAAATGCCTGAACGAAATGTGGTTTCATACAATGTCATGATTGCAGGTTACTGCAGGCATGGGCTTAATCAGGAAGCCTTGACGGTCTTTAAGCAAATGAAAGGTACAGTTATTCAGCCTGATACATTTACTTTCTCCACTGTACTATCGGCATGTGCTGATTTGGGCGATCTGGCATATGGGAAGAAAATTCATGACTGCATAATGAGAAGTGGTTTGCAGTGTAATGTTTTTGTGGGAAGTACCCTAGTAGACATGTATGTGAAATGCAAACAAATGAAAGATGCACGTGATGTGTTTGACAAAATGCCTGAGAGAAATGTGGTTTCATGGAATGCAATGATAGCAGGACATGCACAGAATGGGCAATTTGAGGAGGCCCTGAAGCTCTTTGAACAAATGCAACTCGCTGGTGTTCAGGCAGATCTAGTTACATGGGATGTCTTGATTGCAGGGTATGCGCAGAATGGGCATATTGATAAAGCCCTCGAACTCTTTCAGAATTTGCGTGAACGCAATGTTGTGTCGTGGACTGCCATGGTTGTTGGATATGCACAGAATGGATATGTAGATGAAGCTATGAAACTCTTTCAGAAGATGCCTGAACATAATGTAGTTTCATGGACTGCTATGATTGCAGGTTATGCACAGAATGGATGTTTTAGTGAGTCTCTTGATGTTTTTCAACGAATGCAATTGAGTGGTGTGAAGCCAAACTCAATCACCTATGTCAGTGTTCTCCCAGCATGTGCCAACTTGGCAGCTCTAGGACGAGGCAGGGAGATTCATGAAAACATAATCAGGTTGGGATTTCAATGTGATATCTTTGTAGGGAATGCTCTTGTAGACATGTATGCCAAATGCGGGTGCTTAGAGGATGCTCGTAAAGTGTTTGACAATATGCCTACACGAAATGTGATCTCGTGGAATGCTATGATTATAGGGTATGCAACGCACTGGTGTGGCAAGGATGCCCTTCAACTCTTTGAAAAAATGCAACACTCTGTCACAAAGCCAGACCATGTCACCTTCGTTGGTGTTCTGTGTGCATGCTCACATGAAGGCCTAGTGGACAATGGTTGGCAATACTTTAACTGCATGTATCAAGATTATGATATTATTCCTGAAATTCAACACTATAGCTGCATGGTTGACCTTCTCGGACGTGCTGGGCACTTGGATGAAGCTCACGACGTTATCAAGAAAATGCCTATAGAACCTGATTCTTCTGTGTGGGGATCCCTTCTTGGTGCCTGCAGAACCCATAACAACATAGAGCTAGGAAAACATGCAGCAGAAATCCTTCTCAAAATAGACCCTGAGAATGCTGCTCATTATGTGCTCCTGTCGAACATCTATGCAGCAGCTGGCAGGTGGGATGATGTAGAAATGGTGCGGAAATTGATGAAAGATAGAGGGGTGAAAAAAATGCCAGGACGCAGCTGGATTGAGGTCAATAGCAAGGTGTATACTTTTCTTGCAGGAGATACGTCACACCCACAGAAAAAAAAAATCTATGAAAGGTTGGAAGGGTTATCTGGGCAGATGAAAGAAGCTGGGTATGTACCGGACACAAACTTTGCACTCCATGATGTGGAAGAGGAACAAAAGGAAGATATGCTCTGCCATCATAGTGAAAAGCTGGCTATTGCTTTTGGCCTTGTCAGCACACCTCCTAACACAACCATACGGATTGTCAAAAACCTTCGAGTTTGTGGTGACTGCCACTCAGCTACAAAGTTCATTTCCAAGATGGTTATGCGGGAAATTGTTGTAAGAGATACGAACCGTTTTCATCATTTCAAGGCTGGAAAATGTTCTTGTGCGGATTATTGGTAATTCTCAGCAAAACAAATAGTATACATGAGCTTGAGTAAGGAGCTCTTGTGTGCTTGTGATCAGTCTTGCATTGGCAGTCCACAGACAAGGCAATGTGTTTTGTTTGACGTGTAGCTTTTAACAACTAACTGTAATTGTTTGGTCTATGTAGTGAGTACCAATTTAGAAATGTGGTAGTCACGAAGCATACATATAGTGGTAGATTTAAACATAGTTTTCTGATATCAACAGGACAATCATAACGTATAGTTTAAACATATGTGCTTTAAATGAACTATCACGCTAACCTTGGGGAATCCTTGAGATATTGTTCCATATGGCTGCAGCTGATTAGGAAGATATTAATATTCAAGCAGCTTTGAAGAGAAAGCTTTTAGGTGTCAGAATATTAATTTAGTGTTTTCCCACTCATTTGCTATAAATTGGATATTCTTCCATCTCTTATGTATGATACCTAGTGGCATGATACGAGGACATGGGACACGAAATACTACTTTGTGAACTCAAGGGAAGTGCACTTGATGTCTTCAATGTGTTTGTGGCTGAAGTTGAAAGATTAACCACAAAGAAGGTGAAGACCGTGAAGACATTGAGGAGTGATATTGGTGGCGAGTATTGTTACAAAGAAAAGTGGTGCGAGATTGTAAGGCAGAAGACAACTCCATATTCATCTCACAAAATGGAGTGTTGTGCCTAGTTGGAGCTGTCAAAATGTTGAATGGGCCTAGTTGGAGCTGTCAAAATGTTGATGGGCCTCGCTGGAGAAGACTAGAAGCATGCGTGTGTGCATTGGATTGAGCAAAGGATTTGGGGTTGATCTTATGCATAGAATAAATTATTTGAATAATTTGTTTTCTAGCTCGTTTTTGGGTGGACTAACTCATCCCTAAGGCGATTGAACCCGAGTCAGCTTGCTGACGAGATCCACACCTTAACCAAATGAGCTAGCAGAAATTGACCGAAAATATTCCTTTGTTTCATATTGTAAAGTTTTTTTTGATGTAAAGCTTACATGCAAGTGCTTGAGAAGAACAAGAAAAGTTTGGAAATCACTTTGTTAAATGCATTCATATTAGCTATAATGAAGGTATCAATGAATTCAAGTTGTAGATTCCATCAAAGAATTGCATACATATAGCTAGGAATTGATCTTCAAAGAAGAGCTTCTCGATCAAGCTAAAGATTTGTTTAGACAAATTAGGTACAGCATAGAGCAATTCTAAAGGTTAAAAATAAGAAATCTATAAATGATCATTAGGTAGTGGAGCATCTAGAGATGGTCAACATAACCAATCAACAAATAAGATCCCCTCAACGTGAGATCAAACCACATATAAGTCAAGAAACTAACATCAATGGAGAAGAAGTTGAGGAGACATATGCACCCTAAATGACTTTGAGTAGTTCTAAATTGATGGAAATCATTTTAAAACCGATTAGAGAGATTGATAGCTAAGAAGAAGTCTTCAACGAAAAAAAATCACAATCCTTATATCGTATGTAGGTTTACGTTTTAGAACAATGCCACCTTATACCGTATGCATGTTGGGTAAAAGGACACATCCTAGTAAGATGTGAAATGAAATGAAGTTGTGATGTCTATTGTATATAGCCAATACAAGGAAAGACGATTATGATATACCACAAGCCTAAAGGTAGGCGGGGGAAATGCAATGGTCATTTTAAATACATAGGATTACCATAGAAAAACAAGGGAAAATATTACAACTAGTGGTAGCTAAAAAAAAGTTGGGAAAATATCCTAGTACTAGAATTATGAAGGAGATCAAGAATGCAATTAACACCTCATCCCGTGATGATTATTGGGAAATTCATAGGGAAGGAACCCTAGTAATACCCATCTTGAACACTATTGGTTCACCCAACTACAATCTCGCTAAATAACTCGCAAAAACCCTAGCTCCGCTTGTTCGACATACTTTTCATTTATAAAAGATTCAACATAATTTGTCATTAACATCAACAATAAGAAGTTAGAGAGCATAATATTATGGTGAGTTTTGACGTAGTGGCTTTTTTTACCATGATCTTGGTAAATGAAGCTGTTGAAGTTATAAAAAAATATCATTAATCCGAAGACAAAAGACCTTGTTTAGTTATGTCTAAATTCTACATACTTTAGTTTTTGTGGTTAAATATATGAACATGTTGAAGGTGTGGCCATGGGATCATTCTCATCTCTTGTTGTTGCCAACTTATACATGATCTCTTTTGAAAGAGTTGCTATCAACACTTATCCCTTGAACCAAAATTTTGGATGAGTTATGTTGATGATACTAACGTAATTTGGCCACATAGAAGAGATAAAATAAATGATTTCTTGGATAATTTCAACTAATCATCTAAATACATTAAATTTACCATGGAGATTGAAGAAAATGGCCAACTTTGATTTTTGGATGTCTTGGTTTCTAAGAAAGATGGCTCTATATCCATCATGTTCACTGAAAAAAGACACCCACATATATATAGACACATGAAAATCTGAACCCAAAATCCGACGGCATATATGTCTGATTTTCGACATCAAGCTGTCGACAATCCGACAAGCCTCTCCTTTTTTAAACGTTAGTTGATTTTCGACGGATATCCGACAACAATATGGTCTCGTCGGATATCCGACATGACATTGTCGGATATTCGACCACAAATCTATTAATATACACGTCGAATATCCGACACATATCCGTCAGATATCCGACCACATACCCGTCGAATATCTGACCCACACTACTTTACAGAAGGTTGGATGTCCGATCACATGTTCGTCGGATATTCGACTCATATACCAACAAAAAAAAGAAAAAGATCGACGACATTTGCCGTCGGTGGTATGTCATGATCACCTGAATCGTAGGAAAGGTCGTTGGATATCCGACCACATGATCGTCGGATATCCGACACATATACCAACAAAAAAAGAAAAAGACTGACGACATTTGTAGTTGGATGTATGATATGATCGTCAGAATTGTAGGAAAGGTTGTCAGATATTTTGACCACATGACCGTCGGATATCCGACACATATACCAACAAAAAAGAAATAGATCGACGACATTTGCCGTCGGTGGTATGGCATGGTTGTCAGAATCGTAGGAAGAGCCGTCGGATATCCAACCACGATGGGGAATTAAAAAAAATACTAGTTCTATGTAGGTTTTGCTACACAGGAAACTGTTCAAGTGTCACAATTTGAAGACATTCTCAGTAGCTCCCCCTCCTTCAATGTTTTGTGTAAGCAGAGAAAGAACCTCTCAAGCTATGGAAATGTTTGAAATTACTGTGGAAACTTAAGAGTCATTGAAGGTTCAGGCTGGGCCCATGTTGCTTCAAAACTGGGTTAACAAAATGGACATCAAAATCCATAATGACAGAATCTTTAAGCTTGTTCGGCCAAGTGGTATGGACTTATGTACCGAAAGAAGTCTAGCTTCTCCAACTATGGAGTGATATCCTGTTGATTTTTCTGAGCAGCATCGAGAGCCCTTCTCTTAGGAGAATGGGACCACTTGGTCTGAGACCACGGTGAAGACTCAACCTAGTGTTGAATGACCATTTTGTTGAACGGTAGATATCTGGTCTGGGACCATGATATAAACCCAACTCTGCCCTGGGTAGACTCAACCTTGTGTTGAGTAGACATCTGGTCCGGGACCACGATGTAGACCAGTCTAGGACTGGTAGGCTTAGCTTAGTTCTGAGTAGCCATTCTCTTGGAGAATAAAGACACTGTAAGCCCTAGACTGGGTCTAGGTATGTGTGGCACTTTGACCCTTGATCTATGGGCTTTGTGTACTTCTCCAAGGATTAGTTACCCTTGGTTAAGTTACCCTAGCACCAGATCTAGGTGTCACACAGAGTGTGAGGTAAAAGCATTAATAACTCTCTTGGTTTATGATGATGTACTTTTAAAATAAAAAAAGGACCACAGGTAATGACCACAGGGGCACTTGGAAAAAGGGAAAGTCAAAAGTCAAAATAAATAAAGACTTGTTGACCACAGGAAAATGACCATAAGTGAAAGTCAAAATAAATAAGGACTTCTTATAAAAGTCAAAAGAAAAATAAAAGGATTTTTTTGGTAAAAGTGAAAGTGAATATTTTTATCTTTCATAATTTGTTGTACACTTACAAGTGAATGAAGACTATTTAAGAAGATCAAGCCCTCTCATTATAACACACTTGCTCTCACAGGTACAACTGCTCAAGGTTGAAGAAAGAAGATTCTGTGATTGTGCCCTAGCATGGATGAGTCTAGCTAGGGCATCATCATCCTCCTTTGAAGACAAACCCTAAGCTAGGGTTTCTTATCTTTTTTGTCTTAAGGGTTTTATCAAACCCTCATCTTCAACCAAGTTCAGATCTAGGGCAGCCAAGTTCAGATATGCGCAGAAAAGTTAAGATCTAGGGCATCCACCTTTAGATCTTCAGATTCGGGCAATCATTTTTCAGATCTAGGGACACCGTCTTCAGATCTGGGTAGCCAAGTTTAGATCTGGGCAGCCAAGTTCAGATCTAGGGAAGCCACCTTCAGATCTGATATTTTTGGGCAGATCTGATATTTTTGGACAGATCTGATATTTTAGGCAGATCTGATATCTTTGGAAAGATCTGATATTTTGGGTAGATCTGTTATTTTGGGCAGATCTGATATTTTTGGACAAATATGATATTTTGGGCAGATATGATATTCTGATATTTTGGGCAGATCTGATATTTTTGGGCAGATTGTTGTTTTGGACAGTACTGATATTTTCCAATCAGATTTGGAAATTTCAGTTACTAGGGTTTGAAGCCCTTGCTCTGATTTTCACTGAGAAAATCTTACTGTAAATTGTGGTTTAACCCAGATTGGGGTTTGAGGAACTTTTTGAAGAATTTCCTAAGTCACCTCATTTACGAGATGAGCTACTAATGCTTTTTGGGGTTTTTGTCTTTTGAAGGTTTCCCCAGTGAAAAACTCTCGTGTCCATTGTGCTGATGTGATGAATGTTATTTTACTGCACGTGTTATTTGTTTAAGTTAATCTGCAAATTTTTAAGTATTTCTGCTAATGCTAAAAATTCAACATATCCTCGAGACAAAAAGGTTAAGAACTTAAGCCCATTGGACATGAAGTTGTCCTAAGCACCTGGTATGTACTATGGACTCGTCACATATAGTGAAAGAGAGGAAATGTGAAAAGTATGAATATCTTACAACATTCTCACTAGCACATTTTGATTACAATGCACTGAAAAATCAATAAATTGTGGTCAAAAGTTGTACAACATCATGTTGATCATTAAGTTTTGTAAGTTGTATAGTGACCCAGTTAAATAGGTCTTTATGACCATTTGTGCCAAGCTTGACACCCCCAAGGATGAAGCTATTTATGGGACCTGCCACACACCATGTCAATATATATTATATATGTTCACATGAATATACTCATGTCCATAAGACAACGTGTTACTTTAAATAGCATACCATTTTATAAAGTTGTACTGATGCTTCTTATGCTTACAACTTAGGCAGTAGAAGTTTTGTATATCCTGCACCAGCTACGAGTAATCATGGGAAATCAAGATAATAACAAGAATTGGAAAAGCTAAAAAACTAGCATCCCATTTACAAGAAGTGGTGACATATGCACTTACCCTTACTTGCGCTTTTGTTAAACCTAGAGATTTATAGTTGGAATCCTCTCTAGATTCTCTATTTGGATGGAAAGACCTCATGCAGGGTCCCTCACAACTACATTATATTACAAATATTATTAGTACCATGAAAAATGATGATAAGAGATATAACATATATTCAAAAACTGTAAAGGCTACATTAATTTGCTAACAAACTCGTGCATTTAAAAACATCACCATTTCATTTATTGCCTTAGCTTGTAGAAAAAAATAGATGAAATCTAACATATGTAATAAATCTTGTTCATCCTAGTTCCATTTTAAATAAGAAATGCAAAGATTACATTCTAGCATTGTAATACAACGAGTATGGTAAGGTCTTCACTCAATGAATTATCCAGAAATGCACCATAACTAGAACTAAAACCCTCCCAAATTATAGAATGACACATTTTTACATTTCACATAAATTGGGCAATGACCCATGCCTCATGTGAACTTCCTAATCTCTTGAATACAAGTGATTTAGACTATGAGCACCTTAAACTCTCTTGTTATTGGCTTGCATCTTTTCTCTAGCACACTTATGGATTCTCCCTATAGTGCACCCATAAATAATCTCTAATACACTTCTTAGGTTGTAATGTTGTGCTACCAAACATTGTCTTTTCCTTGTTTATTACAGGAATTAGGGTTTGTTGGTTGGTTCAATTTCATCTTTGCGGTCTCTTACGAGTCTCAACATGGTATACAAGAGAGTGTGGGAATTCTTTACTCATTTCTCTATTGGTTTATGCCCACAACTAGGGTTTATGTCATACCTGCAACCCTAGGGTTTATTGACCTACCATTGTGTTGATTCATTGAACATTGATAAAATTATCTTATCAATCTTATCTTTTGTCATCCATAGCTACATGTCCATGGTTTATTGTTAAACGATGAATTGATTAGTGATATTCTTGTTCAAGTATTCCTATAAATAGGATTGTGGAACTTGATTTCAATGACTTTTATCTTATAGTATCACTAAGCAAGAATTGCTTGTTTATTTATTTGTTGTTGATGCTTAATTTCATTTGATTTTACCCTTTTCTCAAACTATCATAAGTATTCCATGTCTTGATTTCCTTACCTATTTTATTTTGATCACCATCTTGCCTTAACCCATTTGCGAGTTCATTACATCATTTGTATCTCGAAGATGCATTTGGCTTGAGTCTTTGTACTTGTATTTATGCAAGCAAGGAAGGAACTAGGGTTTTGGGGCTAAAAATTAGAGGATACTTGAAGTGTTAATGTTTGAGTCCTTTGTGAGATGGAGGTAGATCCTAGGGCATGTGACAAAGAAACCCTAGAGGATACTTGGAGCTCTTTGCTTAGAGAGCTTGTGTGAGGCATGCTTAATGAAATAACAAAATTGGACTTAACAGTGTTCAAGGTGCTAGCTTGTTGTAGAGCCTTTGGAGTGGCTAGAGTGCAATGTCCCCTTTGAGGAATTTTTATCAAAATGACCAATTCTTCAATTCTTTCACAATGTACTCAAATTCATCTTCTTACAACTCTAGTTATATGGATTCAATTGATTCCAAAATTCCTCCAATTGCTTTCAAACTAGGTGAGGAAGGTCCTGAGGGGTGATGGGACATATTAGCACATCTATCAGACATATAATCAACTGATATACCCAACCATGGTCTGCAATTTGCAAGGGAAGAAGTTTTGGGACAAGACTAGTCAATTTGGGAGGTGGAAATCCCCCCTGGGTCATGGAACAAATCTCTTTACAACATTGTAAAACCTTCACTAATGGTGGGTATGATACTTGGCTCTGTTATCAGACATTAATTAAATTATATTTGAAGCATCATATGTGGTTTTGCGGTCGAATAGGTATCCAAGAGAACTCCATGAATTTACTAATAGTTTTGAGGTTCCAACCCCCAATGGTAGATGACTCCAAATAGCTCCAAATGCTCTCGAATTGTATCAGAAGGTGTATGAGTGATATAATAACTTAATTATAATATTCAAGGATGTATTATGGCCTTCTAATTAATTCTGCAAGTCTATATCAAATTTTGAATAAGATAAATGCTTTAACTAGCAATTTTGGGGCTCAAATCCTCCCGGGGTGAATGATAGAAATGGCTTCCCAAGTGTGCTGCAACCCACTCAAATTCTCAAATTGAAGTAGGGGATATGTAGAAGACATTATCAGAGACTCATATACATAACCAATCGACCTCCCATCACTGCTATCACTTCCTTCAATCAGATATAAAAAACTAGTTTTGGACCCTTGGGGAAACGAGATGTAGTTTTCTCTAAATGATATGAAATTCAACCCAATGGCCACAAATTCTCAGTTACTGAACATGAAACCCATATTAGACATTAATGACAGTTCATTCATTCATAAATCATCAATGGTGCACACATATATTCGATTCCATCAAGATTGAAAGAGTTTACAACAAGGTATTGGGGAAATGGCACTATTTCTTCAATATTGGACAATAATACATGAGATATATCGGCCTTTCAACCTAAGAGGTTTCTGAACTTGAAATACAGAGCATTTACATCAGAATACAAAATACTGGAGCAAGAGAAGCTCCATCAAAGAGATGAATAGATCACTAAGTGCGCCTCACTCCATAGAGTTGAAAGATGGTGAGGAAACTTGAGATGAATGGAAGAACAAGCTGATATTTAGATGTCCATGAGCTTCCTGTATCTTGCACCTATAACTTATGACTCCATTGAATCTCTTTGAAAGACCTGAGTGGCCTCTCAAAATCACCAGTTAGGATGTGAATCTTTCACCCTCGAAATTGGCTAAGGCAAGGAACTAGTCATCCACTAGCTCTCTCTTCACAAACCCAAATTCATCAAATGATCAAAAAGATTCTTCTAATGGCTGATCCCTGTATTTTATAAACATTATTGGTCTTCTAAGGTTCCAAATCCATCCATAATCCAAATCCAAGTCGAATTGGTGTGGTTGCTCATGCTATGCCATGTGGCCTTTCTCTTCACCTTTCCTTTTCTCCCAAATTCGAGTAGGAGCCTCTTGGTCTTCTCCAACTCCCAAATTCAACCTTTAAGATTCTCTATTCAGGCCTGACATGTCAATATGTTAGTATGTCAGCCTTCATATCTGACTTGTGTCATAACTGTCATAGAATCTCCATCATTGGTGTCATAGATGTCATAAATGTAAAATGAATCTAGCAAAGTGTCCATGAAACTCCCTTTTGGCTCTTCCTCTCCCATGTAAGTTACAATTCATCCCAAATTCGACCTATGAAGTATATTAACCTTATAATCCATCCAAAAACATTAGGCTTCCCATAGATTCGAGATTGCAAGAGGAGGATGCCATGTGGCACCAATTTTCTAGCTTATGTGGGCCCCATAGTCTCCATGTGTCTCCATGCTCCATTGCCACTTCAATTTTCTATTGTATTGATTTAATAAGCCACATTATTAAATATTTATCCTCTTCTAATGTCTAAACATCATTTATTATCCCCCTTATTCCAAATCTCAAAGCTTCCACCCCCAACCTGGGAAATTAGTGATTTTCCTCCTTGGCAATTATTTGACTTTTAGCATCCAGTTGAAAAATTTCATGAATATGGAAAATGTGATTTGGCCATTGTGACTCAATTAAAAATTTGGGACATTACAAATCCTCCTTTCCCAATATTGCTTTTCCTCAAGCAATTTCAAACATGGTTGTTGAAGAACCCGCTTTCTGTATGATTCTTTGAAGTTGCCACTGAGCTGCCCACTTTGAGTCTTTGAGATTCCAGAAGATTTTAGAGAGGAACCACCATGCTTGCTGCTGAAATACTCTAATTAACATCACCTTATTAAGTGGGGAATCCATCTCCCATACTGCTTGTTTCCCGAAGAATGTGGAATCAATGGGACTAAAAACTATCCCGAGGTCCCATTGCTTGCATTGCACTCCAACAATTAAGAGTGCTCTCCAACTCATACCATTAGGAAAGAGAATTCCTGGATCCCATTTTCTTGTATGCATTCTTCCAAACATCATGAGTACATAATATATATCATCAAAGTGCATAACACCATAATAAAAAGATACATCAAGGAGGTGCCTCATCAAAAAATCATGAAAGTGCTTATACCTCCAAGTGAGTAGACTACCATTTGCCAGTTGCATACATGCTTCAAGTGACCAATCAAATCTGCTCCAATGCTGCTCCCAAAGAATGCAATATGCATCAAAATAATAACCAGCCATTTGTTCTTCCAATATGTGAATGAAGAACCTCCACCAAAATATGAACTAAATAAGGAGCAAATAAAACATGAAGACTTCAAGTGGCTCAAAGAAGTCTCTTCAATACACCCATGAATATGTATATCATCATGAAATAATAGAGGATGTTGCTGCCAATAATAATGTTCCTCAATCGTATCCCTCTCCACCCAAGTGTCGGATGAATTTCCTTCAACATCAAATGAACCAAGTGTTGAGCAAGAAAAACCACGAGTCTTCAAGTGATTCAAATGCATATCATAGTTGCATCCATGTAGATGTGCATCATCATAAAGTAACAAAGGATGCTGCTGCAAATGTGAATAAGAGTGTTGTCCAACCATGTCATCATAAAAAGTAAACATAGGAGTTTCATACTCCTCATGTGGCACCATAAAAAAGAACCTTTTCACCCATACTTCATTGAGACTAATGCTGCAAAACATGGAATTGTAGGATGTAGGAGAAAGAACTAACTCACCCAAATGATCAAAAAATGCAGAAGTTTCACCATGGTAAGGATCCATATGGGTACTATCATGCAGCTCCTTCAAAAGGGTGAAACCTTTGTCATAGATTGGTTCCAATGTAGAGGAATCATGCTCTTCTCTAAAAATTGCATAACCTTCATCAAGAGACAATTCAAGTTCTTCTTCCACCACATCAAGTGTCTATATCTCTTCAAGTTCATATTTAAACACATCAAGTACATTCAAATTTCTAAATTTCTCATGATCCACCATGTCATGAGAATCCTCCAAACAATCTACCATTTGACAATCTAAAACATAGGAGAAAAAACAAGTGTCTTGCAACTTTTCAAGAAGTTGCTCATTTCGAATTGTGAGCTTATGGATAACTTCATTATTCTTCAAGTAGGATTCAAGTAACCATTCACTAAGTTCAATGACATTTTTTCTATCAAAAATCAAAGACATGAAATTACCTTTGATGTTGCACATTGCTCTTTTAATCTTCTCCATGTCTTGAAGGAAGGATGGCTCCTCCAAGGAAGTAACTCTCCAACAAGAATTTGATACCAATGCTTGAGTGTCATGGAGAATGCTAAGGGCCTCTTGGATCTTCTTTTCATTCATATTTAAGGATCCTTCAAGAAAATGAGGCTCTTGCAAATGAACCTCCTCATCTTCTTCCTTCTTGCTTGGACCAACTTCATGAAGCTCAAGTGGTGATGGGGAAGTTGATCTTGTTTCTTCTTCAATTGCTATAAGGTCTTCATTTTCATGTTTAATGGAATTTTGGCTTGCAGAAACAATTTCAAAAGTGATCTCTATGCCACCAACATAGAGGTGTGAGCACCCATCATTAGGTACTCCTTCATAGTTCAAACATCCATTCGTAGATGCCCTTTGGTCCATGCCCATAGTAGAATTTGTTTCAGAATGATATTTAATAGTTTCAAGGTACTCTTATTCCTTTTCATGTGATGTTTCCTCATCTTTTTCAAAGTCATTTGGGAGTGACTTTCGATCCTGTTGATGTAATTCCTTTTCTTCTTCACCACCCATAGAAATTTGTAGCTCCTTGGTCTCCTCCCTACTTGTGCATTGATGATTATTTCTTAATGAGTTCTTGTTTGAATTACTTTTCATAAATTCCTTCAACCAATCATTAAGGTCTTCAAAATAAATGGTCTTATGTTTCTCTTCATGATGGAAACTTCTACTACCCATAAATTGGCTAGCCATCAATTCGAATGCTTGCTTAACCTGCCTGGTCATATCATCACCACATGACTTAATGACTTTATTCAATTCATCTATACCATCCATAACTTCAATAGGTGACAAGGCCATGCTCTGATACCATTGTAATGTCCCCTTTTAGGAATTTTTATCAAAGTGACCAATTCTTCAATTTTTTCACAATGTACTCAAATTCATCTTCTTACAACTCTAGTTATATGGATTCAATTGATTCAAAAATTCCTCCAATTTATTTCAAACTTGGAGAGGAAGGTCCTGAGGGATGATGGGACATATTATCACATCTATCAGACATATAATCAACTGATATAACCAACCATGGTCTGCAATTTGCAAGGGAAGAAGTTTCGGGCCAAGGCTAGTCAATTTGGGAGGTGGAAATCCCCCTTGGGTCCTGGAACAAATCTCTTTACAACACTGTACAACCTTCACTAATGGTGGGTATGATACTTGGCTTTGTTATCATACATTAATTAAAGTATGTTTGAAGCATCATATGTTGTTTTGGGGTTGAATAGGTATCCAAGAGAACTCCATGAATTTACTAGTAGTTTTGAGGTTCCAACCCCCAATGGCAGATGACTCCAAATAGCTCCAAATGATCTTGAATTGTACCAGAAGGTGTATGAATGATATAATAACTTATTTATAATGTATAGGGATGTATTATGGCCTTCCAATTACTTCTGAAAGTCTATATCAAATTATGAATAAGATAGATGCTTTAACTATCAATTTTGGGGCTCAAATCTCCCCCGGGGTGAATGATAGAAAGGGCTTCCCAAGTGTGTTGTAACCCACTCGAATTCTCAAATTGAAGTAGGGGATATGTATAATACATTATCCTAGACTCATATACATAACCAATCGACCTCCCATGGCTGTTATCACTTCCTTCAATCAAATATAAAAAACTAGTTTTGGACCCTTGGGGAAACAAGGTGTAGTTTGCTCCAAATGATATGAAATTAGACCCAATGGACACAAATTCTTAGTTAATTAAAATGAAACCCATATTAGACATTAATGAAAGTTAATTCATTCATAAATCATCAATGGTGCACACATATATTCGATTCAATCAAGATTGCAGGAGTTTACAACAAGGTATTGGAGAAATGGCATTGTTTCTTCAATATTGGACAATAATACATGAGATATCTTGGCCTTTCGACATGAGAGATTTCTGAACTTGAAATACAGAGAATTTACATCAGAATACAAAATACTGGAGCAAGAGAATCTCCCTCAAAGAGATGAATATCTCACCAAGTGCGCCTCACTCTATAGAGCTGAAAGATGGTGAGAAAAATTGAGATGAATGGAAGAACAAGATGATATTGAGATGTCCATGAGCTTCCTGTAGCTTAAACCTGTAACTTATGAATCCATTGAAGCTCCTTGAAATAATCGAGTGTCCTCTCCAAATCACTAATTAGGATGGAAATCTTTCACCCTCGAAATTGACTAAGGCAAGGAACTAGTCATCCACTAGCTCTCTCTTCACAAACCCAAATTCATCAAATGATAAAAAAGCTTCTTCTCATGGCTGATCCCTGTATTTTATAAAAATTATTGGTCTTATAAGATTCCAAATCCATTATTAAACCAAATCCAATTCGAATTGATGTGGTTGCTCATGCTATGCCATGTGGCCTCTCTCTTCACCTTCCCTCTTCTCCCAAATTCGAGTAGGAGCCTCTTGGCCTTCTCCAACTACCAAATTCGACCTCTAAGATGCTCTTTTCAGGCCTGACATGTTGGTGTGTCAGTATATCAGCTTTTAGATCTGACTTGTGTCATAAATGTCATAGAATCTTCATCATTGGTGTCATAGATGTCGTAAATGTAAGGGGAATCTAGCCAAGTGTCCATGAAACTTCCATTTGGCTCTTCCCCTCCCATGTAAGTTACAATTCATCTCAAATTCGACCTATAAAGTCTATGGACAAGTATATTAATCTTATAATCCATCCAAAAACATTAGGCTTCCCATAGATTCGAGATTACAAGAGGAGGATGCCATGTGACACCAATTTTCTAGCTTGTGTGGGCCCCATAGTCTCCATGTGTCTCTATGCTCCATTGCCACTTCAATTTTCTCTTGTATTTATTTAATAAGATAAATTATTAAATATTTATCCTCTTCTAATGTCTAAACACCATTTATTATCCCTCTTATTCCAAATCTCAACGCTTCCACCCTCAACCTAGGAAACTAGTGGTTTTTCTTCTTGGCAATTATTTGACTTTTAACATCCATTTGACAAGTTTCATGAATATGGAAAATGCGATTTGGCCATTGTGACCCAATTCAAAATTTGGGACATTACATAGAGAGCATGGTGGGTATTCAGACATGCAGACCACTAAGGAAGGTTGCAGGTTGACAGGATCTCTAGCACTGTCATGAATATACAAGGACATTCTGACAATTGTGGGGCAAGAGATAAGATGTGTAGAGATCTGTAGGATCCACTATGTCTTTCAAATGAAAATGGATCTTGAACATAAATAGGTTTGTGGAACTTGTTTTCAACGACTTTTATCTGGAAATATCACTATGTAAGAATTGCTTGCTTATGTATATATTGTTGGTGCTTACTTTCATTTGAGTTTACCTTTTCTTAAAATGTCATAAGTAAGTGAGAAATGAATAATTATTTACCTTGTCAGAGGCTTGGAAAGTATGATAAGATGCTTTAGTTTAATAACAATCCCAAGGTAATTATAAAAAATTAGATAACACACGAGTGGGTTGTAGAAATGCACCACCGTAGCCATTCATTGAGCTCCTCTTTGTTTCGAGAATAATTTTATATTCTCTACTAAACATGACCAACCATGTGATAGTGGAAGCTCTTATGGCCCCTCCCCCCTCACATCACTTTCAATTCCCCATACCCAATGCATGTACTTGAAAAACAAAAATATGTGCAAACATTCAGATTTCATCATAAAGAAACATTTACCAATCACTCAATAAAAACTATCATTCATTAAACCATGCATTCATTCAATAGAGAAAAAAAAATGCATGACATTATATTATAAAAATAATTACACAGTATTTCTTCAATCATTTTTTTTCTATTTTTTTTTTCTCTTTACAAAATCAACAAGAAAATGATCATCTTCTGGAACTTGTTGTTCAATTATTGGTGGTTCATCAACTTGCTATGATGACTGTCTAGTAGAGTACTTATGATGTGGATTTTGCGGCAAGGGGTCTGGATTTGCTGCATTAATTTGAAAATGTTACATTGATATATTCTGGTATTATAATGACAAGTATTTCATTTAAAAAAGCATTACAAATGTGTTTTTTACTTGATGTGACCACATCATGTACTTCATATTCTTTTCTAGGCTCAACCTATACAGTGTGATCTTCTACATGCTCTGTAGTTGAAACATGGAAAAATACTATTAATGTTCACCATCTGCGATGCAATATTTAAAATTGTAGCATATAAATAATTTCATTACCAGGATTCAAAGTATGATCTTCGGTTGTTGTTGTCCATTCTCGACATTGATAGGACTGTTGCTTTCCTGCTCAAAACAGAGTCAATATTTTATGGCAATTATTTATAACGAATAGATTACACAAGTAATAAATCTTCATTAAACTATATAGATTTTATATACCTATGTGCAAGATGGATCACTAGAAGAGTGTGTTTGCCCAGACAAAATATTTCGACGTTTAGCAATAGCTCCAAAGCCGTGCTGGAATCCAAGCTTCAAGTCTTCCTTAGTGGGCACTTCCTTGAATCGGTCGGCTTGCATATTTGCATAACATCATGAATTTACCTTTTGCGGTGCAATAAAACGAAAATAATTTTCAATTTATTATTTGGATGCATTATTGGTTTTTTGATACTTACAATTCGTCCCGCTAAATTCGAATAACCACCAGGCCCAAGCTTGTGCTGACCAATTTTTCTTGTCTTGCCTTTGTGGCTTTTGATGTGTCAGACAACCTATGAAAGTGTTGAAATACGTTAGATATTCCAAATTTGATATATAAATTAATAATATTAAAATTTAGAATTACATTGTGGAAAGTATTGCATACCTCCATGTGCCTGGTGGTAGCTTTCATTCATTTCTTAGATCTCTCTCATTTCCATCTTCCATTAGGGATTTCCACTCTCTAGCTGGAATCATCAGAGGGTGCTCATACATAGGGTTTCTTTCTAGGTGAACCCTATATTGGTCCTGGATAATCTTCATATGTTGTCCAACCTTCTTTAGGACCGCTACTCTATTAAAGTTCTCGTTGTCAAATATGCCAATCGACTGATTAGTGAGGTGATCTTTTAAATTTTAAATTTGTTTATCCTACTTTGTGCGAATGGTGGGTCCAAATATCTCTAAGAACAAATCATTTAGATGTTTATAAAAAAACATCATTTCTCACAAAACGATCATGCCATCATTAATTGAAAGACAATGTTTTATCGGTATATTACAATCAAATTATAAACATTAACTTGAACAATGCATAATAATTACTTGGGATCTTCTCTATCTTTATTGGAACAAACTCTTCATCCACAAAAAAATGTTGTTTGTATTGTACCTGTGTTAGTGACACGGGAAGATCTAGGAAATGATGCTTCAACAATATCAATACTAGCAGGCTTTGCATCGACCCTTTTTTCTGCATGATCTGGTGTGCATCGGTCACTAGCGGGTGCACTCACATTTGGTATCGGGGGTGTTGCAGAATGTGTTGCCTACTGTTCAGTCGACAACAATGGAACATGAGATGTACATGGAGTTGTTTTCTCACATGACGACTCTTTACGAGCATCACTGGGGCCAACACCACCTTGACCACTAGTGTGTGGTCCCAGAAAATCTTGTAAATAGAAATCATATTTTATAAGTTCACCATCATATACAAGTAAAAATTATAAAGTACTAAATGAATTTATATTATGATTCAAGATTCCACAACTTACTTTCAAGGCATGCGATCTCTTTACTAAAACATCAACCTTGGGTCTAATCTCATCTGTCTGCGGTTGAATGAATAACAACCGAAGGATATCCTCATTAATTTTTTTCAAGGTGTTCTCTACCATCTTAATCGGGTATAGAGAAGAACCAATTCCAACATCGTGCATCGACTCATCCACATCAAAATATATTGATTGCTCTGACACTGGTTCATACGCCGAATCAGTGGCCTACAACGAAAATATATAAAATATTATTGACGTGAAAGAACTAGACTGAGGAAAAAAAATATATTAACAAAAAGTATCGATCATGATAGATTCATAGAATTATACTTAGGTTTACCTGATGCCTAGATGCTGGTGTTGTCTGATCCGGCACAGCTGGGGACTTGCCTCGATCATCGATCCCCCTATAAAAAAGAAGTAGAAAACATTATCAAAGTGAAACCAATATACACATGAAAAAGACATAAAAAACATTATGCTCCATATTATATTTGTACGATTCTAATGAACTATACGTGTTTCCTCGAGGATCGTCTAATGATCGGATCAATGGTTATAGGGGACCTGCCCCGATCTACTAATAGGGAGGTGCCCCTTACAACACCCTACATAAAAAAACATAGAAAAAATGATCTAAATGAAACCAAAATACTCACGGTAGCAACATAATTAGAAAACATTTTGATGTATTTAAATTGTACAATTACAATCAGGTATACCTGTTGCTCCAAGGCTATTTTCGTTTGATCAACAACCGTGTGGTTTCCTCGATCAACACTCTGCAATAAGTATATATATAACATTATCATGAACATTATCTAAATGAATCGAATATACTCATAAAAAAGCACAACAAAAAAACTTTTTGTTCATATTAAATTTGTAGAATTGCATTGATGTATACCTGCTGCCTCGAGGAAGTTGTACTCCTCTAACCAACTGCTAGGGAGATGCCCCGAGCACTACCCTGCGAAATAAATATAGAAAATTTAAACAAAATTATAACAATAGACTAACGAAAAATCCTTAAGATGTTAAATTAATTAATAAAAGGCTGGGCAAATTGTTAGATGTACCAGTCCCATAGTAACCGTGTTTGTATCTATTCGATTCAAATTGTAATTAATAAGCAACTCTTCCCCTACAACTATTGATTTAATGGTACATACAAAAACACGGTTTCCTTCACGTCCCTCAAATATGCAGTTGGGTTGCTTAATTGTAGACCCTGGTCGTGTATTGTTTATAAACCCCGTAATATTCCCCATGGCTTTTGGCTTTCTGTCAATGTACATAGTTGCTCATTTATTTTGATCTTTGTCTTTCAGTTGTAATTAATTTGCTGACAATCCTTATCTGTGCATACTTCATGTATATTGGACCAGGCACATCCAATATTTGTAGTTGTAATAGGGTCCAACATACTCCATCAATTTTGTACATCCGTCGTAACCGACATTTATTCCATCCATGCAAAACAACCCCAAACCATGTAATGACGATGGTGCAATTCTATATATCCTCTCATCCACACAAAAATATGTGTTTAGTTGAGGAAGATCCTTAGGTACCTATTGTTTTACTAGATGGTTGTACCTCAAGGGTACCTCGATGTCGCCTATTGTCTCATCATCATAGAAACATTACTCCTCTTCAACGAGAAAAACTTCCATGTGTTTATGGAATTTTATTCTGATATTTTGATATTTAGTTGATATAACTCTTGTAGACCTACTTGATGTCTTACTTTCATCTAGTCTTACAGAACTCCCCTTGCTCGAGGAATAAATATCTGAATACATGTTTGGTTCTACTTGCACCATGAGAAAAAAGTTCAAATAGGACCTTGTTGGGTATACATAATTCATATTAAAAAATTACAAGGCATTAAGGCATGCATTTTCCACTATCATCATACATAGTTAGCAATTCTCCCCCAAGCTTGAAAATGCATATGTTGACTAGTAAGGTATTTTTCCTTTAATTGTCTTGCGTGTTCAAAATTGGAAAAAATGGTCAAAAATAAATTTTGAATTCCTTGAGTTTGTATAAGAAGGAATCATCAAAATTTTGAGCCTATGTGCTGTTAAACTATGTGAGACATAGTTTGAAATCATCATGGAATATTCTTTGATATTTGGATATAAAAAAGTGGACATAAAGTAATGGAATATGCTTTGAGATTTGGATAAACAAGGAGAGTAAATGTGATCCAAATTCTAAAGGGGATGATGATATGGTGCTCTAAGGTGAATTAGTTGCTTTGCATGAGAAAATTATGTCATGGGTCATGTCATATTATTAGAAAATCCATAGAGATAGACACCCTTGGGTGTTAATATGTGAATGGTGGTATGTAAACTCCTTTCTTTTATTGACCAATTTAGCAATAACACACACCATCAACACTGATATATTTTTGACATTCTTAAAGATGTAAGTCCAATAAACATATATCTACAATAATGTAAGGTATTATGGATGTTGAAATGACTTTATTCCAATAAAATCCTATATAAGCTTATTGCTTTGTTACCTTACCAGTACACATAATTTTCAAAGGTGGTAGAATTTGTCACGAAGGCACAAATTTGTGTACAAATTTTCTCGGAGGAGATTTAAGTCTACCTACACAAACATGGGTTTGTGACACATTTGCATGTTTTTATGTCCACAAGTATCCACGTTATTCAACAAGGCACTATGCATTAGTGGTATCCTTGGCACGCTCATGTGGTCATGATGAGGTATATCGGCCATGGGAATGAGTTTGATGCTAAACAAAAAAATCACTTACATTAATGCCCATAATTGGTAAAGGAATGCCCATAATTGTTGCAGGCACTCAATTTGAAAAAGAATTAAGGTTTGAGTCTGTCAAGCACACTCGATATATAGAGTATGAGCAACATAACATCTAAACTAGCATATTGGATGCCAATTTTATATAAAATCATGACAATGTGGGGTAACCATGCATCCATGCATCCATGCAATAGATCCTTGTAACTACCTCTTATTTGACCTGCCAAAGAGATGGAAGGTCAAATAAGGTCAAATAAGGTCAAATATATGCAATAGCTCCTTGTAACTACCTCTTATTTGACCTGCCAAATATATGGAAGGTCAAATAAGGTCAAATACATGCAATAGCTCCTTGTAACTACCTCTTATTTGACCCGCCAAAGAGATGGAAGGTCAAATATATTGAATATCTCCTTGTAACTACCTCTTATATGCAATAGCTCCTTGTATCTACCTCTTATTTGACATGCCAAATAGATGGAATGTCAACTAAGGTCAAATATATGCAATAGCTCCTTGTAAAGTCAATTCTTGAAAGATAATTCCACAAGTCCATCCACATGGCTAGAAAATGTATTGATTTCTCAATCATACCCTCTTAACTAAACAATATTGAAATATATTATACAGAGTAACATAAAGGATAAAGTTTAGGCGGGGTTTACATTTTCCAAGATTTTATCATACACCCTATTGTGGAAGTTAATAAATTGACAGAAATAGTGCAAGAAAAAAATACAAAATAACTCTCCTTGTTGTCACCTAGCAACAACCTAACAAGTTTGATGGAGAGGGAAACCAACCATCACATAATATTTACAAGTTAGATGTGTATGTGTTAGATATTTAAGTTGATAAAAATGTAGTTGGAAAAAAGAGTGCTTCATGCAATTCAAAGGTGGTGGCTGGCCCTTTATCTCATCACTAGCACTTTTGTTGGGATTTTAAAACAATTTAGACATAAGAAGGTGTTGCAGCTGCAACAATTTCCCAAAATTCTAAAAATTTCTGGGACCCTCCTTTGTTTTGGATTAGCTTGTTTTTCCTTCTCTACTTTGATGCATTGTTTTCTCAGAATGTTTTAATGCTTGAAGCCTTGGAAAGCCTTAGGAAACTAGCCGGATTGCTGCTGTTGAACGTACTTGAAGCCTGTTGAAATCAGAAGTTGTTTTGCTTTGTTTTCCGCCGTTGCGGCTGTTTTCAAGTTTTCATTCCCCGATTGGAGAACCTTCCGACTGCCGATCCTTTTATTTACGGCGGACACTTTTTTATTAGGAATCGGACGATCTTTCAATCTTTTGTCCCGCCGTTGCGGATGCTGTTGAGCTTTCGCCATCCGACTTTAGATCCTTTCGATGTCCGACGCATGTGACAAAATCGGAAGCTTTCAGGGTCTTTCCTTCCGCCATTGCGGCTGATTTTGGTCTTTCACCTCTCGATCGGAGATCCGTCAGATGGCCGATCGTCCGATTATTGCCCGCCATTCGTGCGTACCTGGCTCGGTAAACGTTGTGCCCATCCGCTGTTGCGGAGGGCGGATCACTCTCGGCTGCCGATGTGAGAACGCTCCGATACCCGATTCCTTGTCTCCTCGCACGCGTGAGAGTTTATATATAGCGGGGACAGCAGTTTGGTTTTATATTGTTATTTTTCGCTGCCGAGCACTGTCGCGTTGAGCACTATTGCACTGAGTTGTCATACTTTGGAGGAAGTGAAGGTCCCGCTGTCGCTATACCAGCTTCTAGGTGGCAGAGGTAGGATTCCGACCGTCGTCGACTCACCGTATTCGCCAGGTTACCAGGTAGGCCTTTTCGTCTTTTCCCGTTACACTTAAGCTGTTCATGGTCTTCTCCCGTGGTTTGGATGCTACCGGCGGTTTTCCTCATTTAGCTAGGTTATAAGATTGTATGAGTGGGATTTGAATTTTCACCTTGGGGGGAGGCGTTTTAACCTTTGAGCCATTTTATTTTTTTTCGCCTATTTAGCTTACCACCTCGCACGCGTAGCAGTTGGGGGGTTTCGGCGTAGACGACCATTACGCCGTCTGCACCAAACCTTCCTGCACAGTCGTGTTAGGCAGAAGATAGATAGTTTTGGGGATTGCTTTGGGGGTTTTTGGTTGACTGTGTTTCCGTGGTGCGTTACCTGGCTTTTGAGCCTTAGCCGTTTACCTACGCGTCTCTGCGCGGCCTCGCCGAAGCTTGATGTTGAACCCGTAGTTTGCCGGGGGGGCTAGGTTTTTGAGAGGATTTTTACGGTTGCTAGTGTTGTTCCTTCATAGCTCAAGCCACAACCTGTGTCAATTGCGCCACTCCTTACAGCCCTTTGTGTTCCGTCACCTAAAACCCTAGCTGGTTTAAGGGGAGGTGTCGCCGTTACAGTGCGTTAACTGAAAGCAGTGCAGGTAGTGTTTTTATGGAAGTATCCTGTGCAGAAAGTGAAAATAATCCCCACGAAATGTATAGTCAAATTAATGTAACTTTCCTGCCGCGAGCCGCATGAGTCTTCATTAGTTATGTGTCTTCTGGGCTTTATGGTTAAAGTGTTGACTGGCACGAGCCTTTGCTGTGTTTGTTATACAATAGAATAATAGCTGAATGTTGCACCTTGCATATGATATATATGTTTGCTTCAATGTATTGCTACCATGGGAAAAGTGGCATGTTGCAGAATAATGNACAATAGAGGTCGTCACATAGACTGAATATATATATGAAGACACCCAATGTATTTCTGGTGTGGAGCCTGAGTATAAATGGGGTGACATATACAGATTGATTTCCCACAGGGAAGTTCCTGACATGGGTCTTGAAGAAGAACCCATATATGCGAACATAGAGAAATCCGCCATCATGAAGGTGGCCAAAAGACCAGAGCTGTTCCCTTGTTCTGAGGTGATTAGATGGATTCTACCCCATACAAATACAACCACCATGCTCATAGGAAATGTGGAAGGCTAGGGCTATGCTGCATTTAGCCCAGGATATGTGGCGTTGGCCTATCATCTGCCAGAACCTCAAATCTTTCTATCTGATGCTTGGCTGGGTAACATCAGAATGGACCTAATAGAAACCCTTAAGAGAATGCTCTTGCCGGGAAAGCTGTACAGACACAGAGCAACTGGAGAGTATGATACAGCAAGCTTGAGGGCTCCTTACAGATTTATAGCCCTAATGCTGAATAGGATATTCGGGAGAGCCCATGGCAGACTCTTCAAATTTGAATGGATACCCATTATGTTCCACGTAGCAACCCAAGGAACAGTCTTCAATTGGGCCAGCCTAGTATCAGGCAGTCTTTCTTCTTGCGTGGCTGCTGCCTTGGGAGGAGAATCCAAGAAAAAGTCCGAATTCTACATGAGCTCGATATTGGTAGATTGTATATTGTGCAACCAGCCTTTCCCTGGTCTCAAGTGTGTCTGGGACAGGGAAAGGATGCCTGTATATGCCGCCTATAGACCATTGTGGGCTCAGCAGTACCATAGCCACTACAAGGAGGTCTGCGAGTAGTTCATTATGCCACTCTACACACTCATCTTCAGGAAGGAATGTGACTGTATGTCAGAGGAGGCTATGCAAGTAATAGAAGAGCATGCAGACTATTTCCTGACTGAGAATGGCATGTACATCAGAATGTTTGGTGGCACGAAATGCCCCTTATTGCTGCCCAAATACGCAACAGATTATGTTATTCATAAAGAGGCAGTCAGGCAGGTATTCATTGATGGAATAGGGAATTACCTTTTTGAGCAAGAGAAGGCTACATATCCTCCGCTACCATTCAAACTAGGTATCTACAGATTTGCCAAGGTAAAGCAAGCTGCGGAGTTCATAGAAGAATTAGGGAAGTTCCATTTTGGTGAGATGACTTTCCGAAGGAATGATACTCACGGTAAAATGGCAGAGCACTGTAAAGAACATAAAGTACATTTTGAGTACACTCACCACTTTGACAAGGAAGAATCTATCTTCCGAAGTGCCCCTAACTTGACAGCTCTGAGAAGGAGGTTTAAGCCTAAGAACCCCACCAAGGGTGGAAAAGGGGCTGAGCAAGCCAGAGCTGAGTAGGCCAGAGCTGAAGAAGAGACCAAGAGGAGATAGGAAGCTGTAGAATGTCTGCAGAAAGGAGAAGAAGAAAAAAGAAAAGCTGCCCAAGAAGCAGCTGAAAAGGCACAAGAGGTAGCCAAAGAAACATAAGAGGCAGCCAGATAGGCAGCTGAGGAAGAAAAAAGAAAGCTAGATGAAGAGCTCCAAAAGTAGGAGGCTGAAAAAACAGAGTTGCCACAACAATCAATTGCTGAAACATCGACAAGACAGACCCAGGAGGAGGCAAACTCCGAGGTACAAATCCTTCAAGTACCTGCTGCTAGCACCCTGGTGACTACTACGCTCTAGCTAGTGCCTTTCATCCAGAAAAAGGGTGAAGAAGTCTTCGAATTTCATACTGTCTATTATGACAGGGCCACCAAAAGAATAATGAGGAGGATAGAAAAGAAAGTTGAAGCGAAAGACCTATCAGGAAGGATGGTAACAGATACAATGGTCATGCTAGGGACAGACAATGATCCTAGGCTCACGATAAGAGTCGGGGCTGCACTAATCGATGCCTCCGAAGATAACATAAACAGGGTGATGATTGAACTAGAGTCGGTTAAGAAGACCTCTGCTCAGCTAAAGGACACATTGAGAAAAGAAAGAGATGAGGGTAATAGACTCAAGAGGAAATATGAACACATGCAAAGGGAACTGGAATCCTCAAAAGGTGAAGTCCATGCCCTTCAAGTGGAGATGCAAGCCAAGGGAACAACACAGGAGTCCCTAGAAAATGTACAACAGGAAGCCCAAAGTCTAAAGAGTGATAAGGAACAGTTACTGGCAAAGGTGGAAGATCTAGAGGAACAGATAAAGATCACCTATGAGTCCAATGATTCATACGCCAAAGAACTGAAAGAGCAGCTCGCTTCTCTGACTGCTGATCTGGAGGCGGCTAAGGAACAACAGGTAAATCTGCAGCCATTTAAAGAATATATCCTGGCTCAAAAAGCTTAAATGCTACAACTGCAGACGGCTCTGGAAGAAGAGAGGTGCAAAGTCCTTCAGATTGACAGCAGGATGGAAGAGATCATGGAAACTTCCTCATACTTCGTTGATCGATCTCAGGAGGTTCTTGAGGTTTTGAGTGCCAGAATGGCAAGGCTGGAAGATGATGCCAAGACTCCAGAAGGGCTACCAGCAAAAGACCGTCAAGCCCTCAAGAGAGATCACAACCTGGTAGAGTTCGCCATCAGTACTGCAGAAGACTTCAAGAAGGCTGTAAAAAAGATGCAGGGAGCATGCTCAGAATATTTCAGAAGGCTCCTGAATACGTACAACCGATTTCAAACAGAGGCTGAGAATAGGCTTGAAGAGTTCCCCGACCATGAGGCCTTTATGGAAATATTACAGAAAAGATATCAAGATGCAGAGGCCAGAACTCAGCAGATTAGAGCCATTGATGACCTAGTACTGAAGAACGAGGTAGGCCACGCAGCCGTTAGCATGCAGTTTCTAGAAGATCAGCTTCGGTTGAGCCCAACAATGATCGAGGCCATCAAGAACCAAGTTGAAAAGTTTAAATTCAACATTCAGTTCCTGGAGCCATGCGCATTTGAAGGCATGGCTGCTGAAGCAGCAGCATGGAAGAAGTTTTTAGATAGCCAGGCGGGACCCTCCTCATAAAGGACCGGTCAACTTTGTAATAATTTAATAATTTTGTAAAATCTTTTTGAGAAATGAAGCGTTGGGAAAGCAAAAGGTTGGGAAGCCGAAAGGTCACTTTGGGCAGCCCAACCATTTTGACCTTTTTGTATAAAAGTAGGAAGCATAGAAGGGAAAAGGGGCTTTTTTCCCCAGTAAGACTGGTGATGACGTATTGTAAGAAGTACTATTTCCTTTTGCAATAAAAAATTTACAGTTTTCCCGTTGAAAGAAGATTGGTGGGGTTTCAATGTTTTGCCATGGATAGTCGAAAGATGAACTATTTTATTTTCCAGCATTGTATCCATGAATCGTGAGATCGTTC
>LPNX010374390.1:672740-819966 GCA_001517045.1 Pseudotsuga menziesii
CGGGTCGCAACCGGTAAACCCTTTTGTTACTTTGACCTACGGTGGCCGGACCGTAAACCGGACGAATTCCCTATACCAAACAGTCAACAGGCTAGTTGGGAACGTTGATTGGGGAGAATCCTTTACTATTGTCGCCTGCGAATTTCTAGGCCTCAACAGATTTGGCACTAGAAGGAGGGCCGCCAGTAAATGGCTGGCCGTGGAACTTAATTTCCCAAGACTATCCTACCAGCAGATGTTTTGAAGCTTTCGACCGAACCCAATTTTTTTTTATAGATTCCTGACTGTTTTGCCCACGTTTTTCCCAGTGGCTTATTCATTTACCTTTGCTCATGGCTGGTAATCAACCCAACCCTTTGCCGGCATGGAGAGCTAGGTGTCCCTTGAACCTAACTCCTCCTTTGCATAATCTACCTCAAGCCTTTGACAAGCTCTTGCCTAAGTTTGACCCAGAAGAAGGGACTGCTGTAGATGATCACCTCCAAAGCTTCTACCTAGCATTAGAAGGGATAAGGGCCGGGGAGTATGAAGATGTGGTCTGCAGGCTGTTTCCGCACACTCTGAGGGGAGCAGCAACTTCTTGGTATTTCAGTCTGCCTGCAAACTCCATTCTTGACTGGGACACCTTTGAGAGACTTTTCAAAAGCAAATATACAACCCTAAAAACGCATGCCTCATTGATGAAAGATCTTGGTCACTTAAGAAAAGAGAAGAATGAAAAGGTACATAGTTTCACTCAGAGATTTTCAATGTACCTAAAAAAACTTTTCTGCAGTTGACAGACCTTCAGACAAGGTTTTAATTGAGTATTACACCTCAGCCCTGGGGCCTGAACTAGCCATGTTTGCCAAGATGAAAGTCAAGCCTACACTGGTAGAGATTTATGAAGAGGCTGAAAGGGTAGAGGCTGAAAGTGAGAGTGTAGAAGATTATCCTGATTCACTGGAAGACAAGACTGTCGCCAAAAGAGTCTCATTGCTGTCTAAACCCAGAGAAGATCAATCACATGATTACCAGGGAATGATGAAAATGATCCAGAAATTATCCAACCAAATAATAGATCTGGAAAGGGAAAGAGACATTCAGAAATCTTATAAGCCTCACTATCCGAAAAGAGAAAACAACGACCAATGGCAAGTTCCTCCTCCCAATTCGACATCAATAAACATAACAGAAGTAGGAGGGGATAATTTCTGTACCTTTCACCAACAACCTCATTCTGAGAAGAAGTGTCCTCAATGGTTACATTCAATGACATTGGTGATGAACAAGTTGTTGGACCCTAAATTGATTAAGGACAGTGGTGAGGAAGAAAAGGAGAAACAAATCATAAGAAAACCATAGGATGATACTATGTTCTCATGGAATGGTATTTCATTGTTTGACCTTGAAGATGACACCCCTAAACCTGAAAGCACATCTACGACTACAAAGGACATGAGTGTCATAGGCCAAGACAATGAAGTGATGTCTAAAATAGACACTGGGCAGGAGAATGTTAAGAGATTGGACAAAGGCAAAACGCGTGAGAACAATACCCTCAACCAGAGGACCAATCCAGTCACGAAAACTGTCAAACCTGTAGAAGAACAGACAGGGGTTAGTGGGAAAAAATTTGATGAAACTCATGAGCTAACCAAGGATATACCTACTCATAACCAGCTAGGAGAAGAAGACCAAGAACCAGGCTGGAAAGAAAACCTTGACACCTCGCCTTTCCTCTTGACTCTAGAAATACTGAATTATAATGTGCATAACTGCTTGGTGGATTCTGGAGCAGCAGTGAATGTGATGCCCCTTGAGATTTGTAAAAAGATTAATGGACAGCTAGAGTCCACACCTCACGAAGTAATGCAATTAGATCGCACAGGTGTCAAGGTGGTGGGAGAAATGAAGAATGTCCTCATTCGTTTGGCTGCAAACAACAAGATATGTCAATTTATTGATATTATGGTGGCTGACATACCAAGGGGATATGGGCTCATTCTCAACCGAGATTGGGCTGCCAGGTTGAAAGGTTATTTTGCTTCAGATTGGTCCCACCTGTTGTTACCTCTCAAAGGTACCCCAAATCCAATAAAGATTCTGAGAGAACCATACATGAAGCATACTGTCACTAAGTTAGGAGAAGGAAATGAGTCTGCTGATTCTATCTTGGGGAACTACCTGACTGAGCTTAAGCTAAGACATCATTCCTCAAAAAGGGCCAGTCCTGTGATGGACACTCAGCCTGAGCTCCTTCAACTCCCTCAGGCTGAAAGTGATGACTGCAGGATTTTAGATATGGGTTCCATTTCAATAACAGCACAATTGGACCATGGTTAGGTAACTCATGTCTAAATCCTGCTCATTCCTTAGTCCTCTAGTTTTAAAATTTCAGGAATGGGCAAAACTTTTGTTTTCTTTTGTTTTTCTTTTTGTACATAAATAAATTGTTTGTTTTTACTAGGTGCTGGTTTTCTTGCTTTAATGTTTTAATGTTTTTCTTTCTTTGGTTGTTTGCTTTGCTGATGTTTCCCTTTAGTACTTTGCTTTCTTTCCTTTTGGTTTTGAATAAAGAGGCAAACTTTTGGTTGCAATGGAAACATCAGGGTTCTTTATTAACTAAAATCTTGAGTGAGAGACTGTGCTTTAAAGCATAAGAATGTCTTCTAGTAACCGTATTCATAACTGACATGCATTCATTGAAGTCTCACTTAACCCCTGTAAATAACTCAGAAGTAAAGGAGGTCTGGAATACTATTTTGAGGCTCCGTCCACCTCACATTTTAATATCCGAGGGGGTGACAGCATAAGATCCACAGAAAGGAAGCAGAGTAAGACAGTATATCATATATAAATGATCCCATGCCATAATGTCAGAAAAGCTAAAAGCTATCAAGAGTCAAAACTCCTGAAAGGAATAAGACATACTAAAATGGCCACAAGATCCTCTCCGTCCGTGAATTAAAATATGAAATATCTTGTTCACACAAAATGACACTATGGGATAGAGGATCCTGAATTAAAATTCAGTAAGAAAGGCCTGCAGGAGGACTCATATCAAAGGAATAAAATTTAAATAGCACAAAAGTGCAAATTGGCATGGGAATGAGGAACAAAAGGATTATACTGCTTACTATCTGTTACAATCCTGTGGTGTCCAAGCTGGAAACTACCTAAGGACAGGAAAAATAAACCTCACATACTTGGCCTCAAAAGAGTTATTCAGACCTAAAACACTGCTGATGTTACCTTCTCCCAAAAGAATGGGCTTCATTTGAGTAACTTAATGCATAATTTGGGCTAGCTTAGGAATGCAGACATCTAGAAGTTTTCGATTTTAGTCAGACAGTCTTGAGCTGGGAAAAGAGTTAATTCAGAAATATGGGGTTCACCAGGTAGTCGCCAATTGTTGCAGCTGCAACAATTTCCCAAAATTCTAAAAATTTCTGGGACCCTCCTTTGTTTTGGATTAGCTTGTTTTGCCTTCCCTACTTTGATGCATTGTTTTCTCAGAATTTTTTAATGCTTGAAGCCTTGGAAAGCCTTTGGAAACTAGCCGGATTGCTGCTGTTGAACGTACTTGAAGCCTGTCGAAATCGGAAGTTGTTTTGCTTTGTTTTCCGCCGTTGCGGCTGTTTTCAAGTTTTCATTCCCCGATTGGAGAACCTTCCGACTGCCGATCCTTTTATTTATGGCGGACGCTTTTTTATTAGGAATCGGATGATCTTTCGATCTTTCGTCCCGCCGTTGCGGATGCTGTCGAGTTTTCACCATCCGACTTTAGATCCTTCCGATGTCCGACGCGTGTGACAAAATCGGAAGCTTTCAGGGTCTTTCCTTCCGCCGTTGCGGCTGATTCTGGTCTTTCACCTCCCGATTGGAGATCCGTTCGACGGCCGATCGTCCGATTATTTCCCGCCATTTGTGCATACCCGGCTCGGTAAACGTTGTGCCCATCCACCGTTGCGGAGGGCGGATCACTCTCGGCTGCCGATGTGAGAACGCTTCGATAGCCGATTCCTTGTCTCCTCGCACGCGTGAGAGTTTATATATAGCGGGGACGACGGTTTGGTTTTATATTGTTATTTTTCACTGCCGAGCACTGTCGCGTTGAGCACTATTGCGCTAAGTTGTCGTTCTTTGGAGGAAGTGAAGGTCCCGCTGTCGCTGTACC
The DNA here is from genome assembly GCA_001517045.1 of Pseudotsuga menziesii. Lineage (NCBI taxonomy): Eukaryota > Viridiplantae > Streptophyta > Pinopsida > Pinales > Pinaceae > Pseudotsuga > Pseudotsuga menziesii. The sequence continues at coordinate 676,900 of LPNX010374390.1, forward strand.
AGCTTCCAGGTGGCAGAGGTAGGATTCCGACCGTCGTCGACTCACTGTATTCGCTGGGTTACCAGGTAGGCCTTTTCATCTTTTCCCGTTACACTTAAGCTGTTCATGGTCTTCTCCCGTGGTTTGGATGCTACCGACGGTTTTCCTCATTTAGCTAGGTTATAAGCTTGTATGAGTGGGCTTTGAATTTTCACCTTGGGGGGAGGCGTTTTAACGTTTGAGCCATTTTATTTTTTTTCGCCTATTTAGCTTACCGCCTCGCGCGCGTAGGAGTTGGGGGCTTTCGGCACAGATGGTCGTTACGCCGTCTGCGCCAAACCTTCCTGCACAGTCGTGTTAGGCAGAAGATAGATAGTTTTGGGGATTGCTTTGGGAGTTTTTGGTCGACTGTGTTTCCATGGTGCGTTACCTGGCTTTTGAGCCTTAGCCGTTTACCTACGCGTCTCTGCACGGCCTTGCCGAAGCTTGATGTTGAACCCGTAGTTTACCGGGGGGGCTAGGTTTTTGAGAGGATTTTTACGGTCGCCAGTGTTGTTCCTTCACAGCTCAAGCCATAGCCTATGTCGATTGCGCCACTCCTTGCAGCCCTTTGTGCTCCTTCACCTAAAACCCTAGCTGGTTTAAGGGGAGGTGTCGCCGTTACAGTGCGTTAACTGAAAGCAGTGCGGGTAGTGTTTTTATGGAAGTATCCTATGCAGAAAGTGAAAATAATCCCCGCGAAATGTATAGTCAAATTAATGTAACTTTCCTGCCGCGAGCTGCATGAGTCTTCATTAGTTATGTGTCTTCTGGGCTTTATGGTTAAAGTGTTGACTGGCATGAGCCTTCGTTGTGTTTGCTATACAATAGAATAATAGCTGAATGTTGCACCTTGCATATGATATATATGTTTGCTTCAATGTATTGCTACCATGGGAAAAGTGGCATGTTGCAGAATAATGTAGATTTAATGCTGGCATAAGTATGGTTGATAAGCTTGCTTCATGTAGATTAGATCATAAAATGTTGCACCCTAGTCTCAAGGCATTATAGGGCTGAGCAATGTATGCATTGATACACTGAACCTTATCATACTAGGCATAGGACAATAGCACATTGCATAGTATTGCATACTAGTTCAATTATTCAGCCTGAAGGGTTTATGTCTTAATTTCATTGATTGGTTACAATCATGATACACTTGAGAAGGAATAAACTGCTGCACAATGTCTGCAAATTCGAATTGCTTAATGTCACAATGTTATACATGGCAGGAGGAACTTACAATGTCCAAAAGGCAGAAAAAGAAGGCCCCTATGGTCGAAGAACAATCAGCAATAGAGGTCCTCACACAGACTGAATATATATATGAAGACACCCAATGTATTTCTGGTGTGGAGCCTGAGTATAAATGGGGTGACATATACAGTCTGATTTCCCGCAGGGAAGTTCCTGACATGGGTCTTGAAGAAGAACCCATATATGCGAACATAGAGAAATCTGCCATCATGAAGGTGGCCACAAGACCAGAGCTGTTCCCTTGTTCTGAGGTGATTAGATGGATTCTACCCCATACAAATACAGCCACCATGCTCATAGGAAATGTGGAAGGCCAGGGCTATGCTGCATTTAGCCCGGGATATGTGGCGTTGGCCTATCATCTGCCAAAACCTCAAATATTTCTATCTGATTCTTGGCTGGGTAACATCAGAATAGACCTGATAGAAACCCTTAAGAGAATGCTCTTGCCGGGAAATCTGTACAGACACAAAGCAACTGGAGAGTATGATACATCAAGCTTGAGGGCTCCTTACAGATTTATAGCCCTGATGCTGAATAGGATCTTCGGGAGAGCCCATGGTAGACTCTTCAAATTTGAATGGATACCCATTATGTTCCACGTAGCAACCCAAGGAACAGTCTTCAATTGGGCCAGCCTAGTATCAAGCAGTCTTTCTTCTTGCGTGGCTGCTGCCTTGGGAGGAGAATCCAAGAAAAAGTCCGAATTCTACATGAGCTCGATATTGGTAGATTGTATACTGTGCAACCAGCCTTTCCCTGGTCTTAAGTGTGTCTAGGACAGGGAAAGGATGCCTGTATATGCCGCCTATAGACCATTGTGGGCTCAGCAGTACTATAGCCACTACAGGGAGGTCTGCGAGTAGTTCATTATGCCACTCTACACACTCATCTTCAGGAAGGAATGTGACTGTATGTCAGAGGAGGCTATGCAGGTAATAGAAGAGCATGCAGACTATTTCCTGACTGAGAATGGCATGTACATCAGAATGTTTGGTGGCACGAAATGCCCCTTATTGCTGCCCAAATACGCAACAGATTATGTTATTCATAAAGAGGCAGTCAGGCAAGTATTCATTGATGGAATAGGGAATTACCTTTTTGAGCAAAAGAAGGCTACATATCCTCCGCTGCCATTCAAACTAGGTAGCTACAGATTTTCCAAGGTAAAGCAAGCTGCGGAGTTCATAGAAGAATTGGGGAAGTTCCATTTTGGTGAGATGCCTTTTCGAAGGAATGACACTCATGGTAAAATGGCAGAGCACTGTAAAGAACATAAAGTACATTTCGAGTACACTCACCACTTTGACAAGGAAGAATCTGTCTTTCGAAGTGCCCCTAACTTGACATCTCTGAGAAGGAGGTTTAAGCCTAAGAACCCCACCAAGGGTGGAAAAGGGGCTGAGCAAGCCATAGCTGAGCAGGCCAGAGCTGAAGAAGAGACCAAGAGGAGACAGGAAGAGGCTCAGAAGCTAGAATATGAAGCTGTAGAATGGATGCAGAAAGGAGAAGAAGAAAAAGAAAAGCTGCCCAAGAAGCAGCTGAAAAGGCACAAGAGGCAGCCAAAGAAACAGAAGAGGCAGCCAGACAGGTAGCTGAGGAAGAAAAAATAAAGCTAGATGAAGAGCTCCAAAAGCAGGAGGCTAAAAAAACATAGTTGCCACAACAATCAATTGCTGAAACATCGACAGGATAGACCCAGGAGGAGGCAAACCTCGAGGTACAAATCCTTCAAGTACCTGCTACTAATACCCTGGTGACTCCTACGCTCCAGCTAGTGCCTTTCATCCAGAAAAAGGGTGAAGAAGTCCCCGACTTTCATACTGTCTATTATGACAGGGCCACCAAAAGAATAATGAGGAGGAAAGAAAAGAAAGTTGAAGTGAAAGACCCATCAAGAAGGATGGTAACAGATACAACGGTCATGCTAGGGACAGACAAGGATCCTAGGCTCACGATAAGAGCCGGGGCTGCACTAATCGATGCCTCCAAAGATAACATAAACAGGGTGATGATTGAACTAGAGTCGGCTAAGAAGACCTCTGCTAAGCTAAAGGACACATTGAGAAAAGAAAGAGATGAGGGTAATAGAATCAAGAGGAAATATGAACACATGCAAAGGGAACTGGAATCCTCAAAAGGTGAAGTCCATGCCCTTCAAGTGGAGATGCAAGCCAAGGGAACAGCACAGGAGTCCCTAGAAAACGTACAATAGGAAGCCCAAATTCTAAAGAGTGATAAGGAACAGTTACTGGTAAAGGTGGAGGATCTAGAGGAACAGATAAAGATCATCTATGAGTCCAATGATTCATACGCCAAAGAACTGAAAGAGCAGCTCGCTTCTCTGACTGCTGATCTGGAGGCGGCTAAGGAACAACAGGTAAATCTGCAGCCATTTAAAGAATATATCCTGGCTCAAAAAGCTCAAATGATACAACTGCAGACGGCTCTGGAAGAAGAGAGGTGCAAAGTCCTTCAGATTGACAGCAGGCTGGAAGAGATCATGGAAACTTCCTCATACTTCGTTGATCGATCTCAGGAGGTTCTTGAGGTTTTGAATGCCAGAATGGCAAGGCCGGAAGATGATGCTGAGACTCCAGAAGGGCTACCAGCAAAAGACCGTCAATCCCTCAAGAGAGATCACAACCTGGTAGAGTTCGCCATCAGTACTGCAGAAGACTTCAAGAAGGCTGTAAAAAAGATGCAGGGAGCATGCTCAGAATATTTCAGAAGGATCCTGAATACGTTCAACCGATGTCAAACAGAGGCTGAGAATAGGCTTGAAGAGTTCCCGGACCATGAGGCTTTTATGGAAATATTACAGAAAAGATATCAAGATGCAAAGGCCAGAACTCAGCAGATTAGAGCCATTGATGACCTAGTACTGAAGAACGAGGTAGGCCACGCAGCCGTTAGCATGCAGTTTCTAGAAGATCAGCTTTGGTTGAGCCCAGCAAGGATCGAGGCCATCAAGAACCAAGTTGAAAAGTTCGAAATCAACATTCAGTTCCTGGAGCCATGTGCATTTGAAGGCATGGCTGCTGAAGCAGCAGCATGGAAGAATTTTTTAGATAGCCAGGCGGGACCCTCCTCATAAAGGACCGGTCAACTTTGTAATAATTTAATAATTTTGTAAAAGCTTTTTGAGAAATGAAGCGTTGGGAAAGCAAAAGGTTGGGAAGCCCAAAGGTCACTTTGGGCAGCCCAACCATTTTGACCTTTTTGTATAAAAGTAGGAAGCATAGAAGGGAAAAGGGCCTTTTTCCCCTAGTAAGACTGGTGATGACGTATTGTAAGAAGAACTATTTCCTTTTGCAATAAAAAATTTACAGTTTGCCTGTTGAAAGAAGATTGGTGGGGTTTCAATGTTTTGCCATGGATAGTCGGAAGATGAACTATTTTATTTTCTAGCATTGTATCCATGAATTGTGAGATCGTTCTAACTTTACGACCTATGTCTTTGTTTATATGATTTCTGATTTATTTTATGAAATAACCACCATGAGTAATGTAAGCTGATCATAAACAATTAGCTATCTGGTTGTTGAAATATCTTTCATTTGTCCATGCTTGTAAAAGTGAATGTCAGCTATCTGTAATTTCTTTTATCATGTGTGCACACTCACATTACTCATATATGAATTACAAGTTGGCTCCCCAAGGATAGATAGGTAGATAGATAGGTAGATAGATAGGTAGTTAGCTCATCTCATTGCTGCATGTGTGACTCAGATGCTAGTGAGCCTAAGACGAGAGGTAAGAACATGTGCATCACTTTGTGAATGCTCCTTGCATCCTTCACCACCATGCATAATTAGGTAGACACTTGCATCCCACTCTTAAGTCAAAAAATACAAATTCCGGTGGACCGGGCCGCAACCGGTAAACCCTTTTGTTACTTTGACCTACGGTGGCCGGACCGTAAACCGGACGGATTCCCTATACCAAACAGTCAACGGGCTAGTTGGGAACGTTGATTGGGGAGAATCCTTTACTGTTGTCGCCTGCGAATTTCCAGGCCTCAACAGAAGGATAAATGGAAAGCGAAAGCACCCAAGACTTCCCATGGGGTATTTATTTGAGTTATATAAAAAATTAGTATTCACTTGAAGGAGGGATAGTTAATGTTCTACAACTGAGGCATGGGGTAAAAGAAACCAAATTGGCCAAGTTCAAGAAACTGGGTGCTCATTTTTTTAATACAGTAGGAATTTATCTATAATCCCTCTTGATGATATCCCAATGGTGACTCTTAATGTTTATAAATTGACAATTCTTGAAGGATGATCCCACAAATCCATCCACATGAATAGAAAATGTATTTATTTCTCAATCATACTTGAATATTCTTTAAACACTTTGTTATCTAACTGCCGTAGATACTTAGTGGTTAACATAGGAGACTGATGTGTAATGGTTTCATTGCATGTTATCATGTGGAAATGTAATTAATTTGTTAATATATTAAACTTGCATAGCACAACAACTTAACACTAGGAAAATACTTTAAAGAAATGCACCAGATCTAAACATTTAATTAGAAAATGGTGTACATGCCTGGAAATGATTAGTAGAAGTAATTGGTGACATGCCATGTTCAGTTAATAGGAAGAATGATGCAAGACAACTTATCAAGTCTACAAGTGATCCTGTAACATCCATAGTTGGATGTTCTCAACTAACTAGGAATGAACCCGTAATTTCTGAAATTAACCCACATATCCATAGATATAAAATGATGTATAAATTGATAGATAAGTGATAAGTTTTTACATTGAGGCTCACCTTTATAGGCTTGAGCATGTGTAGTGAAGGGTTACACCCTTTCACTTAGTAATTAATAACTATAATTAATATATTATTTTATATTTGTTACACTTTTCGTGAAGAGTTATTTATTTAATTATTAATAGTTATTTAGTATTTATTTATTATATATTTTTGTTCATTACATTGCCTCTCCCTTAGAATTTGCTTTGTCCTCAAAGCATAGTTTATTGCATGACTTTGTTCTCTTGCTCGTAACAACTTTTCATGATGTTGTGAGCTTGGAACTACGATGCTTGATGAAACTAGGCAGTATAATCTTCGGATTACTGAACTAACGTGTTGCATTTTTTGGGAAGTGATCCATCCCAAATCTACCTTCATTGGAATTGTTTGATGATCGTCTGCTCGTACATAAATTCTTAATTTGGGATTCCATAAAAGTTGTCGATGTTGTTTTTGTTCATTTTCAAGGTTGTAGTTCGTTTTTCTATAAGAAGAACGATGTTTATTTTCTGCTTTAATTTGATGTTTGTTGTATCAACTTATGTGATTTGGGTGACGATAAAGAATTCGAGCTGTTTGTGGAACCCTTGTAGAAACTTCAATTGTTTGTGATTCCTGCAATTTACTGGTTGATAATAACTCTGAGGATTTTTTTAACTTCTCAATTTTTAATTTTTTTATTTGTTCAGTGAACCCTCGATTCAAAATTTTTAAGCGAGAATTTTCTTCATTTTTTTGTAATAGATTCTTATTGAATTCATTTTGGAGATCCACTTCCTTTTGGTGGATTTCCTCTTGGATTTCTTCTTGCGATCTTTTTTCCCTTTTTAATTTCTTAATCTGTGCGATCAAGTCTTGAGTATGATTCTTCAAACGAGTAATTTCTTCATCCTTACTAGCGACAATTTTTTCAAGTTCTTTTTGCTTCTTTTGTTCTGACTTCTAATTACCTTGTGAAATCATCTTTGATATATCCTTGAATTCTTCAGATGTTGGAGCTTCTATATCTGACTTCATTGTAATACCTTGAAATGTGATTCTCTTTTGCTTATAGGAAAATGTTAGAAACTTCTTTTCGACATTTAAGATGAAAGTCCCCAATGTTTTTATCCAAGGTAAACCCAAAATTATGTCACCGTCAAAGCTCCACAAGGAACTAACAATGAATTTTGATGTGACCATATAATCTCCAACATTCAGTTGTAAGCCACTTATTTCAATTTGTTTTCTGTCCCAAAAGTCTAGCTATTCCCTTATATTTGACTCGAGAATCACTAAATGGTTAGCAAATTCAGTACTAATATAATTATTTCTTTCAGCAGGTGCAATAGAAATAGTGATATCCTTCCCTGCAAGTGTCCCTTTAATTCTAAATAATATTGCAACATTTATTTGTAAGGTGATAGGAAATTTTTCCTTCTTTTCAACATTAAAATCCATATTCTTGAGTTTTCTTCAAAATTTAATCAATATTTCCTTCTTTTATTCCAATAGTTTTGACAAATGCGAGTAGATTGGGTGGTTGAGAGGTGTAGGTGTTACCTCCCCACCTAAGTTCAAATATCACTTGCTTCTTAGTAGTTATTATTATGCACTTTTATATTCAAACCCAAACCCACTTTAAGAAACCACATGTGGTTTCACTTTTACCTTTTTTTTTGTTTTACTTTTATCTTTTCTTTTTTAACTTTTGTTTTTTTGTTTTTTTGTTTTTTTGTTTTTCCTCCTTTTAGTTTTTACTTTTTTTTTCACTTTTTTTTTAACTCTCTTTCTTTTCTCTAAGGTCAAAGACCTAATTCAAGGAAGCTTTGGATTGGCTTTGATACCACTGTAACATCCATAGTTGGATGTTCTCAATTAACTAGGAATGACCCCGCAATTTCTGAAATTAACCCACATATCCGTAGATATAAAATGATGTATAAATTGATAGATACATGATAAGTGATAATGTTTTACATTGAGGCTCGCCTTTATAGGCTTGAGCATGTGTAGTGAAGGGTTACACCCTTTCACTTAGTAATTAATAACTATAATTAATATATTATTTTATATTTGTTACACTCTTCGTGAAGAGTTATTTATTTAATTATTAATATTTATTAGTGTTTAATTATTATATATTTTTGTTCATTACATGATCAACAACTTCTCTCAAGCAGTAGCATATGTAATCATAACAATGGGACTACTGTAGGTGTTGTTTCCTTTTGTTCTCAACATGCTACTACAGTAGACCACTTCACCGCTAAACAATGACTGGAAATGTCCACTGGAGCTATCTTCTTCACACAGATTTGAAAGCAATGAGTAACCTGAGCATATGGTACTGTGATTGTGTGTTATTATCATCCACCAAGGAGCAACTCATCCCTCGCTAGCACTTAACTTGAGATATTTGCAACACTTGCCTATTTTCCAAATGGCCCCACCAATATCAATAAGATAAACTTAAGCCATGTAGCATAGAATTGGAAATGTAGTAGAATGTGGACACTCCACCTTTTAAAAAGAGAAGCAACCCTAAGAAGAAACTAGTAGCCAACAATTTTCCATGTAGTAGAAACAAACCATCTATACTACCCCAAGGAGAAAGGAACAATCTATACTACCCCTAACAAATGAAATTAAAATTAAAGGCATCCCATGGGTCCAAAATGACATTCATTGGTTGAAAACTTTTAGGATGATTATGTCATGCTTTGAGGCCCTATGCGTAATCAACTAGCCATAGAAACATTGTTGTTATCTTAAAACCCTAGTTTTTATATTTGAGGCTTACCATAGTCCTAGAGGAACATCCAACTTGAAGCTCAACATCTACCCCATATGTTAATCATGGAAATTTCCTTAACTAGGGCATGTGTCAGGATTTATGGATTTATGGATGAACCATAAGTCATATATGTTAATTTTTTGATAGAGTTAGTGTTTTATGGAGAATAATAAAAAATCAATATTATTTAATTCAAAAATTTCTTTAATAAACAAGTACTAAAACTAAATAGCAATAAAACATAATTTTCATCTCTTTCAACTTTCCCTTTTTACACTACCAGTTAGGTCAGTGTGTTAAAGTAATCTTCAGTCCTTTAACACTACCAATTAGGCCATTGTGTTAAAGTAATCTTCAGTAACATGTAATAAAAAAATAAAATAAACAAATTGTTTATTGCACCGAGAGAAGCGAGGTGCTCTCAACCTAGTATGAGGGAGATCCTAGCACATTAGTCACGTTATCGTCGACATAAAAAAAAACATTATGTTAACTGACATAAATAAAAAAATAAAAAAAAATTATATTGTGGATTCATATATTTATATATTGTAAACAAAAAAGAATATAGAGAAAAACATATCGCCTAATTTATCAAATAATAAAAACCCAAAAATAAAACTAAATGAAAAGTAATCAAAAGATCCATGTTAAACCCGAATTTACCAAACACTAAAGGGATCAAAATGTTTGAGGTGTAATTTTTTATGAACATTTAAAAATTTAAGATAAAAATAACTTACACCTAAAGAAATTGGATCCCTCTCGGTACTTTCTAGATCTAGGTTTAAGATGGATCTATGTTGGTTTAGCAATAGAAGAGAAATGTGAGAAAACATACCTGTGTGTGAAACCCTTCCTTTAAAATACTTAGAAAAGTTACTTTCAGAAAAGATTGAACCTCTTAGAGGTCAGTCAACACTAGTAATCAAGTGACCCTAATAAAGGGTTATTACAAACCTGAGAGAGAGAGATGACTAGGTTGAGTCAAACATGTCTGGTCAAAGACAATCAGAAAACATATAAGCAGTACCAAGATTCAAGACAAGAGGTCTGGTCAATAAACTTAGTACAAGAAATAATCAAACAGAGAACCCCGGAAAAACTGATGACACTTAATACAAAGGAACATACCTTAATGAGGTCTCAGTATAAAAGAAAACAAGTCAAAGCAAGTCTCAGTAATCTGGATCAGATTTAGTGTACATAGAGCATGTATCAATAGCTATGACCTCAAAGAAATACTCTGGTCAGATCTAAAACAAACTAGTTGATCACCATAAGTTTCTGATCATATCCCAGGGCTCACGACCTCCACCGAAAAAGTATTTCAAACCTCACTGTCTACAAAAGAAATACAACCAGCAAGTAACTGAGTCTTAGGGTCACAGGTTTAGAGTCTAGAAGAATTCAAATAGATTGGAGCTCATGAATAAAAGATCAAACCCAAAACATAGCAAACCAGTTCTCAACATAGAAGGAGCGAGCTTGAAGAAGTTAGATCAAAACACAAGTAGATATATTGAACCTTGTAAACAACAGATCTGAGCATAAAATTTATGTCAAGTCTACTAGGGTTCACAGCTAGCACATAACCAACAGATTGGGTGCATAAAAAAAATGACTTTAACACGTCCTCAGCAGGTGAAATGACTTGGATAGATCAGAGTTGGAAGGTTGAGACCTTGTCTCAAGCAGCAGAAATTAAACCTTAGAGCAGATAAAAAAAGAGTTGAACATGTGGAAGCCCTACGTCAGGAAGGTGCAACAACGAACTCGGAACCCGTTGACGTCATCATATTTGAGATGAAAAGATTATGATAAAAGAAAAGAAGAAGTCCTTAATATATATGAATATGAACTTCTAGAAAGGTTAAAATAATAAATACAAAATTTAAGTTGGGTTTCCATCAAATTAGGAAGTGGCCACCTTTACAAAAATGAAATTAAAAACATAAAATAAAATAAATAAATAATTTCACATAAAAATAAAAAATAAAATAAGAAATAAATAAAAAATAAAAGATAAAATAAAAGATAAAAATTAAAAAAAGAATCACATAAAGTGGACAAACAACCAAAGTACCCCTAAGACCAAAACATCAAAGGTGGTATAAAATAAAAAATAACTCAAGGTGGGTAGATGACCCTATTTACCACAAGTCACAGACAAGGTACCATAAGACCAATAAACAAAAAAAGTAAATAAATCAAGGTGGGGTACAACCAATCATTTCTCTCTCAAATGTACAAGTGTTCCATATAACCTGAAAGTTCATCATCATTGTATAAGGAAGGGTCCACGTGGATGATGTGATCATGTGGTCCTCTAGACTGCTCCTAAAGTCAAATTGGGATAGAAATTGCTTATTTTTGGCCTTGAATAATGTGTTGGGTTAGGAGACTACTCTTCATTTGACAAACCTTTCAATTGGGTTTGTATCCCACTTGTGGGACAAATATTTATTCTAGAGTGCATGTCTTGTGTTATGGTCCCCTATTAATAAACCATGAGCCCTAAAAGAAACATTTAGGATCTAATCCCTTGGGTATTGACTCCATAACATGTCCTCTAAGAAGAATATAGATTCTAAGCATATGAACGTTAACCGTAGAAGTATGTATTGGGAAAGAATACCATTACAGTGGAATTCAACTTTGAAGCATGCCTTGACTAAGGATACCCTTCCTAGTGTCATTAACCATGAAATCAACTTGTATCCCAACCTTAGACCAAATATTCCCTTCGAAGGACCTATACCATGGTTAAGGGTCATGTACATGCCCTAAAGCATGTCTTGGTTGAGGAGATCCCCCTCGATGCATCAAACCTGAAAATTAGGCATGTATCATACTTGTGGACCAATGATTCCATACAAAGGATGTGGGCCTATGTCATATTTTGGGTCCCCATTCATGTCCTATATGCTTTATAAATAGACACTTTAGGTTTCAATCTATTTAGTTATGTCCTCAATGCTTGTTTGGAGAAAGGAGAACCTTCCCTAGTTTACCAAATCTCCAAATTAGTCTCACATGCCAAATATTCCTTATGGTGGGATTGTATTGTGGTCCAAGTCTTCATTCATCTGTCATGTGCATAAGAAGTAGTTTTTTTGGGGCCTAAGCACTTGGAATTTGGCCTCAAACATGTCTTGGATGAGGAGGCCTTTCTTTGGTGTGCCAAATCGTAGAATGGGTCTAGATCCCACTATCAAGACACACTTTTCACTTGGAGGGTCTATCTTGTAGTTTGGAGCCTAGTTCATGGCTTGTGTGTCATATAAGTGTTTCATTTAGGACCCAAGCCATCAAAGTTTGGCCCTAAACCATTTCTAGGGTGAGCAAACCATACCTCGGTGCACCAAACATTAGAATTTGGCATGTATCCTATTTTAGGGTTAATGATACCATCCAAAGGGAATGTCTCATGGGTTTATAATTGATTTGATTCAAATGATGCAACAATAAAGCCCATTTTTAGATTGCAAAGTTAAGAAATCGAAGAAGTGAATCTAGGAGCTCCTCAGCAACCCAAGATGGTAAAGATGTCAAAATCCATTCCAACATAATTCAAGCAGAGTCTATTTATTTGTTCAAAGATTTTATTTATCTTTTTACTTGTAGTTACAACGATTTAAAGCTTATGACACATCCATCATCGAGCATTGCATACCATTGAAGTAAGTGGTAAATCCTTTTCGGTAGAAGCTAAGACAAGTAAATCTGGTACTCCTTTAATTCAACCTTCTCTCCCACAACCAACAAGGAATTTGTACATTCATCAAAGCCCTCAACTCAAACACAGAATTCAACAATTTGGCATTAAAAATAATTGTTCAATGAATTCAGCAAATTGCAAAATTTTTTATTCAATTAAGAGCATTCCATATCATCAGGAATCTAAATCACGAAGCAGATGTGGAAGCAAAGGCTAGAACTAGTCTTAAATCTAGGAAAATTGAATTCTCCAACAATGGAATTGGACATCACCATATTCCTTTAGAGATTATACAACAAGTGAATTAATCATTATGTTTGAGTGAAAGATTATACATGAGTGAAAGAGACTACTCATACTCGCAGTTTATGTTTAAATGAATCGATATTTTTAAATCTTGTAGCAAAGGCTTAGAAAACTCTGCTGTATGCAAAGATTCCTATAATGATAGGGGATTTTCTATTGTATTTAATAGAAAATATGGTCTAAGAGGGAGCCTTAGCAACTCCAGAGCCACATGAAGAGAATATTTTATTTGGATGCTATGCATTTTGGAAAAATAGGTACGAAAGGAACATAAGGAATGTTCATGGTGGACACTTGAAGCCCCAACCTTTGAATTCCTCCACTGAAATGCTACTTGTTGATTGGTTGTTTTCTTACCAAGACATTTCACTGGCTAATGAACATGAAGAGGACAACACAAAAAAAGGAATTTGTACACAATTAAAATGACTGTTGCCGAGGGACTTGCAAAATGGATAGCTTCTAGACAAGACCTGAAAGTGGGTTTATGCGGTGCTTTCCCCATGGTCTCTTGACCTGGCATGAGAGCTGTGAATTATTAAAACATTGGTATCTTTCGACCCAGGTGAACGGTTTGGGACATATGTTGGATGCTTGCTCCAAATGTCCTCCCAACAAGGAAAGAATTAGAACTTTTGCATTTTTTGTAGCTTTGAACCCTGATGTGGGAGAAAGAGAATCAATCTTGAGTGTCTTGAACCCTACGAAAACACAATGACGCGAACCTTGAATATATTTCGTAACCCCCAAACCCTGAACAAATATGAGTAAAATGAGAGATATGTTAGATATGACATAAAATCATCAATTTAGGAGGAATTATGTGCCTGGATTGATAGATTGCAACAGCTTTGATTCCTACCTAAAGGAGGCAGAGTCCACAGTTCAGAACCCAAAGGAGGTGGAGTTCATAGTTCAGAACCCAAAGGAGGTGGAGTCCATATTTCGCTCAACACAGAGAGATAGAGTTTGTAGTCCACTCGACGAGAGGTAGAGTCCAGTACAGTTCGCTCATCGTCGAGAAGTAGAGTTCACAATACACCCAATGACGATGGGAGGCAGAGTTCAACTCAATTCGTAGTGAGAGAGTGAGGTAAGGTATGTCTGCGAGTTTTGTTTTTTGTTTTTGATTTTTGATTTTTTTTAATTAATAGGTTTCCTTTTTAATTTTAATTTTTGATATTTAATATTTAAAAAAAAAAATATTTATTTATTTTTGTTAAATGATGTTTATTCTAAGTTTTATTTATTAATTTATTTTTGTTAAATGATTTTTACAAAAATGACATCATTACATAGGTAGAGGTTTAAATCTAATGTATTGAGCCATAACATTTATCACTAAGACTCATGGACAATTGTGTCCACTCAAGATGCACTAAGAGGGCTTCATTGTGTCCACTCAAGATGCACACACCTCAAGGGTTGAGAAAGAGATGGTAATGAACACTTGCGAGTATTCCAAAGTCTAATAATACAAAACTAAATGATGACGTTGATAACGAAATCATCGTCGTTGTCATAGACACCATGAATATCATCGTCCTTGTCTTCATGGCCATCATCGTCATCAAAGAGAAGATTGTCATTATCATCATCACATATAACCTTTAACTCTTTCACATATCAACCCTTAACATTTATATTCCCTTACATCTCATGCTATAACTTTAACCACTATAATTAACAATAAAATTATAAATCAAACTATTATATTCACTAACGCCTAACTCACATAGTTTGCATGTAATTGCTAATCTTTAAATCATATATTATTCAATAAAAATTATAACCTCTAATATAACTTCTATAAACACCTATAACCCCTAATACATATAATTTTTAAATCTTATCACTACTTATTTGTAAGCCTTAAAGCCTCTAACTCTTAATGCATAAACCCTATAAATTGGTAACACTTATGGGCTAAAAAATTTAAACCCTACAACCATTATCACATATGACTCTTAGCACATAAGATCACTAACCCATGTTTTCCCTAATCCATTTGACCCATGTTTTCAATCCAAGCAAGCACAAATTTTAAAAATTTCAACGTTGGCCCTGTGCAGCACCTTAATTAATCTATAGGTATGGTTTTTGATGCTCTAATTGTTAGTGTTAGTCATGTTTGAGTCTGGAAACCCTCCCACACCATCAATGCATGCGTATAGTCTAACCATGCCAATTTTCAATCCAAACAAGCACAAATTTAAAAAATTTCAACGTTGGTCCCGTGTAGCACATTAATTAATCTATAAGTATGTTTTTTGATGCTCGAATTGTTTGTGTCAGTCATGTTTGAGTCTAGAAATCCTACCACACCGTCAATGCATGCGTCTAGTCTAACCACGCCATATTTCAGTTCAAGCAAGAACAAATTTAAAAAACTTCAATGTAGGCCCCATGCAACAAATTAATTAATCTACAGGTATGATTTTTGATGCTCGAATTGTTAGTGTTAGTCATGTTTGAGTATGGAAACCATCCCACATCGTCAATGTATGTGTTTAGTCTAACCATGCAAGATTTCAGTGCAAGCAAGCACACATTTAAAAATTTCAACGTTGGCCATGTGCAACACATTAATTAATCTATAGGTATGATTTTTGATGCTCGAATTATTAGTGTCAGGCATGTTTGAGTATGGAAACCCTCCCACACCGTCAATGCATGTGTCTAGTCTAACCATGGCAAATTTCAGTCTAAGCAAGCACAAATTTAAAAAATTTCAACATTGGCCCCGTGCAACACATTAATTAATCTATAGGTATGGTTTTGAATGCTCGAATTGTTAGTGTAACTCATGTTTGAGTCTGGAAACCCTCCCACACCACCAGTGCATGTGTTTAGTCTAACCATACCAAATTTCAGTCCAAACAAGCCCAAATTTAAAAAATTTCAATGTTGGCCTCGTGTAGCACATTAATTAATCTATAGGTATGGTTTTTGATGCTTGAATTGTTAGTGTCAGTCATGTTTTAGTATGGAATCCTACCACACCATCAATGCATGTGTATAGTCTAACCATGCCAGATTTCAGTCCAAACAAGTACAAATTTGAAAAATTTCAACGTTGGCCCTGTGTAGCATATTAATTAATCTATATGTATGGTTTTTGATGCTCAAATTGTTAGTGTCGGTCATGTTTGAGAATGGAAATCCTCCCACACTGTCAATGCATATGTCTAGTCTAACCATGCCACATTTCACTCGAAGAAAGCACAAATTTAAAAAATTGCAACGTTGGCCCCATGTAGTACATGATCAAGCACACTGTTTGGATTAGCATGATAATTGTGCTTTGCCATACTGAGATTCTATTTGTTTCAATAATAATTTAATATTCTCTACTGAACAGGTCCAACCACATGAAGGTGGAACCTCTTATGACCCCTCCCCCCCTTACATCACTCTCAATTCCCCACCCCCCCTCACATCACTCTCAATTCCCCATAACCCGACAAAATCTATGTAAAAGAAAAAATAATTGTGCTTTTTGTCATACTGAAGAATTAATGTCTCTAATTATAACATATGTCAACATATAGGAAAATGACAAAAACACTAAGAAACAATTAAGTTATACATCCCAATAAATTCAATAATTCTATCGCAATATTAAATCAAAATATATAGAGTAGATATATTAAGGCATAACTCATACACTTCAATGGACTTCATCATATTCTTCATCCAAGTCATCATCTATATCATCCAAGCCAGAGTCAACATTGTAAGGATTGGCCATATCATCATCGTCATTAATGTCAGTTACGATCATCATGTCATCGTCGATATCATCTTCATGGACATTGTCTGCTACATCATTTGATTCAACTAATTCTTTGACATCTTCTTCTAGAACATGATCAATATCTAACTCATGTTGATCATCTTCAACATCGTCTTCTTCTTCAAGACCCTCTTCATTACCTTCCTCTACGTTATACTTTACTGGCCTTCCCCTTGGACCGTGTCTCACAACAAATGACCAACCCCCTATACTTGGAACCTCAGAGTAAAATGCTTGTTCACATTAGCTTGGAAGAACATAGGGCTCCATTCCTAGCTCAAACAACCTTGTATTAACCATGGTAAATCGATTATCATGTTCAATAATAGTTTTATCGGGATCACGTTGATTCAATCGTAACCTGTACCATTTGACAATGAACATAACTACCTTGAAGGAGTTAAAGTCACACTAAAGAATATCTTCCAAATACCCATAGTATCATTTTTCTGAGATTCTTGTATGTCTGTCACTTCTAGATGAAACATTGGTTGCCTCAAAGACTGCAAATATCCCACAATCTAATGTTTTCTTCGTTTCATCCAAATTCTTGATGCAATATTTACAACCATTGCACCACATAGCCTTATGGTGTTTTACCTACAACAAGCCATACACGTAAATATTATATCATGATCCATTTATGATTAAGTGCATGCTTATTCCCTATACCGAAAAATCAACGTGTACATCAATATGTTTTTGAAAAAAAAAATAGTGTGGTTGATTAATATGCTTGTCTTCTTATCTTTTAAACCATATAATAAATCAATTTCCCTTTATGTAAGATTGGTATCTCCATTGCGATGTGCTGCTTTAACCAATGAAGCCACACCTTCCCATTATATTCCATGACTAGACTGTTCACATCGTTCAGTCCATACCTTCAACCAGTCAAGATTGTTTGCGATGTATAAATGAAGTACATACCACTCTCGACCAACTGTTTGATAAAAATAAAAATAAAATTCAATACAAATGTATATTAACTTAACAAAGTATACACTTTTAATTGATGCATATTGAATATTAAAGATAGAATATGCATGATATATACATAAAAATTAACAGTCAAATGTATTATATTAATTAATCTGCACAATCTAATAATTACCTTTGACCTTCCTTGGTCTACCTTTCCCCTTCGGGTACTCCCCTTCAAAATTGTTATTGGAGTCCAGATCACAAATGCGACCTAAATTGAGATTTGACGCTAATTTAGGAAGATATTCACTAATATACATCATGTTTTGGTATACCATATATCCCTCCACTATAGAACCTTTAGAATGTGCTCCTTGTCTAACCAAACCCTTCAAAAATTTCAAGTGCCTCTCAACCATCCACATGGACCTTGAGTGTACAAGTCCACACAATTCAATCTCCTCAACTTGGTGTATGAGGTAGTGTTCTTATGCATTGAAAAATGACGAAGGAATATGCTTCTGCATTTCACACACGAGACAAAGAATTTCTCTCCTCCAATACTTTATATCTTATTTATGGATTTTTTTAGATGACAACCATCTACAAGTGATGCAAACCAATCACCAGATTTAACAAAACAAAACATTATATTACATAACATGAATTAGTGCACAAAAATCAAATATAAGTTCTACAATGAATTAAACAAACAATAAGCACATGCGAAAAATCACTACTTACCTCATGCATTTCCCAATATTATATATAACTTGTTTGACATCGTTGTCGAAGTTGTCCAAGAGAGAGAGAGGTAGAACATATTGTAACAACATACAAATCGTTTCATTTCTTTTACAAAAAGTAGACAAAAAAATACTAACAATATGCACTAGAATAAAAAAATATAACAATAATTATATGCATACCATAATAATTACCTTCATGAAGATATGCCAATAATGCATTTTCACCCCCGCAAAATCACATTTCTTTGTTATGATATTCTTAATGTTCGAACAAAATTCTGGTGGGAAATTTATTTTTTTGCATGGCTTATTTTACAACATTACTTTGCTGATCCGTTAACATCCATGGAAGTGAGTTTATATTAATTTGGTCTCTGTTGCTATGAAATTGAATGACATCTTTCATTGCATGGTTGGCTTCTTGAATGTCATTGCAAATTTTGACAAATTTTTCTTTCTCACTCCTTCCATCCAATATTTGCCATAATGTTGCAGCCACATTCTTTTCGATATGCATTGTATCAAACAAAAGAGCAATTTGTAGGTGCTCATAGTAGGGCAACCTACTGAATTTTTTAGGATAACTTTTCATTCCTCGTGGAAGCCCATTAATGCCTTCATGATCACAATGACCATCATGAATCATAGTTTATAAAGAAATTACAGAAATCAATGTCAATTACAGTAAACAACAAACAATAAAAAAAGTTCATAACATTTCATATTCGATGATTCATACGTACCTTGACGATTTTATTATATTGCAACTTCCATAGGTGAGGTGTCATTCTCTGTGGTTTTAATGCAGTCTCTTTCTTCCCATTGAACAAATGTTTTTTGGTAGTTTGATATCTATGATTCTTAGAGAGGAAGTGCCTATACTCATCAAACACCTCCTTTCCTAAACTTTTGGAACGACGGGATTTGATCTTAGGACTACAAAATGGACATGCAAATTTTCCCTTTGTCTGAAGACCTACATAAAGAGATGGATTATGTATGTCAATTATAATTATATATAAAATGAATGGATTATTTAAAAACACACGCATGCTTAATATATTAACTAGTTCATAAAAATAAATGCAATTAAAGTGGAACTTATAATTACAAACCGCAAAAATGGGCTAACCCTAGGGCATAATGTATTCTCCATACAAGCATTGCATGGAATTGAAATTGCCTTTGTCGTATTGGTCTAGATACGTCATACATAGTGATGCCATTCCATAACTTTAGTAGCTCATCATAAGATGTTCAATTTATACATTCATATCTTTAACTTGGTACTTACCTGATTGATTCGAACATATAAAATATATAATTATTACAACCATTTAGATATATAAACCATGCACAAGAGAAAAATAAAAATTATATATATGACAATATGCAACACAATACCACAAATGAGATGTTGCTACATTAAAAAAAAAATTGTAGACACACACCTGGAATAATCATGGAAAACATTATGTGCTCCCTCTTTATTGACAACCATGGAGGAAAGTTATCATTGATAAAAAAAATATGCCACACTGAGTAAACATATCTCATCTTTGCAAATGGATTGGCACCATCTGCTGCCAAATAAATCCTAATATTACGAGGTTCTTCTTTAAAGTGAGGCCATTTCCCCTACATATCTCTAAATGCAGAACCATTTGCAGGAATTTGAATAATGTCATCTTGACTTCTATTTCTTGCATGGTAATCCATAAATTGCACTATGTTTTTGCACTTGAACAGTCGTTGCAAACATGGAATAATGAGAATATATTGAAGAACCTTGCGAGACACCTTTTTTGTTACTTGATCTGTTCGATATCTACTGATATGACATTCCAAACATCCAGTTTCAAATTCATACTGATTATAATATATAACATGGTCATCAGAGCATGAACGAATTGCTTCATATTGCATTCCAATTTATTTCATGATGGCAGATAAATATCGATATGTGCGAGGTAAAATATTTAACAATGGTAACAAAAATTCAACTACCAAGCTACAACAAATAAAAATAAAAATCTAGTTAATATAATATATAAATAATATTAATCAAACACATTTCATCCATATTAATTTGACTTATGAATTAACAATAATTTTATTAGACAAACAATGATAACCTTTAGCGTGATCATATATATGTGATGTAATATATTACATACCTTAACATCTGTGAGACTGATGTGTTTGAAAGACCATTCATAACCTTCAAGTTCATTATCAACAATATAACAAAGAGAAGATTTGTGTTGGAGCCCTCATAAAGGGGTTCATATGCCTTCTCAAGGAAAGGTAAATAATGAACATCATCAAAGTCATCATTTTCATGATCATCATCATCACCATCCATTCTAAAATTAAATTTATCATGGATCAATGTATTTGTACCATCATATTCAACTATTTTATTAGTATGATCATCTTCTTCAATATGATCATTAACTTGTTCTCCATTATTCATAGCTCCATGTTCCTCCGGTACTTGTTCTGAAAGCACGTCCTCCAGACGATATGCCGTAGGATGTCTTTCTGATGGCCTCAAGACCAACTAGATCCAAGACTTCAACTTACAGGCTGAATTCCTAATTGAAATATTCTTTCTATAAACTTTAACTCAGGTATCTTGCTCTTCTACAAGATCATTCTTCTGCAATATCCACCTTTCCGCAAACTTCGTTCCACAAGATGTTTCCCACAACTCCTTTTCTGCAACACTGCGAATTGCGGGATGCGGATTTACAACTTTTATTGTTTTTAAATTGAACTTCCGCAATTAATTGCGGCCGCAATAGTCTATCCCGCATGCGGGTTGCGAAACTTGACTTATCGAAAACCGAGTTCCCGCAATTTCCATGTTTCTCGATTTCTGCAATTTCAAAGTCTTCCACACCATTGATTCTTGCGGATTAGATCTCGGTCATTGATTTGTCTCTAGATGCGAAACATATTGTAACCGTTGATTTCCGTCACGATCTTTCTTCGCCGTTTGATCTTCTCTAAGATCTTTCTTCGTAACTTGCCAAATTTATCACTGAAAGGATCAATTTCTCTATAATTCAGAAACTAAATAATTTATACACAAATTTATATGGAGTGAACACAGGATGAATTCATATCTCTATAGATTTATATAAAACTAGGAATCCATCAAAACACACAAGGAATGTAATCCTCTGTTCTTTATTCAACTTGATTGGGATTTCAAACACAGAGAATTCAACTTATTCACTCCTTCTGTGCACACTCTTTATTCTCTCATCTTTCACTCCTTTCTCCTTTTCATTCTGCCTCGCGTCTCTCCTTAGACCTATTACATTCAAATTAATTTATAACACTTAGAAAACCTGTCAGATCCGACTAAGTTGGACTTGAGGACCTAATAAAACAAAACCCTATCGACAAAGATCAATCCTTGAGAAATCCACGCAGGGATCAAGGAGAACAAAGGAAAAATTGACACTTATTACAAATTTAAAACTAATTCTATCTACTTGTCATCGAACCCTATCCATCTAGAATTTGATTACAAGGAAAGATGACTAATCAGTCAATGAACTTCAAGCTGGATGCTAACCTGATTCATCAATCAATGAATTTTGAGTTGGATGCTCTTGCATCATACTCTTGGGGAAGAAAATAATTTTTCATTAAGTCTTCAGGCAATACATTGTACTTGGAAATTTCTTGCTCTATCATTTAGGCTGCATCTTTAGTAGGCTGATTTATCCATTTGACTAGGTATTGAAAGAAGGTTTTGTTCTTGATCTTCCTTAAGATTCTTTTGTCAAGGATGGATTCAATATGAGGTTGTTCTTTTTGTGGAATTTGTCCTTGCTAATCTATATCTGGATAATCTCTATTTGAAGTTACACCATCTGGTTGGATACCTACATCTCTAAAAGGATATAAATCTGAAACATTAAAAATTGGTGAAATCTGAAGGTCAGAAGGAAGTTCAATTTCATAAGCATTTGCAGAAAACTTCCTTAAAACTTTACAAGGTCTAATATTTTTAAGCTTCAACTTATTATAAGTTCCTTTAGGGAACCTTTCCTTTTTAAGATAGGCCATCACTAAATCTCCAATCTGGAAATTCACTTCTCTCCTCTTTAGGTCTGCTCTCTGTTTATACTTCTCCACATGTTCCTGTAATCTCTTCTTGATGTTTTCTTGTAGCTCATGCATACTAACTACAAAGTCTTCACCCTCTGCACTTCTCTTTTCCTATTTTTCCAAGTCTCTAAGTTCATATACACCTCTTGGATGCATCCCATAGAAAATTTGAAAAAGACTCATACTTGTACTTCTATTGGGTGAATCATTGTATGTGAACTCAGCCTGAGCTAAAGCTAAGTCCCACTGTTTTGGATGTTCATACACCAGACTTCTCAGTATATTTCCCAAGCTCCTATTTACCACTTCGGCCTGTCCATCAGTCTGAGGGTGATAAGAAGAACTAAAACTAAGATTAGTCCTCAATTTCTTCCATAGAGTTCTCCAAAAATTATCAACAAATTTTGTATCTCTGTCAGACACAATACTCAAAGGAAAACCATGCAACTTTACAATTTCTAAAAAGAATAGATTAGCAATGTTTGTTGCATCATTAGTCTTTTGCATGCAATGAAATGAGCCATTTTGGAAAATCTATCTACTACAACATATTAAATTGAATCACGACCTCTCTGAGTTCTAGGTAAACCTAAAAAAAAATCCATGCTTATTGAATCCCAAGGCCTAGCTGGAATAGGTAATGGTTGATACAATCCTGTGTTTTGAATTCTCCCTTTTGCATGTTGACAAACTCTACATCCTTCAACAAATTTCTTCACATCATGTTGCATCTTTGGCCAAAAATAAAAAATACTCACCAGAGAAAAAGTCTTGTCTTGCCCAAAATGTCACGAGAGACCCCCACTATGCTTTTCTTGAATTAAATTTTCCCTCATTGAACATCTTGGAATACACAACTTACTATCTTTAAACAACAATCCTTCCTGCATCATATAAAATAACCATTGGATTCTATTATGGGTAACTGGATTTTCACAGGCAACATAAATATCCTTGAAATCTACATCCTCTTTATACATAGTAATCAAATTTTCAAATCCCAAAGTACTGACCTTAACTTTCTGCATTACCAAACTTATCCTGCTCAAAGCATCAACAAATTTATTAGACTTACCACTTGTATGTTTGATAAAGAAGGTAAAGTTCTGCAAAAATTCTACCCATTTAGCATGCCTCTGATTTAATTTAGGCTAGCTGAAATACAAAGCATGATTGTTAGAATACAAAACAAATTCCATAGGCATTAAATAATGTCTCCACTTTTTAAGAGCTTGCACAACAACATATAATTCTTTATCATACGAAGATTACTTTTGTTTAGCTTCATTCAATTTTTCACTGAAATATGCCACTAGCCTCTGTTCTTGACTTCAAACTGCTCCCACTGCTGCTCCACTGGAATCTGTCTCCACTTGAAACACTTTATCAAAACTGGGCAAAGCCAAAATAGGCTTCTCAGTTATTTTCTTCTTCAATAATTTAAAATTTCTATCAGCTGCTTCGGTCCATTGGAAAGGTTGTTTACTTCCTCTAAAAGTATCTATTAAAGGTGCACAAATATGACTAAAATTCTTAATGAACTTCCTATAGAAACTAGAAAGTCCATGAAAACTTCTTACCTCATAAGCATTCCTTGGAACTGGCCAATTTAAAATTGCTTGCACTTTATCAAAATCCATTTTCAATCCTTCTTCTGAAACCACAAACCCCAAGTAGACCAATTCTTTTTTCAGGAAGTCACACTTCTTCAAATTTATCAGCAGCTTCTCCTTCTGCAAATTCCTCAACAACGACTTAAGGTGCCTTAAATGCTCTTCTTTGTTCTGACTAAAAATTAGGATGTCATCTAGATATACTATCACCAATTTTCCACTAAAAATCATGATGTCAGGCTAGATATACTGGGTGCATTTGTAAGCCCAAATGGCATCACTAACCACTCATATAGACCATACTAGTTTTAAATGTTGTTTTCCATTCATCCCCTTC
Organism: Pseudotsuga menziesii; assembly: GCA_001517045.1. Taxonomy (NCBI): domain Eukaryota; kingdom Viridiplantae; phylum Streptophyta; class Pinopsida; order Pinales; family Pinaceae; genus Pseudotsuga; species Pseudotsuga menziesii. Next base: position 701,301 of record LPNX010374390.1, read on the forward strand.
CCTTATTCTCATCTGATGATATCCACTTTTCAAATCTATTTTGGAAAAATATTTTGAACCACTTAAATAGTCCATCAGATCATCAATTATGGGTAAAGGAAATCTATACCTGATAGTGATCTTGTTGATTTCCTTGGAGTCAGTACACATTCTCCACCCACCATATTTCTTTGGACTTAGAACAGTGGGCACGACACAAGGACTCAAGCTTTCTTTCACTAATCCCTTCTCCAACAACTCCTGTACTTGCTGTTGATTTCTTAAATTTCTAGAGGGGTCAATATGTATGCTGCTTTGTTAGGTAAATTTGCACCAGGTATTAAGTCAATGTGATGACTAATAATTCTTATAGGAGGTAATTCATTTGGAAATTCATCCACAATAATGTCATCATACTCATCAAGCAAAGTTTTAACTTCATCTGGCAAATCATCTAAATTTGTAGAAGTTAAAATTACCTTTGGCTTACCAATAAGAGAAAAATTGTAGATCCTTTTCTTTTTGAACTTCCTGTAACAGTTCTTTTCTAGACATCAACAAAATGCTTGATCCTGAACTTCCCTAAACTGCTTCATCTTCCAAGGGTGACAAGGTATGTCTCTTCCCATCTTTCTCTAGAGAATAAGTATTCTTCCTCCCATCATGAACAACTTTCCTGTCATACTGCCATGGCCTCCCTAAGAGTATATGGCACACATCCATAGGCATTATATCACACAATATTTCATCCTTGTAAGTACCAATATGGAACTCCATATTACACTGCTCATTCACCAAGAGCTAATGTCCTTTCTGCAACCAGGACACTTTGTAAGGAGTGGGATGCTTCATCCTCTTCAATACCAGCTTCTCTACCATCTCCGTGGAAACCAAATTATAAGTAATACCACTATCAATAACCATTTTACAACACTTACCTTGTGACTTACACCTTGTTATGAACATACTTTTCCTTTGAACTAGTTCATGTACCTGTTTCTCTATCTTCACCAAGAATCTCTTCAACATAAGAGCCTCTCCATCCTTTGGAGGATTATTCACCTATGTTTCTTCTTTTGATTCTTCCTGAGCCTCTGTAACATTCACATTTCTCTGACCTGTAGATTTATTTCTTGGACAATCCCAAGACATATGTCCAACCTCTCCACAAGTATAACATCTTACTTCTCTATTTCCACCTCTTCCTCTACCTCCTATGAATCCTCCTCTCTAAAATGATTGACTTCTACTGCTAGAACTTTCAGCTTCATCTTTAGAAGTTCTACCTCCTTTGTTTGGAACACCTCTTCCTCTTACCATGTTCTTTCCTCTGTTTCCCTGGTTTTGCTTTCTTACCAATTTCTCTTCTACCTTTAAAGATACCTAATATGCATCTTCTACAGTTTTCAAATTTAATAGACTGAGTTCATCCTGTATATCATATCTCAACCCATTGATATACCTAGCTACTCTTTCTAGACCTCCCTCTGTGTGTCCAGATCTAATATTTAGTCTAAAAAACTCTTCTGTATATTCCTTTACTGTCATCGCCTTCTATCTAAGGTTTTGTAATTGTCTAATAAAATTTAACTGATAGTCCTTAGGAATAAATTGACTTTTAATATTATACATCATCTTATCCCAAGAGTTAATTTTTTTCTTACCTCTTCTTTCTCGATGGATCTGGAGCTCATCCCACCAGATAGCTGCATGTCCCTTCAATATGGTAGCTGCATATCTTACCTTCTTCTTGTCTTCTATCTCTTCAAAATCAAAGTATTTACTCAGAGCATTAATCCAATCCATAAGTTCTTCAACATTTAAGTTACCTGAATACATAGGTACTTCTATTCTTGGTCTGCCACTGGTTTTCATAAACATCTTCAAGATTTTAACTTCATGAGGATCTTCTTCTTCTTTTGCAGAGGATTTGGATTCGGCTTCTTCATCACTGTCATCTGAATTGTTTGAATGGTTCTTTCTTTCCATAACTTCTAACCTTTCTTCCAGTATTCTCATGTTTCTTTCCATTTCTGTTTTTCCAGGTTGTCTTCCTTGACCACGTCCTATAGGAACACCATGTATGCGTCCCCTTCTTGGCAACATCTTTCTTCATAGACTCAACTGATCAACTGAGCTACTACATAGAATCTTTGTCCTGCTATGATACCAAAAATGATGGCCTCCAAGACCAATTAGATCCAAGACTTCAACTTACACGCTGAATTCCCGGCTGAAATCTTCTTTCCATAAAATTTAACTCAGGTATCTTTCCCTTCCACAAGATCATTCTTCTGCAATCTCCACCTTTCCGCAACTCAAATTTTCTGTAAACGTTGTTCCTCAATATGTTTCCAGCAACTCTTTTTTGCAACACCCCTTTTCCGCAACATTGCGGATTGCAAGATGCAGCTTTACAACTTTAATTTTTTTTTAAATTGAACTTCTGCAATTAATTGCGAGTGCAACAGTCTATCCCGCATGCGGGTTGCGGAACTTGAATTATCAAAAACTGAGTTCCCGCAATTTCCATGTTTCCCATTTTCCGCAATTTCGAAGTCTTCCCCACCGTCAATTCTTGCGGATTAGTTCTCGATCGTTGATCTGTCTCCAAATACGGAACAAATTGTAACCATTGATTTTCGTCCTGATCTTTCTTCGCCATTCGATCTTCTCTGAGATCTTTTTTTGTAACTCGCCAAATTGATCACTGAAAGGATCAATTTCTCTGCAATTCAGAAACTAAAGAATTTATACATAGAGTTATATGGAGTGAATGCAAGATGAATTCGTATCTCTACAGATTTATATAAAATTAGGAATCCATCAAAACACACATGGAGTGTAATCCTCCGTTCTTTATTCAACTTGATCAGGATTTCAAACATAGAGAATTCAACTTATTCACTCCTTCTGTGCACACTCTTTATTCTCTCATCTTTCACTCCTTTCTCCTTTTCCTTCTGCCCCCCCTCTCTCCTTAGACCTATTACACTTTAATTTATAACACTCAGAAAACCTGTCAAATCCAACTAAGTTGGACCTGAGGACCTAATAAAAGAAAACCCTATGGACAAAGATCAATCCTTGAGAAATCCACGCAGGGATCAAGGAGAACAAAGGAAAAATGGCCACTTATTACAAATTTAAAACTAATTCTATCTATTTGTCATCGAGCCCTATCCATCTAGAACTTGATTACAAGGCAAGCTGACTCATCAGTCAATGAACTTCGAGTTGGATGCTAACTTTGATTCATCAGTAAATGAACTTCGAGCTGGATGCTCCTGCATCACTTTCCTTTATAATTACATGGAACCATCAATATAAATTAGTTAATATAAGAAATATTAAAATAATACATACATTTACAAAAGCAATCAATACAAAAACATATATAAGGGTGATTCCATGAAGATGGGTAACACTTTTTGGCCAAATTTGGCGATGAAAACCTGATTTTTTACTCATGTGCTAGATAGAAGCCCTGAAAACGCATATATGCCATGTGAATTTTGACTTGCAGTAAAAAAACAAATTGTAGAATATTATGTTGCCTTCATAGCAATATGTTTTTAAAAATATTTCGATGTCATTTAATGTGTGAATTTTTGCATTTAATGAACTGTGTGACCTTAAAAATTTGAAGAAGCTAATAAGTGGCTCGTGTCCACGTAGAGTAATTCAATCTTGCATTAATAATTTTAAAAAAATAAATATATGAGCATGATCTACATAAAATGCAGTGTGATGTGCATATTTTTTTGTTAATTTTTTTCGCATTATACAATTATTTATTATTTTTCGAAAGTGACCACATTCGATTTCAGCATCGTTTTAAACACATATTTGTCCACGTAAAGGAATTTTTTCTATTTTTTCAAAAATTGAAAAACCAAAGATACCGTTTTGAAGAGGACACGTCGATATGTGATGTGTGCATTTTTAAGAATTTTTTGGCTGTGTATTTTTAACTTTGCGGATTTTTCTTTGAGCTGCTTCGAAGTTGCAGTGTGGTTTTCTAAGTATAAGTTTTAGAAGTAATTAAAAAATAAATATCATATGAATGCCAAAATGCGTGTATGATACGTCAATGGATAGAATATTCGTTGGTGAATCTATTGGTATCAACTCCGCTCAGTTATGTGCTAGGAATGGCAGTGTTTACACCTCTGCAAGGCACAGGAAATTTTCCATTTGTTTGAATGAGGGCTAAGTCTGTTTTTTTAAGCCCTCGACCGAGGTATGAACCTCGACCGAGGTATCTAAATGCCTCGGTCGAGGTATTTAAATACCTCGAACAAGGGTTTGTAAAGCCCGCAATACCTCGGTCGAGGGCTTGATAAAACCTCGGTCGAGATATTAAGACCTCGGTTGAGGGCTTAACAAGCCCTTGACCGAGGTGCGTTTTTTTGTTTTTGCCGAAATGCGCTTGCCAAAAAGTGTTACCCAGGTCCGTGGATTCACCCATAATGCAAAAATTACAAATGGACGATATTCATACCCCCCCTCAACGTGCCCATGTTCCCTACAATGTTTTCTCGCTGTTGTGATAATTATTCTTCTCATTTTAAAGCCCCTGCATTGACTACATAGACAATAACATTTCTAATCACCGTTTCTTTTAAGTCCATCCCACAATTTAGCAAAAACTTGTTGATTTTGTTTGTCTGGATCAAGACTATGGCTATTTGACATTTTCTCATAAAGAGATTGAATGAAGATTATCGATCTTAAAATATCAACCTTCACACTTCACTATTTTTAATCACAAAAACTATTGAAATAATTGTGTATTCTTTTAAGGAAAACAATCTGTGCAAAGAATATAATTTCCGCATACCGTCGCTTGTATAGAAAACATGTCGGAATGTTACCATAATTTATAGTTTTTAAAATTTAAAACTCATCAGATATCCGACGATATTACCATAGTTAGCATTATTATGGATATTTTGGATAACCGATGACCGTCGAATACCCGATAATGCCATGTATCAATTAAAAAAATTGATAAAAATTCGTAATTTTAAAGGTGAAATCCGATGACAAAGTCAATTTCGTCAAATTTTCTCGTCGGATTTTGTGTTCAAATTTTGTTGTGAGATATCAATAAGTTGATTCCTAGCATCATCCTGCATATAAGGTTGGTTTCGGTAATACTTTTGTAGCTTGATTCGTTAAGGTTTTCAAACAAGAACACATAGAGCAAGAAATGAAACATCTCCTTGATTTGTTCAAGAACAATGACCACTATGAGAGCCAAATAAGGAAAAGAGTCGACAAATCAAGGAATAAACAAAGACATAAAAACCAAAATGAAGATTGTACAGTTGGACCTAGATTCACTTTGCCTTATAAATCAAAGGAACAATTGAGAAAATGTGTTTACTCAATTCCTTGTTCTTAAGAGAGGAATTACATTGAGGAAATCATATGCTAAGTTCAAGCTAGGTTAAAGTAACACTTTGGAGTTATCAATGATGATCAGGTTCAAAGGTATACACTCATTGAGCACTTATCAAATACTATCCACCATATTTATATTAAAGAAACCAAAGTTGTAGCCAAAGTTGATCACCTACTTAAGCATCATACTAGGGAAGCAATTGAAATTGAAAAACTCATCAATACCTTAAACATGGATGATGGATGGAAACTAAGTAGCTAGAAAACCATCATTTAAAACTCAAAACCATAATTTCCTCTTTTTATCATTGATGTTATCGGGGTTTTTATTATTTTTCTCCTTAACCCATTTCTTTGGCTAACTTTCGGCTTTGGTTTATAACCTTAAGCTGATCATTGCCTAGGGTTTGGGTGAATGATTGAACTAACAATAAAATTATTTTTATAATTGGTGGTTTGTACCCTTATCTTTGAATTCCTCAAACATAATTGTTTGTTGGTTTCTCCTTGATAACATGCCTTGCATTAAAGGCCAAAACAATTGGATTAAATAATTAAGAACACATATTTTCTAGCAATTTGTAACTATTATACTTGTGAAAAAATGAATAACGTGATGGTATATATATCACATCTTAAATTAGTTGGATTGCCACTTGTTCCAAACAAGGAGATATAAGTGTTGGGATCCTCATAATTGGAAAACAATTGTTGCAAATATATATTTGTTATCATGGAGACAAAATAACAAGATTCAAATGTATGGTTTTGTTGACTATAACATTGGTGGTGGCATGGACAATGTAAGATCCACAAGTGATATGGCAAAGGAATCGTATGTTGGAGGAGCATGAGACAACATGTGGTTGCTCAATATAGTAAAAATGCATCATAGTACATTGTTGCTACAATTTTTTTTATGGAAATTATATATTTACACTATTTGTGTGGAGATATTGGAATCAAATAGGATCATGTGCTCTTAATGGTGTGATAGTTAGAGTTTTATTGAATTGACAAAGAGTCTCAATTTCTATTAAAGAATGAAGCATAATAGGGTAAAATTCCATTACTCATCAAGAATGAAATTAATAAGGATGCATAAAGCATACTAAGTTGACATGCATGATAAGGATGAAAACTCTAAGCGCTTTCATTTTGTATCATTCTTCTATTTTCTTCTCACAAGTATACAATTTGGGTATATGTACTTGAGATCTTTTGTATCTTACTATTTTTTACAGTGCAAAACTATGCACATTGCTAAATCTACCTTGAATTTAAGAGAAAGTGTGCTATGATTCTAGAGGAAAAAGGTTCATCACAAACATAAATAATATATTAATATAAAAATAAGTACTTTCTCTCTTATTAGAAAGTATTTTTTGCATTTCATTTTATTGAGTGGATTTCCAATTTTTAGATGTCATTTTATCTTGTAGATTTTCCCCTTTTGCCGTGTCTATAGAGACTTAGGTAACCATTAATGTGGTTGTGATAGTAAATTGGTAAAAATAAATATCAGGGCTTGCACCATGGTGCTACCTTGAGTGCGGCATAAGTCACAACTTGTACCTAAATTCCATCCTACATCCTAGTGGTCTCTTGAGTGTGTTATAAGCCACAAATTGTACATTGAAGTTGTACTTCACTGTACCATGTGGATTCCTCTCATGTCAAATTTCTATCATACTATTCCATATATTAAAGTTCCACAATGTTATGTGAAACGTCCCACACTTACCATTTAATGTGACTTTGGACATTGACCTTCCAGTGTATAAGCACCACCTAGTTTGTGAAGTACACTTGAGGCAATCCCTTACATCAATTCCTTGTCAACACTAACACCAATGACATAAAAGCAATAGAACATCATTATTTAATCAATGAATGACTAAAGAAGCAACACATATGAATGAAATACAAGTAAGAAATTATTATAACCATTGCATCACCTCCCAATTAAACCTAAATAGAAGCATAACAAACAATTTCAATCCTTATTTTGTGGATAACAAAGCATTCATCTTTTTATTTAGCAATCCACTATGAACAATGTAGGGTCTTACATAATACTATATTATAGTACTTAGAATGTCTTCATGATAAGCATGTTTCTCCTTTTACTAGAATAACTTTGCTATCCCATTGTTGAATATAAAGTTCTTCATTCATTTGGTCATCTACAATTAATGCCAGAATTAGCTGAGGCAAGTTGAGAGACAACATATCTCCCTAATCAAATTGTTGAAAATAAAGGTATTCTTATATGTATTACAAACTTTGGCAATGTCTCAGTGATGGAAAACATCAAAAAGCCCATGTAGAAGAGGACTCCACTCTTAATTTCATACTAATGGGAATGCTAGAGCTACTTCTCCTAGTAATGCAATTGCATAAACAACTTCTAAGTGACAATGTACTCTGTTACAACTTGTTCTAGCAGGGCCAAACCTAGAGTAGGGGGTTTAAATGTATTATTGTAAAGGACAAAGTTTGTTATATTGTATGGATATTTGGATTAGGGCTATGGTCATGGTAGGCTCCCTTGGTTTCACTCTTAAAAGTACTTGGCTTTGTGCCACAATTGAATGCCCCTTCGATGCGTGGGTGTCCTCACCATGCAAGGCTTTAAGCTTGTGGGTAGGTGTCCGAGGCTTCTAGGGGTGACCCAATGGGGCACATGACCACCTTGGTTTTGTTATGAAGAGGTGATTTCATCTTGTAAAAGGTTGTTGTCCCCTATTTAGCACACTTCCTCCAGTAACTTGGACCTCATTCCAACACAGAGAAACCCCTCTAGTTGTTTGGCCTATCAGGTCATCCTAAGTGTGCTTACAACAAGATTGGAAAGAGGGGCATTGAGGGATAAGCAATATTTTAGGGTTAGTTGTGGACGAAGTCCCTCATTATTAATATTTTAGTTAATAAATCATACACCCAAACTTTATATCTATTTTAGAAAATGTCTTGAGGTCATCCTCACTCTTGTTACAAGACTGGAAAGAAAGCCATTGAGGAATAAGCAACATTTTGGGGTTATTAATATTTTAGTGAATAAATCATACACCAGGCTTTATATCTATTCTAGAAAATGATAGACATTATCTGATGGAAAGCTCTTAATCTATTAGATCAATGGATGAGATTCTCTTTGGCTCCTATAATCCTTTAGTTTTCTAACAGGATCTTCTTTTGTTTATAACAAGGAAGAGAACAGGTCCCTGCGATTCTCATACACAATCACACAGTTCGAGTGACTCTTCAATGATTTATACGACATTTCGGCTAATATGAGAAGAGAAGAAAGGAATAGTATGCATTGAATGGTCTCATATCAGATCAGTTCTTTAACTTGAATTGAAATTAGAAAACTACACCCTGAGCTGAAGAGTTTGCATAATCAATGGCAAGAAACTGGGGTCTGCTGCTAAGATCAGTAAGGACGCACTCTGGGATCATGTGGGCTTTTGCGTTTTTCGTTTCCTACTCATCCTTCATTGATTTCGGACCCGCGGCAGCTGCCGAGAGTCAATCCGGCGGTGAATGGGAGCTTCTGGTGGCAAACTCGGGCGTCTCGGCTATGCACATGGCGCTGCTGCCCAACGACAAGATCATAATCTTCGACCGCTCAGACATTGGCCCTTCCAATATCAGCTTACCGCAGGGAAAATGCCGGAAGAATCCCAACGATCTTGTTCTCCGGGTGGACTGCTGGGCACATTCGGTTGAATACGACATCGAGAAGAACCGGGTCCGCCCGCTCACAATTCAGACAGACACATGGTGTTCCTCGGGCGCGCAGGCGCCAGACGGCCGGCTCGTGCAGACCGGTGGCTACAACGACGGAGATCGGGTCGTCAGAATATTCAACCCGTGCGACGGGTGCGATTGGGTTGAGAACCCGGGTGGCCTGGCCAAGAGGCGTTGGTATGCAACGGATCAGATTATGCCCGACGGGCGAATAATCGTCGTCGGCGGACGACGACAGTTCAGCTACGAGTTCGTGCCCAAGGCGCCGGGTCGTCGCGATTCGGGCGTCTTCGCATTTCCCTTCCTGCAGGAGACAACGGACACGGCAGAGAACAATCTTTATCCTTTTGTTCACCTCGGCCCGGACGGGAACCTGTTCATCTTCGCCAACACGAGATCGATTCTCTTCGACTATATCAACAACCGGATCGTGCGTGTATACCCGAACATGCCCGGCGGACCCCGGAACTACCCGAGCTCGGGGTCCGCCGTTCTGCTTCCGCTGGACGCCCTAACCGGAGCCGCCGCCGAAGTGTTGATCTGCGGCGGGGCGGCTAAAGATTCCGCCTTTTCTGAAGCCCACCGGGGCCGGTTCCTGCCCGCCTCCAGAACCTGTGGACGGCTGAAGTTCACCGACCCGGACCCGCATTGGGCAATGGAGAACATGCCGATACCCAGAGTCATGGGGGATATGCTCCTTCTTCCTACAGGAGACGTGCTGATCATCAACGGGGCTTCCCGCGGCACCGCCGGGTGGTTCCTCGCCCGTGACCCGGTTCTTGATCCTCTTCTTTACAACCCTGAATCTCATTCGTTCGAGATTCTCAGACCCTCCGGTATCCCTAGGATGTACCATTCTGCTTGCCATGTGATGCCGGATGGCCGGGTCCTAGTGGGCGGGAGCAATCCCAACATGTTCTACAATTTTACTGGTGTAATGTATCCTACCAACCTCACCCTGGAGGCCTTCTCTCCGCCTTACTTGAATTCTTCCCAGACGAACCGGCCTTTCATTACGTCGTTCGAGTCTAGTAACCTCATGGGGTATGGGACTAATTTTACGTTCACGTTTTTCCTGAAATGCTCCTTGGATCGGTTTGTGGTCACCGTTCTGGCGCCGTCGTTTACCACGCACAGTTACTCCATGAACCAGAGGCTACTCAAGCTGGCCATTATCGACTTGGTGTATCTTCCTCAATCTTCTGCCGGGGCCTTGGGGTCTCCTGGTTATTATCGGGTCTCGGTTGCTGGTCCTCCGTCTAAGGCCTTGGCTCCTCCCGGTTATTATCTTCTGTTTGCTGTGCATTCCGGCATTCCCAGCCCGGGTAAATGGGTCAGACTGCAATCATCATCGGTGGATTAATGACCTTTTTTTCTTCTTCCTGCAATCCAATTTTTGTGGGTATGGCATTTATTTGTCTAGAAATAATGTAATGAATCAGTTATGACTGGTAGCTAATGCATGTATAACACAGTGCATGGCAAATAAAGGGTTATTAGGAAAAAAAATATGATAAATGATAAATGGATGACTAGGTAGCTGATGATGTATGAATGCATAGATAACCTATAATACCAGCATAGATCCATCTAAGAAAGGAAAGGGATCAAATATATTAAGATGTAACCTTTTTTAGAATCAAAGTGTTAAGGAAATGTGGAATCTAATGTTTATGATTTTAGTTGATCTAATTTATATTGTTATATATTTGAAATTCTAAATAATTTAAATTTGATTTAAACCAATATATATATATATTGTAAAGGACTTGCCGAAAGGAAGAAATAACATTAAAGCTTCTCACTTGCAAAACTTGTTGAGAGCAATTCAATCATTACACCTTTCCTTTGAGATTATCCAATTCAATCACATTTACAGAGAATTCAACACAGAAGCTGACATGCTCTCTAAACATGCCTTAGCCAATCAGTCGGGGATCATTGAAGGCGAGGTCTTTGGTGAAGGTGATTCTTTTTTGTTCTACAACCCTCTATGAAGGCACAGAGCTTTTATTTTGATTAGAATACAGTGATGATCGCACAATTCTCAGAACAGTCTTCTACGGATGGTAAAGAAGCAGTTTTCCACAACATATATTGAGGGTGCAACGATGAGGAAAAAGATGGACTGCTCAAGTCCATGTTCCGAGGATTAGATAGGTGTTGAAGGTGTATACAATTTTGTTCAAAAAAGATAAGGCAAGCGATTTACGCTGAAAGCTTTGTAAGCAAAGCATAATTGTAAGCTCTACGGAGATGTCCATGTTATTCGAATGAATAAATGTTTTTTTCTCTGATATATATATATATATATATATATTGTAAAGGACAGGTGTCAACTCTAGGATGAGCACGGAAGGAGTTACACATCTCTCCCATACTGTGCCTTGTAAAATGCATTTCTTGGATGCAATAATTTGGGGTGGATTAGTAGTTGACCATGGATAACCTATAATTTTGGGTAGATTTAAATTGTTGTTTATGTGCCTTCATCAAACACAAATTAAGTGGTTGTGCTAATTGTAAATATGTAGAGATATTTATAAAGTACTTTTATAAGGATTTTTCATTCAAACAATTTTTATTTCATTGAAGAATACCAACATTTGATTTCTCATAGAATCAAGGTATGGCCATAAATACATCCATTTAAGCAATATATATAGTCAAAGTAGGCTCTCAAGGAACAAGTGTTACAAAGAAGCAATATATAATCAAAGTAGGCTCTCAAAAAATTTGTCACAAAACAAGATTTAAACGTGGATGGGGAGGATAACAACAAATACATCCATTCAAGCAATATATAGTTACACAAAGCAATTTTTATCCATTTAAGCAATATATAGTCAAATTAGGCTCTCAACGAGGGAGTGTTACAAAGAAGCAATAATACATCCATTCAAGCAAATATATAGTTACACAAAACAATTTTTATCCATTTAAACAATATATAGTCAAAGTAGGCTCTCATGGAGAGAGTGTTACAAAGAAGCAATATATAACCAAATTAGGTTCTCAAGAATTTGTCACAAAGCAAGATTTAAACATGGATTGGGAGGATCACAACAAATACATCTATTCAAGCAATATATAGTTATACAAAGCAATTTTTAAATTAGGATGGAGACTATAACAACATTCTTCCCAATCACCCAATCTATAATATTCTCTTACTCCAAAAAAATCGTTGTTAACTTTTTTATTATTATTATTAATAAATTTAAAATAAAAACTTAATTAATCTAGTTTTTTTATTTTATTTTATCCATTTAGCGATTTCTTTGTCGGTGGAATAAAATCCGATTTTCACCTCGTGAAGAGGGCAGTGGGCAGTGTTTGTCACAAGTGTCAAGCAATTAATGCAGAATTAATTCGTGAACGTACATTGCATAATGCGGGTATGGTGAGAAGAGTAAATACCCGTGATCCTGACCAGGAGACAAAACCAGGTTCACAAGCTTGCGGAGTGAGATAGACAATGTATATATTAATGTAAATTGATTATTGCTGATAATATAAATATTCTGACAAGTTTGTCGAAACAGTTTTTATATATACCAGGAGACAAAAGCAGGTTCACGAGCTTGCAGAGTGAGATATACAATGTGTATATGAATGTAAGTTTATAATTGATTATTTTATGAATGCTCTGAAAAAGTATGGGTGAAATATGAAAATCATTTTTCTAAATTATCTTGCCTATAAGATTGTAATTTAAAAATATTTATTATAGTATTGGTTAACTCACTGATTTACCCACATAAAATTACAATTTTAAAATATTTATTACAAAACACCACATAAAATTACAATTTTAAAATATTTATTACAAAACTCTTAAACTGGACTTATCATATATGAGACAAAGCAGAGTGCATTATATTCTAACAACGCTAATTATAATAAATATATTATAGTTAAATTATCGATTTTAAATATATTAAATTATTATTTTAATTATTTATTAAAAATAAATATGTTAGAAAGTGAGATTTGAATTTTCTTAAATCTAAATATGTTATTAATTTGAATGTGTTAATGATTTTTGTTTTATTTCTTCTTGTAATTTGGTTATAAATTGATTTGGAAGGTAGTTGCTAATCTTATAAAACCTTTGCTATCCCACTTCATTTCAAAGGATCAATTTCTATGCTCTCTCACTTCATTTCAAAGGATCAATTTGGTTTTTTGAATTACAGGCTTATCTTAGACGTGGTTGGTATAGTGTAAAAATGCATGAGGATTCCTTAGGTTTAATCCTCTTACAGATCGGTTTGGGGTTCAAAGCTACTAATTGGATCAAGGCTTGCATTTCCTTAGCGTTGGGGGTTCCTTCTTGTTTTTTGAGAAGCTCCAGAGGCTTGCAACAAGGCTACCCTATGTTGCCTCTGCTCTTTCTACTGATTACTGAAATATTTAGTTGTTTGATTATGAGAGCTAAATCAAGGGAAAGTTGGAAGGGGTTAAAATTAATGAAGCTATTGTTGAGTTATTAATTAATCCTCCCTTTGACCACAAAATCTATTTGTCTTTTCCTAGCTTAGGAGGTCATTGCCACTTCATTAGTGCATGGAGGTACACCTACAAGCCACCTAACACTCAATGCGTCTGTCTACATGAGTTTAGGAGCTCCAGGGACCAATCCCTATAATTTACGAACCCACACTGAGTGCCACCAACAATTGACCTTAGTAGGTATTCAACCATGCTCTGATTCCCATCAATTAGTTCACTCTCAGTCATCCTAGCGTCAGTTTACATGATTTAAGGGAGGTAGTTTGCATGATTTAAGGGAGGTAGGGCACATTTGACCACCAACCTACATCAGTTAATTGGTTGTGAAATGATTAAGTGATCCAGAGTTGCATCAGTGAGATTTAGTGGTGATTTTCCCACACCAAATTAGCTTCGGAGCCAGTCCAGGTTGGTAGATTCGAATCCTATCTTAGGCATTCGAAATCTCCTATTTGTAACACCATTGCATTACATATTATTCACTGATTAATCGATGTAATCATATTATTCCAATTTTGTCTCCTTCTGTGTGCAATTTTTTCATGAGTAATTGATTAGTTTCTACTAAATTCTTCTCTCTCTTCTACAACCTTCTTTTCTCATTAAATTCATGCATGCCTGAAGATTCTATGGTTCATTAAATTTAACAGCTGCAATGTTTTCTCTCCTCTTATTTGTTGGCAATGTTGCGTTGTTTAATAAAGGCCATATCGAGGAATGGCGTGCCATAAAGGTATGTTTGGATACCTTTTGTGGAGCCTCAAGTGTCATGAAGGAAAATGCTGGTAAATCAGTTTTTTCTGGTGTTTGAGGTTGGTCAGGACTTTCTAGACCAACTGCTCCTTATGTTCCCTTTCAGATCAAAGAGTATTGACAAGGGGTTAAAGTACGTAGGCTAATTTTCAAAACAAAATATCTACCAAATGCCAAGATGGTTGCGGCTTCTAAAGAAGGTGGATAAATGTCTAGAGAATCGGTGCTATCGATGGTTATCCTTAGGAGGTAGACTTATTCTTGTTAAATCGTGTTAAAAATTATTCCTCTCTTTTGGTTATGTCTGGCAAAGATCCTTCAATCTTTCTTGGATAATATCAAACATAAATGTTTTAGCTTCCTTTCTTGTAGCTAAAAACCAAAAAGAGATTCCATCTCGCTAAATGGGATGAAATTGCTTGTCCAAAAAGTCTCGGTGGTTGGGTGTTGAAGAATTTTTTCGATTTAGGTAAATCTCTCACATCTAAGAGCCTTTGGAGATTCCTTTTCTCAAACGTTGTTTGGAGCATTAATATGAAAGGGAAATATCTTTAGAATTGCACCATTGACAACTGGGTAGACAAGCTCTAGTTGTTCCCTCTGGAGTATTAGACATTTGGCGGGGTCTTTTATTTGTTGTAGATGTTGTTCGAGACTAGTTAGATTGGAAGTCGGGTAATGGTATGATAATAAAAGTGGTTGAAGACCCCTTTATAGGTGGAGAAAATGTATCCTCTCCTTCAATCGAATTAATCCATGAACTCGAAGCTAAAGGAATTCTAGTCCTAGATCAAGTGTATAATAGGGAAGCTTCCTTTCAAGAAACACATAGATGGTTATCTACCAAAGATTATGGGTTTTGGATGCCCGGTAGGAAGAATGGAAGCTCCAGAGGCTTACAACAAGGCTACCCTATGTCGCCTCTGCTCTTTCTACTGATTGCCAAAATCTTTAGTTGTTTGATTATGAGAGCTAAATCAAGGGAAAGTCCGGGAAGGGGTTAAAATTTATGAAGTTGTTGTTGAGTTATTAATTAATCCTCCCTTTGACCACAAAATCTATTTGTCACTTTCCTAGCTTAGGAGGTCATTTACACTTCATTAGTGCATGGGGGTACACCTACGGGCCACCTAACACTCAATGCACATGTCTACATGAGTTTAGGAGCTCCAGGGACCAATCCCTATAATTTATGAACCCACTCTGAGTGCCACCAACAGTTGAAGTTAGTAGGTATTCAATCATGCTCTAATTCCCATCAATTAGTTCACTCTCAGTCATCCTAGCGTCAATTTGCATGATTTAAAGGAGATAGTTTGCATGATTGAAGGGAGGTAGGACACATTTGATCACCAACCTACATCAGTTAACTGGTTGTGAAATGATTTAGTGATCCAGAGTTGCGTCAATGAGCTCTAGTGGTGATTTTCCCACACCGAGTTAGCTTCGGAGCCAGTCCAGGTTGGTAGATTCGAATCCTATCTTAGGCATTCGAAATATCCTATTTGTAACACCATTACATTACATATTATTCACTGATTAATGGATGTAATCATATTATTCCAATTTTGTCTCCTTCTGTGTGCAATTTTTTCATGAGTAATTGATTAGTTTCTACTAAATTCTTCTCTCTTCTACAACCTTCTTTTCTCATTGAATTCATGCATGCCTGAAGATCCTATGCTACATTAAATTTAATAGCTGAAAGGTTTTCTCTCCTCTTATTTGTTGGCAATGTCGCGTTTTTTGATAAAGGCCATATCAAGGAATGGCATGCCATAAAGATATGTTTGGATACCTTTTGTGGAGCCTCAAGTATCATGAAGGAAAATGCTTGTAAATCGGGTTTTCTTGTGTTTGAGGTTGGTCAAGACTTTCTAGACCAACTACTCCTTATGTTCCCTTTCATATCAAAGAGTATTAAGAAGGGGTTAAAGTACGTAGGCTAATTTTCAAAATAAAATATCTACCAAATGCCAAGGTGTTTGCGGCTTCTAAAGAAGGTGGATAAATGTCTAGAGAATCGGTGCTATCGATGGTTATCCTTAAGAGGCAGACTTATTCTTGTTAAATCGTGTTAAAAATTATTCCTCTCTTTTGGTTATCTCTGGCAAAGATCCTTCAATCTATCTTGGATAAGATCAAACATAAATGTTTTAGCTTCCTTTGTTGTAGCTAAAAACAAAAAAGAGATCCCATCTCGCTAAGTGGGATAAAATTGCTTGTCCAAAAAGTCTCGGTGGTTAGGTGTTGAAGAATTTTTTCAATTTAGGTAAATCTCTCGCATCTAAGAGCCTTTGGAGAATCCTTTTCTCAGACGTTGTTTGGAGCATTAATATGAAAGGGAAATATCTTTAGAATTGCACCACTGAAAACTGGCTCAGACAAGCTTTGGTTGTTCCCTCTGGAGTATCAAACATTTGGCAGGGTCTTTTATTTGTTGTAGATGTTGTTCGAGACTGATTAGATTGGAAGTCGGGTAATGGTATGATAATAAAAATGGTTGAAGACCCCTTTATAGGTGGAGAAAATGTATCCTCTCCTTCAATCAATTTAATCCATGAACTCGAAGCTAAAGGAATTCTAGTCCTAGCTCAAGTGTATAATAGGGAAGCTTCCTTTCAAGACCCACATAGATGGTTATCTACCAAAGATCATGGGTTTTGGATGCCCGGTAGGAAGAATGGAAGCTCCAGAGGCTTACAACAAGGATACCCTATGTCGCCTCTGTGCTTTCTACTGATTACCAAAATATTTAGTTGTTTGATTATGAGAGCTAAATCAAGGGAAAGTTGGAAGGGGTTAAAATTTATGAAGTTGTTGTTGAGTTATTAAGTAATCCTCCCTTTGACCACAAAATCTATTTGTCTTTTCCTAGATTAGGAGGTCATTTCCACTTCATTAGTGCATGTGGGTACACCTACGGGCCACCTAACACTCAATGCACCTATCTACATGAGTTTAGGAGCTCCAGGGACCAATCCCTATAATTTACGAACCCACTTTGAGTGCCACCAATAGTTTACCTTAGTAGGTATTCAATCATGCTATGATTCCCATCAATTAGTTCACTCTCAGTCATCCTAGCATTAGTTTGCATGATTTAAGGGAGGTAGTTTGCATAATTTAAGGGAGGTAGGGCACATTTTATCACCTAACTACATCAGTTAACTGGTTGTGAAATGATTCAATGATCCAGAGTTGCATTAGTGAGCTCTGGTGGTGATTTTCCCACACCGAGTTAGCTTCGAAGCCAGTCCAGGTTGGTAGATTCGAATCCTATCTTAGGCATTCAAAATATCCTATTTGTAACACCATTGCATTACATATTATTCACTGATTAATGGATGTAATCATATTATTCCAATTTTGTCTCCTTCTGTGTGCAATTTTTTCATGAGTAATTGATTAGTTTCTACTAAATTATTCTCTTTCTTCTGCAACCTTATTTTCTCATTGAATTCATGCATGCCTGAAGATCCTATGCTTCATTAAATTTAACAGTTGCAAGGTTTTCTCTCCTCTTATTTGTTGGCAATGTCGCGTTGTTTGATAAAGGCCATATCGAGGAATGACGTGCCATAAAGGTATGTTTGGATACCTTTTATGGAGCCTCAAGTATCATGAAGGAGAATGTTGGTAAATCATTTTTTCTGGTGTTTGAGGTTGGTCAGGACTTTCTAGACCAACTGCTCCTTATGCTCCCTTTCAGATCAAATATCATTGACAAGGGGTTAAAGTACATAGGCTACTTTTTAAAACAAAATATATACCAAATGTCAAGGTGGTTGCGGCTTCTAAAGAAGGTGGATAAATGTCTAGAGAATCGGTGCTATCGATGGTTATCCTTAGGAGGCAGACTTATTCTTGTTAAATTGTGTTAAAAATTATTCCTCTCTTTTGGTTATCTCTGGCAAAGATCCTTCAATTTATCTTGGATAAGATCAAATATAAATGTTTTAGCTTCCTTTGTTCTAGCTAAAAAACAAAATGAGATTCCATCTCGCTAAGTGGGATAAAATTGCTTGTCCAAAAAGTCTCGGTGGTTGGGTGTTGAAGATTTTTTTCAATTTTGGTAAATCTCTCGCATCTAAGAGCATTTGGAGATTCTTTTCTTAGACGATGTTTGGAGCATTAATATGAAAGGAAAATATCTTTAGAATTGCACCATTGACAATTGGTTCAGACAAGCTCTAGTTGTTCCCTCTAGAGTATCAAACATTTGGCGAGGTCTTTTATTTGTTGTAGATGTTGTTCGAGACTGGTTAGATTGGAAGTTGGGTAATGGTATGATAATAAGAGTGGTTGAAGACCCCGTTATAGGTGGAGAAAATGTATCCTCTCCTTCAATCGAATTAATCCATGAAATCAAAGATAAAGGAATTCTAGTCCTAGCTCAAGTGTATAATAGGGAAGCTTCCTTTCAAGACCCACATAGATGGTTATCTACCAAAGATCATGGGTTATGGATGCCCGGTAGGAAGAATGAAATCATTATATCAAAGGTATGCTCCAAGTGGGCATCTTCCTATCAAACAAAGAAGATGTAATAATATGGTCTTGGAGTAAAGCAAGTGGCCATGTGACTACAAGATTTTCTTACGAGGATATTGCCACAGTTAAGTGGGATCAAGAGGTGAAGTGGTGGTTTTCAAAATTGTGGAACTAGCAATAGTGCCTCTTGAAGTTGAAGTGCTTTTGATGGTTGATTTTGGAAAACAAGATCCTCACGTGGGATAATTTTATGAAAAGGGAGGGCCATGGTCGAAGCATTTGTATTCTTGACAAGATGGAGGATAAAAAATTGATAATCTTTTCATCCAATGTGTTTTTTCACAGATTGTGTGGAGGGAGGTTCTCATACTTCTTAAAATCACCAAGGTTTGGAGGGATGATACTTTTGAGGATTGTATTAATCGTTGTCTCTATGTGGACTCAAGTTGGATCGAGTTTCTTGTTTATATCAATTGGTACATTTGGAAACAAAGGAATGTTTCAATGTTTGAAAGTCAACCCAAAAATGTCATAAGAGTCAGTCTCTCTGCAATCAAATATTTTAAAGAAATTCATTCTTCAATTGGAACTCCTCAAGTTAGAAATATTCCTCAATTAGAACTCCTCTATTAGATGGATCATTTCCAGTTGGTTTTTTCAACAACACTTCCCAAGAGGGTGACAATATTTCAGAGCCAAGGACGGTTCTTAAGCTGAGATATAATCACTTCTACAACCTTTGGATGGGATACATCAGTGGCTTCAACAGTAGAAGCGAGCTCTCGATGCTATGTGGTCTAATTTTTTATGCAAAATGTCTTGGGATCTCACACTTGCAAGTAGTGGGGGAATCAAAGATCATGATTGAGTGGGGAAAAAGATGAAGCAATCTTTAGGTCTTACTCTTGAAGTGGTCGCAAATAAAAATAAGAGACATCCAAGATTCATTCTAGGTTCTTCAGGTCTTCCATGCTTTCAAGGAGTACATTTCAAAAGAAGACTTTATACTGAAGAAATCTCTTTATTTATTCGAAGGAATGATCTTTCATGAAGAATAGCAGGATTCATATATGAAATACTAGGGTTAATTACAACTTTTCTAATTTTGCGTCGTCAATTTTTCTTTTTCTCGTTCTTTCGTCTAATCTTTTCTTGGCATATAGGGAACTATGCTTATAGGACTATTATGTTAATATCCAGTTTGCTCTCCTCATGGAGCTTTTTTAATTTTCTCTTATAGGTTCTTCCACTACCATGCTTCTTTTGCTGTAAATAAGCCTCGTGGGAGGTAGTTTTTGTTAAAATACTTTAGTTTACTTCTATCAGTTTGAGAGTAAGAAAAGAAGAGCATCATGTTGAGTTTGCTTCATATGTACAATTTGATTCAATTTGATTAACAAAGTATAACTTTTTCTCGGTGAAAGAAAAATAAATTTGAATAATAATGATGAGGATAACAACTTTTACTCACAATCAACTATACTCAATTGATCAATTATTAAATTGATCATTAATTCAATTATTAAATTGATCATTAATTCAATTTAAATTTAATGCAAATTGAATTGATAATTTAATCAATAATTTGATAAATATGCAAATTAAAGATTTATCAATTATGATTAGCAATTAAATGCACTCTAAATATTATAGATTTTTTTTTCTAGATATAACTCAAATACACATATTATATTTAGATTGTGCAATTTCCACATTTTATATTTACAATTCAATTATTATTTTTTAAATGCTTACCATATTTTGAAGAGAAATGTGATTAAAAATCCAAATCATAACATATTTAAACTACTACTGTTTAAAATAACAATATATAATTAAAAGAATATATTATTGATGATGATGGTGGTGGTGGTTAACATCTACTCAAACCAATTTTGATCTATCGCACCTTAAGAGGTCCATCAAAAGTATGCAGTGTGGGTAGTTGTTGGATGCGGACTTCAATTCCACATATAAGTAGTGCTCCCGCTCGAAATTTGAGTATAACCACGTGTAGATAAGTTGAAAATACAATAACAAAAAAATAGTTTTTATGTCTTTTCCTTCAAAATCTTTAATATTCTTTTATTGTTTTAACTATTCTTTTATTATTTTCCTTAGGAGGCCCATTTTAGACATCAATTTTCATCTTAGGCCGCAACACCCCATATTATCCAACTACGTGTCTAACTAACCTCTCCAAGAGGTTTGACTACTCACCGTCAGTCCTGACAATAACTCTTCTCGAGTATCCAATAGTCTTCTAGACTTTCAATATGTCTTTGCTCATGTGGATTCTTTCCACAAGATATACTACAACCCCATTGTCTGGGTCATGTACCATGGAAAGGGACCCATGGGAGAGTAAATCCTCTTTTTCCAAGTGTTAGACTTAGATCCATTTCATTTTCTTCCATGTTCCTTAAATAAGCCATTACTTCCCTTGACTTATCAAATCCATACATTAGATGCATGTGTGATATTGGTGGGAAAGTGTTCTCATGAAGTTATGGAAGCATGTGATGAATATTCTTCTTATGAAAATTATTAGAGTCCTTTAATCTATGGTCATAAGTAATGTCATATATGTTTTCACCAATACTCTCATTTCCATTGGAGTCTATCATTCATATTCAGTGTAGAATTCATACACTAAGTGGTTGCATGTTGTGCTTTTCTTTACCAATTACTATATTGTAAAATCAACCACAAATTAGCATTGTGAAGAGGTAATATGATGGATGCAATTGAGAATAGAGGCTGGGAATGTTAGAAAACCTTTACCCACTGTAGATTTTCTCCACCTTCAATGCTTGAGATACCATGGATTGATTTTATTGGTGATTCTCTAAAATCATTCAACATGGTGGGTTCTTTTTTCACACACTGAAGAACACTATAAGGGTTAGGTACTTTGAGGGATTGCTGAGAAGATAAATTGAATTCTTTCCTTATGTTCGGTGGGGTAGTGGAAGAGAGTTCCAAGGATAGGATGGTTGAATGAGATGCTTGTAGTGTTATGTGGTGAGCACATTGAGTAAGCATGAGAGAAAATGGGTTGGGTTGAGAGAGAGTGAAGCTTGTGGTTGTTTATGTTAGACTAAAACATGTTATTTCCACACATTTTGAACACATTAAAAAGCCACTCATACAATTAGATCACATATTAACATAATGATGTTTTATGTGGTTAAAACCCTAAGAGAGGGAAACAATGCATGGCCTCAACCAAATATTGAGGCAATACATTAATGCAAAACGAAAATTAATTTACATATGAGTTTCTCAAAGTAGATCATTAATCAAATGACCCTCCATGCTCTTTAAATAGAGATCATGGACTTATAAGGTGTAAAGCCATGAATCAATATCCACTAAAATCAAGGTGAAGATGAATCGTTTGATCACTTTATGTCTAGAACATATCATGACTGTCATATTACATAAGTAAAAATGCATATTAAATAAACACACTTTACCTAAAGACACACTAGACCAAGTTGATTTTAACCAACTCCTAATTGTCTAAATATCCTCACACGTCCCCTAAGAAGAACTTGGTATAAGATTGAAGGGTTTACAAATGTGACACAATAGTATAAGGAAAGAAGCATTAGAGCATACCCCCTTAATGAAAAATTCTTGAACTCCTAACATAGATCAAAGCTTAGAAAATTTCGCTTTTATAAGAGACTTTATGAAAATATCCGCAACTTGATTATCTATAGGGAAAAAGAGCACTTTGAGAATGTGACCTTGAATTATTTTTTTGATGAAGTGCATATGTAGCTCGACGCGTTTTCCATGTTGATGATGATCTAGATATTTGGAAAGCTTGATAGCACTTTGATTGTCACATTAGAGGGTAGTCGAATGCTGCTTTAGAAGACTTTCGATCATCATGGTTTCTGGACCGATTAGAACAAGTGAAGTCAACAAACAAAGGAGTTCCCCATGAATTGTAATGTCTCCAAACTAAGCTCTACCATGGATATACCAAAGTATTTTTTTTCCACTTTCAAATTAACTTCATGGGTAATTTTCATATATCAGGAAACAACACAAATAAC
This sequence comes from Pseudotsuga menziesii, assembly GCA_001517045.1. Lineage (NCBI taxonomy): Eukaryota > Viridiplantae > Streptophyta > Pinopsida > Pinales > Pinaceae > Pseudotsuga > Pseudotsuga menziesii. The sequence continues at coordinate 724,277 of LPNX010374390.1, forward strand.
ACATAAAATATTAGGATGGGTATCAGTCAATAACAAAACATTACCAAATAAATGATAGTACCAGAGGGAATTTGCTTTAGATGTAGTGCAGATGGAAATAAGTTTAAATCCAAGGTGGAAGAGATATGGGTTTGGTTTACAATATTCCATGTGAAAGCAATGAAGAAGCTCACAAACATACTTAGACCGAGAAAGAAAAACTCCTTCTTTGGTTTGCAAGACTTGGAGGCCAAGAAATAATATTGCAAATGTGCTAAGTTAGTCATTTCAAATTTCTTCTTAAGGTTGAATTTCACATGTGTTAACATTTTAAGGTCACTAGCAATAAGAATAAGGTCATCAACATAAATAAAAATGATTATGAGATGGTTTCCTACTTTCTTAAAATAGACATTAGGGTCAAAATGATATCTACAAAAATCAACATCAATAATAAATATATCCATTTTTGCATACCAACCCTAAGGATCTTGCTTTAGGAAATAAGAGATTTCTTAAAGTCATAAACAAGGATGGAGTCATTTTGAACATAGGTGGGAGGTTTTTCTATGTACAAAAAAACTTCCAAATCCCTAGGAAAAAAATATATTTGATATCTTTTCGATGCACCTCCCTTTTATGTGAAGCACCAATGGATAAAAAAATGTGGATGGAGTCCATTTGGAAATAGGGGGAAAGTTTAATTGTTCAACATGGGAAAATCCTTTGGAAATTAACCTTGCCCTAATCCTTTCAATATTTTTATCTTATGCATACTTAGTTCTATAAAATCATTTACATATGACAAGTTTTATTCCTTTAAGAAGAAGTACAAGATCCCAAGTATTGTTCACGACTGAGGAAATATATTATTCATTCATTGTTGCACCCCAATTTGGGTGTCTATAATATTTTACAAATGTTTTTGGATCATGATTCTTTGAAAGTTGAGCCAAAAGAGAAGATGCTTGTGTGTCAATTTTGAATGTGTTTGACATTTATCTCTAGGGTCGTTGGAAAGATCACCAATTGCTTCACTTGTTGTATGTACCCATATAGGAAGTAGCGGTGTTGGTGTAGGTTCATAATCAATGGACCCAACTAGTGAAAAGTGAGTAGGATAAAGTGGATTTTAATCGTCATTGCCATCTTTTGAAGAAGAAACTAGAGTAGGATCACTAGTATAAAATTTGGGAATAGAAGGTGGTACAATTGATAAAGATGGCTCGTAGGTTGAAGATGGAACAAACATTGAATTATGATCATAGGATGAGAGATTTACATCAAATTTAACATCGCTTCTAATAATAATGTCATTGGAATTAGGTTGAAGAAGTCTACAACCTTTTACATATTCCAAATATCCAACAAAAAATCACTTTTCACTCTTACGAAGTAATGCTTTCCATTTTTTATCAAGAAGGTGAGCCCATGCTTCACTACCAAATATATTAAAGTCACTTCCGTCTAGTTTAATTTTAATACATACTTCTTCCATTGTAATATATTTTAAATCCTTTTTGGGAGTGTGATTGACTATGTAATTAACACAATTAATGGCTTCTTCCCAGAAATAAGGACTTAATCTACTAGATTCAAGATTGTGCAATTAACCATTTCCTTTAATGTGCAATTCTTTCTCTCAGCGACACCATTTTTCTTAAATGTCTATGGAATAAGATGTTTCATTTGAATTCCCTATGCAGTGTAGTAATTTTTAAATTTATTATTTGCATATTCACCTCCATTATTTGTTCTTAACTTGTGTATTTGATGTGTATGTTTTTTTAATACAAGGGCCTTGTAGGACAAAAACATGTTAAAAAATTCACTCGTAAGTTTTAAAAAGTAAACCAATGTGTGTATGGAGATTCATTGATAAAAACAAATCTTGAAGCTAGAGAAATAAGAAAACAGAAGCATGCCACACAAATCATTGTGAACAATCTGCAAGGGGGCTGAGGTGTGCTGAGAGGCACGCTTGTCAAAACTGCCTTGATGATATTTGATGAGAACATGCTCATGATAAATACCAACTTTGTAAGAAATACGAGCAAGAATAGTCATTATTTTTTTATTACATTTCTAATGCAATGATCCAAGTTTAGATGACCAAATTGCTCATGCCAAAGTTTGCTCAAGTCATTACAATGAGCACTAAAAATTGATGGAAAAGATGATGACCCAAAGTTGTCAAATTTGTACAACCTGGTAATGTCATCAATGAGTATGGTTGTTGGGACAAGATTAGGATATTTTAAATATTTGATTACAACTTTGTGAGGTGAAAACTCTATAATCTCACTTTCATTGGAATAAGTGATCTAATAGACTAACTAAAAATTGTAGGAAAGACTTTGAACACATAATACATCCTTGAAATGACCATCATATACCTAGATTGGTCTAGATCCTACAACACTAAGAGATCTATCATCACCAAAACCTATTTGTGTGGTGTTACATTCAATTAGATAAGAAAATTTGTCTTTTTTCTTAGCCATATGATAATATGCTCCATCATCGATGACCCATTCATTAGAAGAAGAAGTAGATGACACATTAAAGGAAAAAATAGAAGTAGAAATTGCATGCCCATGAGAAGAAGAGTCAAGATTAATGGGATGCTTATTCATTTCCAATTATAGGGATTACATTTTATTGAAACACTTAGATTTCAAATGACCATCTTTTCCCACAAAAATTGCAATGCCATTTAATATTCTTACCTTTCAATTTAGTGACTTTGCCACCATTGGGTGTAGGAAATTTTTCAAAGGGTTTCAGACCCTTGTTTTCTCATTATTGCAATGATTTTTCTTCTTTGTATGCTTGGATTTATCCGTCCATTGTGCCACTAAGGTTTTATTAGATGTACCTACTAGTTTTTCACTCCAGGATAATCAAAGAATCACAAAATTATTTAAGATTGGGTTCTATATAAGAAAACTCTAGAAACTCTCTGGTGGAGTGAAAGTAGATACAAAAACATAATAATAACGACCAATATTAGTAAGAATAACATAAATACATTATTTTTGTCTTAGATATCTTTCATTTTTCATCTAAGATTCTAAGGTTTTTGAATTGAGATAGATAGACTTCAATGCATGATAAACCACTTGGATTTAAATTAGTAACCAATTGATTTTCTAGTTGGTGACCTAGAATCTCATTGTGATGATCAAATACGACATCCAATTCTTTTTCAATCCACATCTAGTTGGTTAATTGATTGAACGTGGAATCATAGGTCATTAGAGATAGAAATCCCAATTAATCCATTTTCTTTGTCATTTTTACTATGCCATTTTACTTTCTTTGAGGCTAGTGGGGGGAAGAAATTTCCCAAAGTGACCCAATAAAGTCCCTTACTTCATAAGAAATCCTCCTTGTAAGTTTGAAACTTCTGAAGTTAAATAGTGCATATATATTTTGAAGAAAAACATAATATAAACTATGGCGCACATAGTACATAGAAATTTACCCTAGAAACCCTTAACTGAGAAAACATGTAAAAATTAGAGCCACACCTTTCTCTTTGTCATTGTATCAACTTAACAATTCACAATACATAGTTTAGGTATCTTGTTGCATCCAAAACACTAATCCGTAAACTTGGATTAAATTACAACCACAATCTTTGAACTAGGATTAAATTACACATGTGGTTGAAAAGCACAAAAACAACCCCCAAATTTTTTTTCAAGGTGCTACCCCTCACTTGTATTCGCTCCAAAGAGGGTTAATAAAATCATGAAATTTGGGAGTCTAAGCAGCCCAGTATGGGGGAGATGTTGTCACGTAATGTAATGTAACTAACATAATGTTACATTACCAAAAAAAACAATTAAAAAAATTCATGTCGACTCATAAAATTAAAAAATTCTGAAAAGTATCTAATAAAAATTCATGTTGGCTCATAAAATAAATAATTATGAAAAGTAATTGAAAAAAATAATGTTGGCTCATAAAATAAAAATTATGAAAAGTAATTTAAAAAAATCCATGTTGGTTTGTAAAATAAAAAATTAAAACTTAAACCCTGTTCTATCGAGCAAGAGAGGGATCAAATTTCCCGAGTTAAAAAAAAACACACCTCAATAAAATGGATCCCTCTCAGTGCTTTATAGATTTGAGTTTTAGATGGATCTATGTTGGTAACACCATGGAGTGACCCCACATTAACCATGTGACAAACTCATAGCATCCCTAGTGAGACACTAAGTGTTCAATGATGTCGATCCTTTTGAGGGATATTCCCATCTACATGTTGGGACACTCCCAAAGTATCTATGCAATGAATGCATAATGTTGTGGGATATTCTTTATGTTATTCCCACAATGTGGTATTCACATCCTACCAATCAACCTCTGCGACATTTCCATATCATCCATGTCACAACCATCCATTATTTTCTCTTTCAACATATTTGTTCTCCATCATCTAGTTGCTTGATAATTGTATAAGGGGAAACATCAAATTGTTAGCCAAAGGACACCCTCATGCTTATGAGGCTACATTCACATATTCAACACTTACACTATTTCCTTCTCTCTCTCTCTCTCTCTCTCTCTCTCTCTCTCTCACAAATCTCTCTAACCTCTAGTAGATTTAAATTTTCTCTCTCTCTCTGAGAAATTCCAAAATACTACAACACCTTCATAAACTTCATCTTTGTAGGATGTACAATCTAGTGGTATTCTTATTATTTTTCTCTCTCCAATGTTCACTCTTCTACAAGATTCTTCACATATAACATACTTATGGAGGTACCTAAAGAAGATAATTAATGTATTATTAGATATATAAGGGAGATAGTGGTCATAATCATGGAAACATGACACTATGTAGCTAGTGGGTAATTAATGTAATAATGAGGGCTAGTGGATATAGCCCCCATGAATATTGATGAGGGAGTAATATATACACATGAGTATCATTGTACTTGATACATTGAATATTGTATCGTAACAATCATGATTTGTGAAGTGATTTCTTCCACGAGGAGTAGTTCTTGTTTTTACCCTACTTTAAGATTTATGTATATTCTTGGTGTTAGTTATTTGTGTGGATGCACTTGTTATTATGAAGTTAAGGGTTTTATATTTTATGTACTAAGGTTCACTAAAGTTCTATCAAATCTCTTTCTTAGACCAAAGAAGAGCACTATTTTAATTTTATTTTATGTTTCCAAATTTTTATGGTAGTTTTTTCTCTTGGCCTATCACCTACAACCAACCTAATTCTATTAGAAGTAGAGTGGTCGTGGCATTCTAGAAATGGTGATATAATAGAAATTCATAAAAGTATCATGAAATTTGTACACATTTCAAGGTAGAGCCTCAAAAACCCCCCTAGGAAATTCTTGTGGTGTGATTATCTATCTATTTATTCACTAGATTGCAACATTACCAATGATATTCCTGGATGCGGGTGTCCACATGCCTTATCAACAACACATAGAGCCTCGACCTGAGAGCTGGTAGTGTGGCACCTCGCATGCTACAGTTTTAAATCGATCTCTCGAGCAAGTAAATGCATTTATGTTTGCTGAGGAAGGCACCCCCTACGACGGTGGGAGAACGATGTCGCAGGACCAACCACATTAACTGTAGCATCATGAATTTGGAGTTGGAATGTGCGGTCATCAAGATTATCCACTAGGACTTGTTAAGAAAGAGGGACGAGGATGTGAGAGGGCTCATTCTATGGTTCCTGTTCTTTTTCTGCAGTGTTTGTCTTACGTCTTCCACAAGAATGTTCAACCAAAACTCCTCACTGCCAAGGAACTTTGTTCTGCGCTCGTCCTTATTGTGGTTTCACTCCACTCATCTGATTCAGGCGTCTTTGGTCGTCGCCATGTCCCAGTATTGTGGCACCCCTAACAGAGGCAGTAGAGGACATGGTAGATCCCAATGTGGCATGGGCCTAATGATGGAGGAAGGTTATGATTCTGGTGTTTCTATGTCGGTCCAGGTTTTGATCGATGATTGAGAGGCTCGCCTTGTTACTAAGCACCTGGAATTGGGAAGAGGTGGCAGAAAAATTAGTCATTATTGGATAATTAAGAACATGATGGGCATTCTCATGGAGGATATGTTGTACAATTGGAGCTCAGTCTATAACACAGTGCTCTCAGCCAAGTCCAAATTGATAGAATCGAATGACCAACTCAATGGACCGGACGCCAATTTTTTTTGGAAGTGCCTAGCAAGTGGGAAACACAGAGCTAGCAACATGGAGGTGTAGAGAGGTAGTGAAACTATAGAAAGGTCAGGGGAGAGGGGCTCAACCTTGATCCAGACCATGCTGAAAAGTGATCCTTTCCCTGTTCCTTCAACCATCAGGCCTCTGCTCAAGAAGTAGGTTCACGACAGTGAGAATACCATCTGTAATTATTCTCCCCTCCCGGTTAAATTACTTGCTCTGACCTTTGATGATGACTTACAGGGTGGTTTCCCCATCCCGGAGGAGGTTCCCCCTTATTAAGATGTGGACGAAGACCTAGCAGATGGCTCAACTACCCATGGGTTCTATTTTCTATTTCCATCTTTTATGTTTTAGTTTTTTTACCAGTCTCTTGTTTAAAGTTTACATGAACAATCAAATACTGGTATAGTTTTATATCTTAGGTCCATTTGGAGAGGGTCCTCGATAGGAAGCCATTATCCAAATAGAAATATGAGTCCTGAGCAAGAGGAGTATAAACTCCACCTTCCGAGCCACATATTGAGCCTGGGAGTTTGCAACAGCTGTAGCACAACATGCTCGCCAAATATGTAATGATATTAATCCTGGATCCATCAACCTCAATGCAATGACAAAAAAAGGTGAACATGCCACCTAAAACTCCTTGCATACTGTCCACATCGTGCAAGCATGAAACCCCTCATTGGCCAAGGTGATCGGGTTTATCCATGGGGATTTAATAGGACAACAACTGATTGATTGATGGGGGGGAATTGTCGATTTTATGCCTATGGGTAGGACTCCATATGTAGATGCAAATTTTTGTAATGTGAATATCATACTCATTTGTAGTTTTGACTGGTTAGGATGGTGGTTAGATTGTCTCAGGCCACCCTAGATGCCTCACTCTCATGTAATTTTTTATTCCTCGGTATAATAGAATTTGCATATTTACAAAAAAAAACATTACCAATGATATTAGAAGTATAATAATCATGCCATTTTTAAATTGGGAATATCATAACGATTCAGAGTAGTATCATAAAAGTTACACCTTTTTAATTTGAGACTCAAAAACGTCTTAGGGAATTCTCGTGGCACTCTTTTTTGCGTGTTTATATTATTTATTCTTCCATATTCCATGTGGCACTTGACTATTCGTCCACATAAGTTTCCTTATTATGTACAACGTGCATACCTTTGTTCCTTTTCTCTCATTGTCTTACACATTATAGTTTCGCTTCTTCCATATCATCCCTCCTACTAACTCTTTGTAATAGAGTCACCCCACAACCATGTGACAAACTCACTGCACCGATAGGAGTGAGGTGCTCTACAACCTAGTACGGGGGAGATGTTGTCACGTAACATTACATTAACAAAATAAAAAGTAATTAAAAAAATTAATGTTGGCTAATAAAATAAAATAAAAAATTATGAAAAGTAATTGAAAAATTCATGTCAACTCATAAAATAAAAAATTATGAAAAGTAATTAAAAAAATTCATGTCAATTCATAAAATAAAAAATTATGAAAAGTAATTAAAAAAATTCATGTCATCGTGTAAAATGAAAAATTAAAACTTAAACCCCAATCTATCAAACAAGAGAGGGATCACATTTCTTGAGTTTAAAGTTAAAAAAATACACCTTGAGAAATTGGATCCATCTTGGTGCTTGATAGATCCAGGTTTAAGATGTATCTATGTTGGTAACATCATGGAGTGACCCCACATCAACCATGTGAAAAACTCATAACATCCCTAATGAGATACTAAGTGCTAAATGTTGTTGAGACTTTTGAGGGATCTTCCCATCTACAAGTGGGGATACTCCCAAAATATCTGTGAAGTGAAGGCCTAATGTTGTGGGATTTTATTTGTGCCCTTCCCACATTGTGGTATTCACATCCAACCAATCAGTCTTTATGAAATTTCCATATCATCAATGTAAGAACCATCCATTATTTCCCATTTCATCATATTTGTACTCCATCATCTAGTTGCTTGATAATTGTACAAGGGGAATCATCAAATTATTAGCCAAAGCACACCCTCAAGCTTATGAGGCTATTTTCACGTCTTCAACGTTGCCACCCTTTGATTCTTACTATCTCTCTCTCTCTAACCTCTCTAACCTTTAGTAGGTTTAAATTTTCACTCTCTTGCGAGCAACTTCAAAATACTACAACGCCTTCATAAACTTCATCTTTGTAGGATGTACGATCTAGTAGTCATCTTGTTCTTGTTTTCTCTCTAATGTTCACTATTCTACAAGGTTCTTCATATATAGCATACTTAAGGAGGTGCCTAGAGAGGATCATTAATGTAATATTAGATATCTAAGGGGGATAGTTAATGTAATATGTCCATAACCATGGAACAAGGACACTATGTAGTTGGTGGATAATCAATGTAATAATGAGGGGTTGTGGATAAATCCCCTAGGAATGCTGACGAGGGAGTAATATATACACACAATTATCATTATACTTGATACGTTGAAGATTGTGTTGTAACAATCATGGTTTGTGAAGTGATTTCTTCCATGAGGAGTAGTTCTCGGTGTTACCCTACTTTAAGATTTCTCTATATTGTTGGTGTTGGTTATTGGGGTGGATGCACATGTTATTATGAAGTTTAGGGTTTTATCTTAATTGTACTAAGGTTCACTAAAGTGCTATCAAATTTCCTTTTTAGAACAAAGGAGAGTGATTTTTATTTTATATTATGTTTCCAAGTTTTTATGGTAGGTTTTTCTCTTGGCCTATTACTAGATGGAAACCGACCTAATTCCATTAGAAACAGAGTGGTTGTGACATTCTAGAAACATGGATATAATAGAAATTTATACATATTTCATGTTAAAGCCTCAAAATCCCCCTAGGAAATTCATCTGGTGTGATTATCTCTCTATTTATTCACTAGATTGTAACAATAGAAGTAGAGTGATCATGCCATTTCTAAATTGGGGTCATCATAGTGATTCCGAGTAGTATCATATAAGTTAAAAAAATTTAAATTGAGACTCAAAAACCTCTCAATGAATTCTTGTGGTGCACTTTTCTCTCAATCTGTCACTAGTACAAAATGACAAATTTGTGACTATGCAACCAAAAACGTTAGTAGTCACACTTTTTATAAGTTAAATACTACAAATTTGAGCAATTTTAAGTGGTGTAGCTATAAAAGACAAACAAAAACTATTAATATAGTAAAATATAAACATATACAACTAGATAATGATTGCATGAATATAAACTATTAGTATTTCTAACTTATAAACCATAAATTATAACCTATGAATTTAGGAATTAAAGTTACTTACCTACCCCTAACTCCATTAACCTATCCCAAATATATTATTTAATTAAAAGTAATAGGGGAATATAAAACCCTCCTCTCTCCTCTTTCCATTCATTTCCCTCTTGAATCTTTTCGGTGTAGTTTCTTTTCCAGGCTTTCATGGATTCAAGCTATAGCCTTGGTTATACCCTACTTTATTGATTCATCCTTAGGTTTATGACAGTGATTTCCTCTTTGCTTTGCTGGTGCAAAGGTTTGATATTTTAACGGAATCTCCCTCCTTCTACTTTGTCATTTCTCTGGTGGCCTACAGATTTAAAGCCTTGCTTCTAGATCCAAATGTACTTAAGTAAAATAAAGTTTATTTTTATCTTTAGCTTTGATGTCTTTTTTTTAGGAAAAATTAAGGCTTAATCCTCCTCCTTTGTGGCTGCAATTTCCCTTGGTATTGTCCGACTTGGACACTAAGACCATGGCCGATCCCAAGAGTCCTAGCTATGGATGGTCATGGGATTCCATGGATAAGGCCAAACCCTTGGGGCTCAAACAGGGCCATGTAGGATATAAGTCAAGGCCAAGGATTACACGACCATGGCCTATGAAGCTGTGGCTACTATGTGGTCCTTTTTGTTTTTAAATCCCTAGTCTTGAGGGGTTTGGCTATAGTTGGTCATAGGTTGTTGTGGTGAAGGACAAATCCTTGGGCTTCAGTTAAGGATAAAAAATCTCTAGGACAAGTCTAAGGCTCGTATTACTATAGCCTAGGTAGATACGACAGTCACATGGGCCAGTGTTTAAAAAATATTAAAAAATATTTTATTTTATATTTATTTATTAAAATAATATTTTGTTTTCTTAATTGTTTATTTATTTAATAATCTTTTTGTTTTGTTTTGGGTTAACTTACTTTTTTTTTTTATTATATTTTTTAATAAGTTCATAATTTTTTTTCAATTTTTGTTATATAATTTTTCCATATAAACATAGAACAAATACCACAATCACAATACCTATATTCATAAGCATGCTTTCATAGTTTAATAGAGTCAAAAATTACATCCATATTAAGTAATTTCAAGAATGAATATTACAACCATAAATCCCAAGCTACTAGGATGTTTTCATACTTTATTAAAGCGAAACATTATAACCATATCACTCAATTTAAGGATTAAAAACTATAGCCTTATTAGATACTCGAAAAAACAACTAAGAATTACAATGTAAAGAGAGAGCACAAAACGTATGGAAACATGACATGTGGTAGTTAATGACTCATTAAATGAGAAAATATACTAGTATTAATTGATGACAATTAATGACTAATTAAATTAGTAAATATACTACACATGTTTTCCAAGGAAAATATTGTATTTATATTAAAGTCGAAAGTAAATACAATCTTTCCTACAGGGGTGTAGATTGATTGGAAAGTGCCGTGTAAATGAAGGGATGTTGTAAAAGAGGTCTCAAGTTCAAATCTCACCCCGACTTATCCGTGCCCCATGCTTGTGGGCTATGTGGATGCACCTGGGGTTATAGTGGCAGCCGACGGGAATGGACCTTGTGTCACGTGAGTACCAGAACCACCTAGTTACCGATTCCCCCGGTCAAAAAAAAAAGTAAATACAATCTTAAGGTGCTAATCACATTCAATCTAGTCCTCTAAATAAAGGAGATATCTAACCTACAAACCATAAAATCCTAACTATTCAATAAGCTTCTTTAACAATCCATACAAAAATAAGTTCATTGACCATAGCTAAATAATATTGTTCATGACTGATAATACTACAAAATAAAACTTCAATGAAAATCCCAGATCAAGTAATGACTATTGGTCATCACTTATCCATCAATAAACTCCTGAATGGTAATCAAATTCTCAGGTAAACGAGTTTATTCTTTGGAAATTTTGTCTGAAAGTTGAGTCAGTGCGTGATATACATGAGATAATTGAATATGAGAGAAGAATCCATAGATGGCTCACATATGGTATGCCAATGGATTGAAGATGATATTATGTATTTGTACAACTCCATTTAAAACATTGATTACTAGTCCCAAGTCACCAAAAATATAAAGTGAGTCAATTCCTTGAGAACAAATGAATTTTAGTAAGAGGAAGGGTGTCATAAACTCAATGTAGTTTTTTGAGTTGTTTCCCACATTAGATTTGATTTGGAAATAAGACAAGTCATTTAGGTATATCGTAATTCCATAACCACAAATTTTATTGTTATAGGCATTGTCAAAAAAGCACCAGGTTCGGTCTCTTTCCACCATAAAGGGTCCCACAGATCTGGTTTTTCTTTTCCTTCTTGTGTTCTTACAAAATTTTATAATACCCAACACTTGAGAAGAGGTTTGAAAATTTGGAGAAACGTTGTCTTCAAAGACAACTGAGTTTCATGCCAACCAAGTACCCCACATTGTCAAGAACAAAAGAGCCCTATAAGAATTCAGATTTTTATTAGACAACCATTCCAGAAGGAACTCTTTTGTAGAATATGTGTTCCATAATTTGGATAAAACTAGATGACCTTAAATATCCATGTAAATCTACCGTGAGTAAGTACATGAGAGAAAAATATGTGAAGTTGTCTCATCATTGCTTATGCATAATAAACATATCCTTGGCCCATCCTTGTTCCTTTTCCTTAAAACAACCCATATGATGACGTTGTTATTGAGATCCATACACATCATTAAGATTGATTTTGGGGGAATTTTCACCTTCCAAAGCTTCTTGCACCACCAAAAATATTCATTTGGCCTTACTTTGAAAAGAGCCTCATAGACCATATTTGTAGTGTAGTTGCCACTAGTTACATTATATCCCCAAATAATTTCACCCTCTGAAGATGTGATTCTAATATGTGCTTTTTGAAGAGAAGATAGATAGTTATTTCATTCATTAGAATAACCCCTTACCAAATTCAATCCTTTTGCACTCAACTAACCATGTTCCCAGACAATAGTATTAATCAAATTGTCCATTTTGTTTAGTCACCCTCCTAATAATTTGAAGGCGGTGAACAAACTCATCAAATAATAAAATGCATCTATCAAATCCCATGAGAGTGCAAATCCCCACTCTAATCTGAGATCCATTGCCAACCTTTTAGGATAGGAAGGATCCAATCATTAGCAAGGCCATTGTCATTTCTCTCCATTGAATTGATATGTTCTGAATGCTTTTTCTTTCTTTCCTTATCCATTCCAACACAATACGAGGTGAAATATACTTATGAATCATAATAATTTTCAACAGACTATCCTTTGTGGTCGTATTGTAGAGAGAGAATTTGCAGCTAGGGATTTTCCAAATGGATGAATGTCCTTCAAGCCCCATACACCCATGGACTTAACCTAATGAGATCTCGTACATTCACTACTTCCCTACCATAAAATGTTGAAGGGGCACTTTACGATCTTCTCTAGTATTCCTTCAGGATTATGGGCTAGAGTGTGCCAATATGTCGAGATAGCCTCCAAAATAGATTTCAGTAGGACTAATCTCCCACCTAGAGAAAACCATTTGTTACACCATTGTGCTATCCTCTTTTTCACTTTCACAGTTAATCACAACCAATGCGCCTTTGTATAATTATTAGGTTTCATGTAAAAACCCAAATATTTGATACCCTAATTGATATTCGAGGAGAGAAAGGGAATATATTGATTCATAACAACAATAATACTATTTGAAATTTTTTATGTGTAGGAATCTAATTTGTCATAGTTAAATTCCATACATGTAGCGTTTTTTATATAGGAGGACATCCCCATATGTTTCAAGTTAAATTTTAGTGCCAAAAAAAAGTATAAAACATCATCTATAAAAAGTAGATGGGTAATACTCTCCTCGCCACCAACCCTTATCTCTTTCACCAATATTCTTCTTGTTGTATCAGCTAGATCTCTACTAGGTCCATTCGTCACAAGTTTCAGGGGGGAAGAGGTAAAACTCGATTCGACCCCCTTGAAAATATGAGGAATTTAGAGGTCACACCATTGATTAATATTGCAAAGGATACTGAGGAGACGTGATCCATGATCTACTTAAAAATAGGCAGAGAAGAAACAATATGAAATAATAATAATCGTAAGTAGATCCCAGAAAATATATCATATGAATTAGACAAACCAAGATTTATTAAAATTGCTAGAGATTTTGAAAGCTTAATGGAATGGAATCCTTCTTGTGCAAAACCCATGTCCTAGTGAATCTTCTTACCCTCCAAAAAGACAATATGTTCAACATAAATGTAATTAGATAAAAGAGGTTTAAGTCATATTTACAACACTTTGGATATTATTTTTCTTATATATGTGTGTGTGTGTGTGCATAAAGAAATAGGTTGAACATCTTCAAAATTTGCAGGACAATCCACCTTTGGAATTAATACGATGAAGGTTTAGTTCATGTTCATTGCAACCTTCCCAAGTTGTCTCACCTCCTCAACCACACAGAGAATATCATTTCCCAATATATATAAAAAATGCAGGTAGAATTCTATGGGCCATACATTTGAACCTGGGATCCAATCCCTTTTTAATGTAGAGAGAACATATGAAAGTTCTTATTTGTATATGAGACCATACAATATCTCATTTTCTTCATCCTTTATCATTGTATGAAAATATTAAATGACCTCCATAATTTCACCAATGTTATCATCAAAAGGTACCCTTAAAGTGATTAGATCCAAGATCAACCAGATCATTAAATCCCCTAACCTTATAGCCATCGATATTTTGAATTTCCCATATGATATTAATATTCTTCCAGTGGTTAGCATAATTTTGAAAGAATTTAGTGTTTAGCTCTCCTGCTTCCAACCACATAGCACGCCTCTTCATACACCAATACAATTCCCTATCCAACATAAGCTTGTTTCTCTTGGATTCCAACCTTTTGAATTCATCCAACTCTTATCCACTAATAATATCATTAACCTTGTTCATAATCATATCCTAAATAGACTTCTCCAACTCAACGATCTATGCATCTCTATTTTGTATGGTTCCCCCGCCAATGCTACAACCACCTCCTTTATTCATTTGAAAGAATTAGTAAATTGCTCACTTGAAGATAATTCAAGACCTAAATAAAATTTACACCAATTATATTTAACAATAGAATCCCCGCCAATGCTACAACCACCTCCTTTATTCATTTGAAAGAATTAGTAAATTGCTCACTTGAAGATAATTCAAGACCTAAATAAAATTTACACCAATTATATTTAACAATAGAATGTAGTCCCTCCTTAAGAAACCATCCCTAATTGTTTTTTGATGGATCCCTCGGTTTAGATTCCCTTTTATTAAAATCAATCCAAATGAGAAAATGATCAGAAATTTTGGGTGAGCCTATCCAAGTCCTTTATTTTTAAACCTTCTGCAAAAGAGTATCTTGGATATAAAAAAATCAATTCAATTGCTTTGCAGCTGCATCAATAACGTACCTATTGTTGACCCAGGTAAATCGCAATTTTACTGGATCTAGATCAATACAACCAAAGGAATCAAAGTGATGTCTAAAATAATCCGCAAGTCTATTAGTCATGGAATTGACCCCAAAACTTCTCTACAATTGACAGTTAGATTGATATATCCTCTAATGACTAAATTATTAGACTTTATACTTTCAAATGTGGAGAGTTTTTCACCAAAATGTTGGCTCCCCTCATATGGTCCATAAATGTTCCCCACACAAAAATCCCATGATCCAAATCCTTATAACGATTGGCCAAGAAAATCCCCATAAGGAATTTATCTATAACCAATCGATTGAATTTGAGGTGTCCACCTCTAGTTCCTTTTAATAGAACAAGAGCTACAGTTCTAATACCATCCTAGCCCCCCCAAAAAATGATTGGAAATGAATGAAATTGAAGGTGAAAATTACTCATCGAAGTGTCACTTTGATTATCAATGGATTGTGGGACCACAAGGGAAAGAGAAGTATTTGAAAGATCCTATTTGTCCAACAAACCTCCAGTTTCTAAATGACACCCCAACTGAGGTATTGAACCAACAAATAAAGGTTTCAATAGGTTGCTAATAAGAATATTTGGGAATCCTCCATTTCCTGATCCCGCGTTCTTATTTAATTGAAGAGGATATGGGTATTCATCACCTTTACTTTGGATCACCTATTGATTAGGGATTGTCACTCCCTTCATTTCCATTGAGAGATCGAGTCCATTTATTTGACCAAATTGTTTTCGTAAATGTTTTTAGCAATCCTTTAGGATGTGACCATACATATGACACATGTAACAATGGAAAGGTATATTGACATAATAAAGCACTTGCCAATATTGTTTCTCTAGGAACACCTACTCAATCGATTCGTCGTAATTCACAACTAATATCCAAATCAACCAATACCTGAGAAATTGACCTAAAACCACTAGCTAAAAATCTATCATCAACAATCAAAGTCTTTTTTATTTGAATGTCGATGGTACGAAGAGCCTATACCGTCCAAAATTCCACTTGAAGGTGTGGAAGCTTGATCCAAACCAGAGTGCTCGACATAGGTTATTCTTTGGTGTCGAAAAGAGGAAGGTAGGGTTTAATGGAAATATATGATCAATCCATTGAACTAAATCTCCTTGAGAATATTAATACCATTGTCTTCTAAATGAAATATAAATTTGATTCAACCTCTAGCTAGTATTTGCATAGTTGGAGTATAACCAAGACGTGGACCCCATTGTTCTTCCATACACTATATAAGACTATCCATCCCAACCCTTCTACCCATGAATATTTTCAAACTAAGATGTGCTGACAAGTCAAGAATTTGGTTCACTACTATATCCTTACCAACCCACAAGCGAAACTTCACTCCCCTGACTTATGATAACCCAATTTTTTTCTACTTTATAAATTTATATTCCTTGTAACCTTGACCACCATGTATATGTTCTAAGAAAAACCTATATCCAACAAAACTAGAGCCTTCAACCATATGTGGATTGATTGTAGTAAAAACTCCTCGACCTTCGACTTCCTTCATAAGATGGTTGTTGAGAGGATTTGGTATGATCGATGAATGGAGTGATCTTAGGATATGTACCTGCAATAATTCCAGATTTGCATCAAAGGGTACACCCGACAATGTGGAGGTATGAGGGGTAACCATCAAAATATCATAGCATAAACCATAATCAAGGGAAGTACCAACATTCGATTCTCTCACAAGCTAAGTAATAAATCACCTTAGAATCCATTAATGTCAATCCCTTTGAAAAATGGAGAGGTGAGATCGTCACCTTCCAAAGTATATGATAGATTCTCCACTAAAGCCATAACACCTGGAGGAGAACAAAAATTATGATCCTATGAATGTACATCGTCTAGGTAGTCAACCAATTGATTTATATTATCTAGTTCATATACTAAATTTTCAACTCAATGATGGCATCTTTTTGTATTACTATGTTGACTACTTTGACCATTACTATGTTGACTACTTTGACCATAGATCCTTCTAGTACAAAATTATATCCATTTTTGTTATAATAAAAAATAACATAGTAATGGTTCCCGTTATTGATCATGTCACGAGGTAAGTAAACAATGTAATTTCACTTGACACTTATTATTCTTATGGACGCCTTCAAATTCTTCCTATAAAGGATTCACATCTTGCTACCATAAATAAAACTTGGTAAATGACCCAAAAATAAGTTTATTTCGACTTTAATATGGTATTTTTTCACAAGAAAAAGGCTATAGCTGTTATTCATATTACGAATCAAACTATACATAAAAATGTATACATCAACCGTCCCGGAAATCAACACATGTTGTCCAATCATACAAAACTATACAAAAGATTTGACATACAAAGCAATATCAAATAGAACTATGTTCGACTAGTTACACCAACCTTCCCAGCTTGACTACTCTAAAAAAACATCATACAATCATAAGAGACCTCGACTTTAGCATGGTTTTAATTGAGAACCGTTTAATAACTAACATGTAACCTACAAAGTAGGCCCAAACATATTGCTTTATATCTAAGTTAAATAGTGTGTATTTCAACATTTTGGATGACACAGATGTTAACATGTTTATTGGCTTAGTGTTGATGTTTTGTAATGTCAATGCTATAACATCCACCTTTGAATGTTTATTGGCATCATTGTTGATGCTTTGTTATGTCAATGTTATAACCTCCACCTTTGATTTGGACATAAGTTTGGTCATGATATTGATAAATAGAGGTTAACCTATTCTTTAAATGGACACTTTTCGTTAACATATATTGAATTGCAACTTTAAAAAATAATAAACATCCTAATTGTTCCTAAATTTAATCCAAAATGTTAAAAAAACTTTAAATGGAAGAATTAGATTTTGAACTATTTTGGTGGCAACTTGGGTGGTAACTTTGGATTCAACTTCCATAAAATTAGTAACATGCATATAAATAATAATTGAGTTTCAACGTAAAATAAAAACCCCTCAAGGTTTTCATATACACTTTTTTTTAATTATTGAATCTTTGAGTAGATTGTGTTTTAGATTAAGGTCGATTAGGTCACTTCAACGTTGGCTAATAAAAGTAATTAAAAAAATTAATGTTGGCTAATAAAATAAAATAAAAAATTATGAAAAGTAATTGAAAAATTCATGTCAGCTCATAAAATAAAAAATTATGAAAAGGAATTAAAAAAAATTCATGTCAATTCATAAAATAAAAAATTATGAAAAGTAATTAAAAAAATTCATGTCATCGTGTAAAATGAAAAATTAAAACTTAAACCCCAATCTATCAAACAAGAGAGTGATCAAATTTCTTGAGTTTAAAGTTAAAAAAATACACCTTGAGAAATTGGATCCATTTTGGTGCTTGATAGATCCAGGTTTAAGATGTATCTATGTTGGTAACATCATGGAGTGACCCCACATCAATCATGTGGAAAACTCATAACATCCCTAATGAAATACTAAGTGCTCAATGTTGTTGAGACTTTTGAGGGATCTTCCCATCTACAAATGGGGATACTCCCAAAATATCTATGAAGTGAAGGCCTAATGTTGTGGGATATTATTTGTGCCCTTCCCACATTGTGGTATTCACATCCAACCAATCAGTCTTTACAAAATTTCCATATCATCCATGTAAGAACCATCCATTATTTCCCATTTCATCATATGTGTACTCCATCATCTAGTTGCTTGATAATTGTACAAGGGGAATCATCAAATTATTAGCCAAAGCACACCCTCAAGCTTATGAGGCTATGTTCACGTCTTCAACGTTGCCACCCTTTGATTCTCTCTCTCTCTCTCTCTCTCTCTCTCTCTCTCTCTCTCTCTCTCTCTCTCTCTCTCTCTCTCTCTCACCTCTCTAACCTTTAGTAGGTTTAAATTTTCACTCCCTTCTGCGAGCAACTTCAAAATACTACAACGCCTTCATAAACTTCATCTTTGTAGGATGTATGATCTAGTAGTCATCTTATTCCTTTTTTCTCTCTAATGTTCACTATTCTACAAGATTCTTCATATATAGCATACTTAAGGAGGTTCCTAGAAAGGATCATTAATGTAATATTAGATATCTAAGGGGGATAGTTAATGTAATATGTCCATAACCATGGAACAAGGACACTATGTAGTTGGTGGATAATCAATGTAATAATGAAGGGTCATGGATAAATCCCCTGGGAATGCTGACGAGGGAGTAATATATACACACAATTATCATTATACTTGATACGTTGAAGATTGTGTTGTAACAATTATGGTTTGTGAAGTGATTTCTTCCACGAGGAGTAGTTCTTGGTGTTACCCTACTTTAATATTTCTCTATATTCTTGGTGTTGGTTATTGGGGTGGATGCACATGTTATTATGAAGTTTAGGGTTTTATCTTAATTGTACTAAGGTTCACTAAAGTGCTATCAAACCTCTTTCTTAGAACAAAGGAGAGTGATTTTTATTTTATATTATGTTTCTAAGTTTTTATGGTAGGTTTTTCTCTTGGCCTATTACTATATGGAAACCAACCTAATTCCATTAGAAACAGAGTGGTTGTGACATTCTAGAAACATGGATATAATAGAAATTTATACACATTTCATGTTAAAGCCTCAAAACCCCCCTAGGAAATTCATCTGGTGTGATTATCTCTCTATTTATTCACTAGATTGTAACAATAGAAGTAGAGTGATCATGCCATTTCTAAATTGGGGTCATCATAGTGATTCTGAGTAGTATCATATAAGTTAAAAAAAATTAATTGAGACTCAAAAACCTCTCAATGAATTCTTGTGGTGCACTTTTCTCTCTATCTGTCACTAGTACAAAATGACAAATTTGTGACTATGCAACCAAAAAAGTTAGTCGTCACACTTTTTATAAGTTAAATACTACAAATTTGAGCAATTTTAAGTGGCGTAGCTATAAAAGACAAACAAAAACTACTAATATAGTAAAAGATAAACATATACAACTAGATAATGATTGCATGAATATAAATTATTAGTATTTCTAACTTATAAACCATAAATTATAACCTATGAATTTAGGAATTAAAGTTACTTACCTACCTCTAAATCCATTAACCTATCCCAAATATATTATTTAATTAAAAGTAATAGGGGAATATAAAACCCTCCTCTCTCCTCTTTCCATTCATTTCACTAGACTTGAATCCATCCATCTTTAATGGAAATTTCTCCACCACTCCACTAACATTTCTTTTGGTTCCAGTGGCTAGTTGCACCAACCATGATTTACAATGCTTTTCTTTCATAAAAGAAGAAGTCTCAAAATATTTAGGAGTGACACAAATATGAATATATCTAGGGTCAATAAAAATAGAAATATATTTCTTAGCAATCTTACCTTCAACCTCAACCACATTTGATTGATGATGTGTTTGGCCATCCTCTAGTGCGACATATATTCTAGGGTCATTCCTTGCCATCTCAGCCACAATTTTGACCACTTAGATGTTGTGTACATGCTTGGTACTCCCACTTTGAGGGGGGGAGTATTTAAGTAAATGGTCCTCTCCATATCCCCAACATTGAAGTGGCTCTCTTCACTTGTCTCTCATCATCTTAGCTAACTTAGTCATATCCCGCGGTAGTTTCCTTTGTTGATTTCTGAAATGAGGAGGCCTGAATCCTCACTTTCTTTAGTCAAACTTCTCCTTCTTGTCCTTCCATGCCTTATGGGATTCTGGCCTACTTTTGTTTTGATCATAACAATATTTGGCCTTCTTTATTGTTTCATCTAAATTTTGAGGTTTATCAAACTCATTTTGGCCTTGTATGAATGAGGTAACCCACTTAAAAAATGATAAAGGGTTGATATACAAAGGATTTATTGGTATATCCACCCTTTTCTTCATGTTCTCAGAGTAGTCATAGATTTGGAAATACTTTATCATCCCAAGAATCCATGCCTCAACTCCTTGAACATATTTTACTTCATCATCAAAGTAGGAGGTTTGGCCTTCTGAGATTATCCATGTGAGTTTTATTGAAAGGCCTCTTCCCCTTATGTCCATGAGATGGAGAAATTGAATATTCAATGGAGTCTTTAGAGGTATATGACTCACTAAAAGAGAATTCTTGATTATATGTCCTATCTCTAGAAACCCTTCTTGAGTTATGGGACCACTTATGAGAATGTCTCCATGAGCTAATCCCACATATTTTCTTTGTCTCCTTAGTGTTTCCTATGGTGAATATTCCTGTGAATATTTTTTAAGATTTGGAACATGGCTACAATTAGTTGGTTTTGTTCTTCCTAGGATTTTATCAGCCTCTCATTATCTTCTCTACAAATTTGTAATTCCACTCTTAGGCCTTTCAAGGTTTCTGCAATATCTGTGGGAGTTACTTGATTCTTCGTCTATTGGATTTTGTCTCTAAATTCTCACATTGTGTATTTTCTCTAATGGAATCTATTTCAGTTGCATAAAGATCTTGTGCATCATCCATGCTTATGGTTTTCTTGGCCCAACCAAAACCAAGGATTTCCAAATTGCACTATATTGAATGTTGACCCTTATTGTCCTTGATATGATATTGTATATGCAAAATTATTAACATAATAACACTTGTTAGATACACTACATTCTTATAAAATAATAAAATAATTTTCATGCATTCTGGGAACTATTCGTATTGACAAATTTTGTCAAATTATGGATACAGGCACTTTTTTGCTTAATTTTTAGAAACAGATGAATCACCATTCCAAAATATGATTGTGCACATTCTTTCCCCAATTGATAAGCTTTCCAATGACTTTAACCATGCTCTTTTCTTATCTTAAAGGTACAAGTTATAGTCTTTCAAAATTTTCAATTTTTCCCAATTCTACACTTGTCCTACAGGGGCATTTAGCTTCAGAGATCAACTTCAGCCATTTGTAGAAGAAAATATAGGGAGAACAAAAAAAAATGTTTCTATCGAGTGTTGATAATACTCATGACAATGATTACTCAACAAATTTCAAAGCCTTGATCTGATGCTCTAGTCAATTACTATAATATACTGGAATTGACTATTGTAAACTTTTGCATCTTCTTCAAACTTAGTTTATTTTCCAAAAGTGTTATATCCCAAACTGAGCATTCCTGGAAATACTTCCTCTAACCAAAGTTGTTCGTTTTGATGAGTAGGTAAAATGTCGAGTTCATAAAAAAATTTGGTCTCGAAATCTAGGGTCACTTTTACCTCTTAAGAGTTTTCCAAAATCCCCATAAAGTGCCATAGAACATTAGATTTTGTATTTCTTTTGTACCTAGGATTCACACCTTTTGGAATTTGGCCATAAGCCTCCAGATTTATTTGTGTGCACCAAGACTGCACCATAACTATTTGATCCCCAACAAGGCCTTTGTCAGGTCACTAGGTACTGGTCTTTAAAAACCACTAGTTCAAAATTTCTGTAAAATTGGAGTAGAATAGACCCATGCCTCTCACTGGAAATTATGTAGCCTTCCTCAATGGTGTCAAAATGTCGTAGGTATCATCGACTTCTGAGCTAAACTACTCCTGTTATAGCCAAAATATTTTTTAGGGTCCATACGTTTTTCAGCTTTTCTGTATTGTTGATGTGGCATCTTACTGACATGGCATGTTAAGTGGTAGGGGTGATGTGGCACGATGTCCACCTGGACCATACTTGTCCAATAATCCATTTCTAACTCCCGTTATCGACCTCTTGTATCAACATCGAAAATTTCATATGGAGCTTACCCCGATAGAATTGTTTATGCAAAATCTAGCTGACAATGGATAGGCAAGGAATCACCCACTAAATCCACACAACTATCAATTTCCAACCTAACATGTCACTAATGGAATTAAATATTCTTTTAGGTTTCCTAATTCCAACAGTAAACAAACCTAGACTAAGTAAGGGAGACACCCTAACCAAGCTTTTTCTCAGGCTAACTAGGATAACCCAATTAACCCCAAATACTACCCTAGCTCTATATTTTATTAAAAATGTCTCTAACTAAGATATGCAATCAAATAAACAAGACACATTTCAATTTTCAGTAGTATAAACTATGAGAAAATAAAATATATGATACAATGAAGTAAAATAATTAACAATAAAGATAGACAATATGAGGTTCTTGAAATAGATAACACACAACCAAGGCTTGAAAAGTCATAAGGATTATCTAGCCACTATAGCCCTTTAATCGACCTGCAATATCCAACAATAATGCTCGACCTAATATTTTAGAGCACCAACCAAGGAGGATTGGTGTCTAGACCATACCATTGGCCACACACCCCAACCTGTCATATGCATGAAGAGTAATCTTCTTAAATGTTGTCACGATGCACTATAATGACTAAATGGCCAATAGGTTGGCTTCAGGATTCCTATGGGGTCCTTAATATACACAAGTTATATGGGGTCCAAGTCCATCCTCATTGTTTTCTAATGTAATACTAGTCAAATAGGGGTACTAGACCAAAGTCAATTGGAATTTCCAAAGTCTTGCACCTAACAAGGATGAAAGGAGGCTTCTACTAGCAATGGTCATTGTAGTAGTATTGTTCCCTTAAACCGCAGTTTCAGCCACTGAAAACAACAACTTTTGAATTTTTTTTAAGATGTTGGCACATGTCTACTACCCAAGATTCCCATTTTACCCGAATCAATGCTTCAAATATGAAATATTCAATGTATCATTTGCACTTAATAACTCATAGCATTCATATAAGTTTCAATCATGAAATGAAGCAAGTAATGAAAACAATTCAATGAATTATCGCCAAATTTGCAATTGCATCTCAATGTCTCAACAATGCACTAAATATCCAATCCAAATGGACTCTTAGCATACAACAATACTTATGTCAATTGAGCACTACCAAATATTCAATAGTTCTATCCACTTATGTTCACTAAAGCATTCCTTCAATCACTAATGATAGAAAATGTGTCAATTCAATAATGACCAAGCAATTTCACTAGATAATCCACATATTACTTATTCCTCATGAAAGGTACAAGACACTTAAGAGTACAATAAATACGAGCAACTTGCTTTAGAAACTAAATCCTTATCACACTTCCCTTAATCAAACCACTGATCTCTTACTTAGCGCTTCATCCAAAAATTTTATGACAATGAGCCAATTTTAACAATTTGTCACTACCAAATTCTTATGATCAACATGTTTAATCAATTTAAAGCCAATATGTGATCATTCATAACTTTAATAAATTATAAGAAATTCAAGATGGTTATATGCTACTTCAAATACCAAATTAAAATAAGCCACTAGATCATTCAATCATTTGCAACATTTGACATTTCTTTCAACAAATGTGACTTGATCAAGGAACATATGCAACCTTATATCATTCAAGAAGTTCCAGTTGAATCCCTTATGAATTTGTGAGGAAACTAATGTAGGTTCTGCAATTCGTTTAAGATATTCGACATTTAGATATGGACTATGAAGTTGTCTCTTATGTAAAGTTTATTATATTAATATTTCTAAGCAAATATTGCATAAGTTGTCATAGCCATATATCAAACAATTTACCCAAATATTGAAGTAATACTAGCAGTAATCAAATGATAGAAAAAATCAATGGGATCATTGTAGATATGCTTCAAACATGAAATCTATTAATATCCCAATAGATGTAAGTAACTAGGATTAGTTGCATAGATAATAAAATGTCAACCAGATCACAAACTCATAAATATGTTAAGTGCTAGCTTGATTGTAAGTGATGCAAATTGATTTTAGGTTTTTGGTTTTCCTTCACACTCATATCAGAAATGTTCCACATAGATGCGTCCTTCAGGGTGGGGAATGCACCCCCTTGTTCCCCCATGTTTCTGGTACAAGGAAACTCCTGGGGAAACACTTCCCCATGTCCCCCTTTTGGAGGAAACTCAGGGAGACACGTTTCCCCAAGTGCAGAATGCGTTGCCAGCTTTTGGGTATCCCCCACATGGGGGGATGCCAAAAATCCCCCCTTGGGGGGACCCCCAAAAGACCCCCCCCCCCCCCCCCCCTCTCTCCCTCGATTTTCATCTTTTACAATATTAAATAAATGCAAATTAAAATATTAAGTGTTAAAAAAAATAAAACATAATTAAATCCTAGACTAACCTAAGAGTCTAAGACCTTCCTAAACCTACCCTTTCACGATTTCATTTCATAATCATATTGCAACTAAACTTGAAGCAGTTGTCATTGTTCTAACTTCTTTGTGTTCATTGTTCAGTATCTGTTTGGTTATTTCAGACTTCAACATCTGTTGCATGATCTTTTACAAATTTGAAATTTGAATTGAGATATACATTGCATAATGATAATGATGATATTTAGTTTTTAATTTTTACATGGTAATAGTAACATAGTTCAGTATCATTTACAAATTTCAAATTTGATATGGTAATAACTAATAGATGTACACTCCATAATGATGAATTTAGTTTTTAGTTTTACTTTTTACATGGTAATAGGTATTGTTGGGATTTATATTTAAAATTAGTTTTTATGACTTTGATATCCCTCCATTTCCCCGAAATTTCCCTAAATTTTGGGGTGGATTCTGCATGTTGACCTTGTGCATTTCCCTATTCTCGTGATCCCTCGTCCCAAACACTCCATGGAACATTGCAAATAAGCTATTAGGACTTATATATTTGAAAAAGATAAGACAAAAGTAGTTAGGTGATTCAAGTGTTTATTGTATCCAAGCACATATTAAACTCAACATTGTTATGCATAACCTTATGATGTATTGTTGGATGCAATATGCCTTACAATCAACGAATAAGTGAAACATATATCTAATGTAAAAGTGAGGGTATTACGATAGTAATGATGTTACAATAGTCCAACTTTCTTTCAAATACTTACTTCAGGATATCAATATGTAGGTAGAGATACAAAGGCCATAAGGTAACTATAAAGTATATCAAATCTAGCATGTTGTAACTGCCTTATCTCATATCACATGGAGGTACAATATATTGGATGATTAGGAACAAAGTCACGTTGGTGAGATCTTAAAAACTGCCCAAATTTATCGAAGAATTTTTCAGGAACCTTATCAACAATTAATGACTTATTCCTTATTTTTCCTAGACCATCAAGTGTTATACCATCCAGAGATTTATTAAGCAAATTGCAACCACAACTTGATCAAATTATAATCTTGTGATTAGTAGTAGGTCTAGTGAGGAAAACAACACAAAATTTGATCTCATTGAATCACTTGTTGATGATTAACAATACCAGACTTCAAAGCTCTGATTTACTATATAAGACTTTCAACCAGCAAGCCAGTGACCTAGACCTTCTTTTGAAAGGGGTCTTGTAACAGTTGTTTTTCCTATTCAATAAGACATCAAGATAACAATTACCACAAATGAAATATTATACAAAATGAATGCAATATATATCAGATAGGCATAATACTAAAAGCCTTTGTCATTAATGCAAAACATAACCAACATAATAAGCAATATGAAAGAAAGATAATATAAGAAGTGTCCAACAATTTACTTATTGTGGGTGCAATATGATTTACTTGTTTTTAAAATATTTTGTTTAGGAGTTAAGATATATTACTAGTCATTGTGAGCATGTAGTAGAGCTATATCCACTACACAAGATTGGTGTTTCTTTTATCAAATAAATTCAATGCCTAATCAACCAAGAACTCATAACAAAACCAACAATTAGGAACGATTAGCAAAATGGAAAATATTCAAGAGAAGTAAACCTATGGAAAAGTACTTGGGTGTAATAATAAAAGGCTTACTTAGTGCTGGTTTAATTTTTAGTGTTTAACTTAGCTCCTTAGGTAGGGTTTTCAACAATAGAAAAATTATGTCTAAGGATGACAAATCAATTTTTGTTATGCAACCAAGTCCCAGAAATAGCGTAAAGAGAGTAAAACTAGACCAGAAAGAGTAACCCATGCCTTGATAATGAAGAAAAGAGATGAATAGAAATCCTCTTCGAGAGGGAAAGTTCCTTATACAGTGTATTAAGTACACAATACAAGACAAGATACATGACTCAAATGAAAAGGTCTCCTTCCTATATATAGGAGACAAAGAGGTATGATTATAGCTAATGGACCCAAGCTGACATAACTAATATAATAATACAAATGAAAATTGCCACTAATATACCAAAGTCGACATAAAGACTAATATAATGTGCCACACTATAGGGGGTAATGCACCCAACATTTAGGGCTTAACATGCCCCTCCCCTTCAAACAAGTGTTGTCATCAACACTCGGTTAGTTGTGGATGCTTATGTATGAAGGACGTGTCTTCCCATGTCGAATATGCAATTGGTAAGTTCTTCCAGTTTATGAGGTAATCAATAATAGCCCAATTTCATATATTTTTTATCCTTGTTGCAGTGATTTGTTCAGGTTCCCATATGAATTTTCCTTATTCAAAACTTCTTTCACTACGATGTCGAATTGTCTATTGTTTCATCTTGTTTTTTGAAATAGCCAGGTTATCCTTCATTATTTGGAGAGCTTCTTGCTAGTGCTTTATGCAATCTGCCACAACTTGAACTTTAGATTTTCCTTTTAAGGGAGATGTGATAGATCAAGGCTGGTACCCATAAAGTGCCATAAACAGAGATATTTTTAATGGTGTATGGAAATGTAATGTCCCAAATTTTACATTGGGTCACAATGGCCAAATCACATTTTCCATATTCATGAAATTTTTCAAAGGGATGCTAAAAGTCAAATAATTTCCAAGGTGGAAAATCACTATTTTCCTAGCTTGGGGGTGGAAGCTTTGAGATTTGGAATAAGGGGGATAATAAATGATGTTTAGACATTAGAAGGGGATAAATATTTAATAATGTGGCTTATTAAATAAATACAAGAGAAAATGGAAGTGACAATGGAGCATGAAGACACATGGAGACTATGGGGCCCACACTATCTAGAATGCCTATGTTAAATGGTATCTTTCTCTTGCAAATTTGAATATATGGGAAGTCTAATGTTTTTGTATGGATTATAATGTTAATATACTTGTCCATATACTTCATATGTCTAATTTTGGATGAATTGTAACTTACATGGGAGAGGAAGAGCCAAATGGGAGTTTCATGGACACTTGGCTAGATTCCCCTTACATTTATGACATCTATGACACCAATGATGGAGATTCTATGATAGTTATGACACAAGTCAGATAGTAAGGCTGAAATACTGACATAATGACATGTCAAGACTAAATATAGCATATTAGAGGTTGAATTTGGGAGTTGGAGAAGGCCAAGAGGCTCCTACTCAAATTTGGGAGAAGAGGGAAGGTGAAGAGAGAGGCCACATGGCATAGCATGAGAAGCCACACCAATTCGACTTGGACTTGGTTTATGGATGGATTTGGAAGCTTATAAGACTAATAATTTTTATAAAATACAGGGATCAGCCATGAGAATAAGCATTTTCTCATTTGTGAAGTGTGAGAGCTAGTGGATGACTAGTTTTCTTGCTTAAGCCAATTTCGAGGGTGAAAGATTCCCATCCTAGTTGGTATTTGGAAAGGACACTCAGGTATTTCATGGAGATTTAATGGAGTCTTATTTTCAGGTTTAAGCTACAGGAAATAATGTGGATTCTTTTATGGCAGCACTTTCTCTCAACTATTTCCAGTTTTCACACCATATTCATGCCAATGGAGGGATTGCGCTTTGGGTGAGCTATTGATCTCCCTGGGGAAGATTATAATGCCAATTATATTATGTTCTGATGTATATCCTCTGTATTTCATTTTCATAAGACTCTCAGGTCGAAATACTCAAAAGAATTCATGTAAAAATATTGAACAATGAAGAAATAGTGTCATTTCCCCAATATCTTGTTGTGAACCATTGTAATGCTGATGATTTTGAATTTGGAGAGCCTTTAATTGTCCATTTATGATTCTGATCAGTTCAATATTATCTTTTATTCATTCTCAAAAAAATTCAAGTCTAAATTCCCAACAGTTGTATGTCAAAATGACTTTTAATGAGCAAACAACGACCATTTCCACTCCATTTTGATGTATGCTATGGTAATGCTTATTATTTCAAATGAAGAAGTGTATCTCTGATAAATGTATGATGTATGGAATTTAAAAAATGTGTATTTCAAGTCTCATGTTTATTACTTAAGCATTGGAAGACATTTTACTCATTTTTATTGCATTGGGAGAAGATTTGGTACATTTTCCCCAAGGGTCGAAATTGTGACTTGGGAGTTGTTTTGGAAAGAGTCATAACAGCCTATATAAACTACACCATGATGCATATGAGACTTTGAAAGGTCCCTTACACATACCCGGCCTCTTTTCATAAATTCAAGTGACTTTGGGATCATTTGTGAATCCATTTCCGGCAATTACCCAGGGGGAACTGGAGCCCCAATTTGCTAGTAAAGACTCCTACTTTGAACAGAACATTAAACAAGTTTTCAGAAGTAATTTGGAGGTAAAAAAACATACATGAGCATTATATTTAAGTTATATTATCATTCATGTACCTTAAGAGAAAATTTGGAAGCATTTGGGTCAATTTGGAGGTCTAGACATCAAAACTAGTCAAGAGCCAAAATTGTGAAAAAATTGAAAAACTGGGCATTTTAATAAAATTCCAAAAAAGAGACATTACAGTGGTATCAGAGCATGATCTTGACACCTGATTTGGTATGATATTTATGAGTAAAATAATTCAGGGACCACCATTATGTATTGAAACCCAAAAGTGCTTTTGTTGAAGAGGAAAAAAAAAGTAGGAGAAGAAGACAATTTTTTAGAAACTATGAGTAGGCATGAAAAGAGAACCTCATATGATGGTGAGGAGATAATAAAAAGCATGGAACCTATATTTGAAGACATGACCAAGAATATTATGAAAGGAGTTGAATTTTTGGCTATCCAAAGTTGGGAAAAATATATTGATTTTAAGAAAACCAAGGCGAAAAAAGCATCAGTTTGCTTGAAGGAGCAAAAGGAGGAGACCCATGAACCACCTATTTCTGAAATAGGTGGAGTAGAAGAAGTAGTACATGAAGGTGATCAAAATTCACTCCCAAGTGACTCTGAAAAATATGAAGAGACATCACATGAGTATGAAGAAGTTTTTATTGAAAATACTAAAGATAATTTTGAGACACATGCTACCTTGGAAATGAAACAAAGAGCATCTACTGATGGATGCTTGAACTATGAAGGAGTACCTACTGATGGGTGCTCACAAATCTATGTTGGTGACATAGAGATCAGATTTCAAAATGTTTCTGCAAGCCAAAATTCCATTAAACATGAAAAGGAAGACCTTGTAGTAGTTGAAGAAGAAACAAGATCAACTTCCCCATCACCACTTGAGCTTCATGAAGTTGGTTAAAGCAAGAAGGAAGAAGATGAGGAAGTTCATTTGAAAGAGCCTCATTTTCTTGAAGGGTCCTTAAATATGAATGAAAATAATATCCAAGAGGCCCTTAGCATACTCCATGACACTCAAGCATTGGTATCAAATTCTTGTTGGAGAGCTACTTCCTTGGAGGATCCATCCTCGAAGAAATGAAGAAGATCCAAAGAGCAATGTGTAACATCAAAGGTAATTTCATGTCTTTGCTTTTTGATAGAAAAAATTTCATTGAGCTTATTGAATGGTTACATGAATCCTACTTGAATAATAATGAAGTTATTGATAAGCTCACAATTCAAAATGAGCAACTTCTTGAAAAGTTGCAAGACACTTGTTTTTCCTCCGATGTTTCAGATTTTCATAAGGTTGATTGCTTGGAGGATTTTCATGACATTATGGATCATGAGAAACATGAAAAATTGCAGGTTTTTGATGTGCTTGAGGATTATAGTGATGAGATCCAATCACTTCTTATGGTGGAAGAGGAACTTGAGTTTCCTCTTGAAAATGGTTACACACTTTTTGGAGAACTGAATGATTCCACTACATTGAAACCAACCCATGAGGAAATTTTTGCATTTTCTAGGGAGGTGAATAATCCTACCCCTATGGATACTTCACATTATGACAATTTTTCACTTACTGATCATTTGGGTGAGTTGGTTCTTTCTCCTACATCCTACACTTCTAAATTTTGCATCAGCCATCCTAATGAAGTATGGGTGAAAGGTTTCTTTTTTATGGTGCCACATGAAGAGCATGGAAATTCTATTTCTCCTTTTGATGATGTAATTATTAGAGAACCATATTATTTAAATTTTCAGCAGAATCCTTTTCAACATTATGATTATCCACATCTACATGGGTGCACCTATGATGTTCATTTGAGTCACTTGAAGACTCATGGTTTTTCTTGCTCAACACTTGGTTCATTTGATGTTGGGGGAACTTCATCCAACAATTGGGTGAAGAGGGATATGATTGAGGAACATTATTATTGGCAGAAACATCCTCTGTTATTTAATGATGATATACTTATTCATGGGTGTATTGATGAGACTTCTTTGAGACACTCGAAGTCTTCGTGTTTTATTTGCTCCTTATTTGGTTCATATTTTGGTGGAGGTTCTTCATTCACTTCTTGGATGAAAGAAAAAATGGCTGATTATTATTTTGATGCATATTAAATTCTTTGGGAGCAGCATTATAGGATATGGGATCATCACCTATGTCATTGGAGCATATTTGATTGGTCACTTGAAGCATGTATTCACTTGACAAATGGTAGTCTACTCACTGGGAGGTATAAGCACTTTCATGATTTCTTGGTGAGGCACCTCCTTGATGTAAATGAAGGCTGAAATACTGACATAATGACATGTCAGGACTGAATATATCATCTTATATGTCAAATTTGGAAGCTGGAGAAGGCCAAGAGGCTCCTACTCAAATTTGGAAGAAGAGGGAAGGTGAAGAGAGAGGCCACATGGCATAGCATGAGAAGCCACACCAATTAGACTTGGATTTGGTTTATGGATGGATTTGGAACCTTAGAAGAATAATAATGTTTATAAAATATAGGGATCATCCATGAGAAGAAGCTTTTTCTCATTTGTGAATTGTGAGAGCTAGTGGATGACTAGTTTTCTTGCTTAAGCCAATTTCGATGGTGAAATATTCCCATCCTAGTTGGTATTTGGAAATGCCACTCAGGTATTTCATGGATATTTAATGGAGTCTTATTTGCAGTTTTAAGCTACAGGAAAGCATGTGGATTCTTTTATGGTAGCACTCTCTCTCAACTATTTCCAGTTTTCACACCATGTTCATGCCAATGGAGGGATTGCGCTTTGGGTGAGCTATTGATATTTTTGGAGAAGATTATAATGCCAATTATATTATGTGTTGATGTATATAGTATGATGTTCAGAATACTCTCAGGTCTAAATACCCAAAATAATTCATGTAAAAATGTTGAACAATGAAGAAATAGTGTCATTTCTCCACTATCTTGTTGTGAACCATTATAATGCTGAATATTTCGAATTGGGAGAGCCTTTAATTGTCCATTTTTTATTGTAATCAGATAAATATGATATTTTCTTCATTCTCAGAAAGTTTCAAGTCTAAATTCCCAAGATTTGTATGTCAAAATGACTTTTAATGAGCAAACAATGACCATTTCCACTCTATTTTGATATANCTCTAATAAATGTATGATGGATAGACTGTAATAAATGTGTATTTCAAGTCTCATCTTCATTACTTAAGCATTTGAATCCATTTTACTCATTTTTATTGCATTGGGAGAAGATTTGGTGCATTTTCCCTAAGGGTCGAAATTGTGGCATGGGAGTTATTTTTGAAAGAGTCATAAAAGCCTGTATAAACTGAACAATGATAAATATGAGACTTTGAAAAGTTCCCTTACACATACCCATCCTCTGTTCATAAATTCAAGTTACTTTGGGATCATTTGTGAAGCCATTTCCGACAATTACCCAGGGGGAATTGGAGCCCCAATTTGCTAGTCAAGACTCCTACTTTGAACAAAACATTAAACAAGTTTGTAGAAGTAATTGGGATGTCAAAAAACATACATGAGCATGATATTTAAGTTATATTATCATTCATGTACCTTAAGATAAAATTTGGAAGCATTTGGGTCAATTTGGAGGTCTAGACATCAAAACTAGTCAAGAGCCAAAATTGTGAAAATTTTGAAAAATTGGGCATTTTAATAAAATTCCAAAAAGGGGAAATTACAGGAAATAAGTATTGTACCACCATTCTACCAAAGATGACCATTTCACCCACTGCATTTTTTTATCAGCTGCAAAGCAATGCACATATCCTTCCAAACATTTGTTCGATATCTCAGTTTTCCCATCATATTGAGGATGATAAGAAGAACAGTGAGCCAACTAGGTACCCAAACAAGAAGATAATTTAGTCCAACATTTTTCAATGAAAATTGGATCTATATTGCTTACAATAATATTCGGGTTTCCATGTAACTTCTGCATTGTTTCCATGAAGTTTGCAATTACTATACTTGCATTAAAAGGGTGAGAAAGATCTTTGTAATATGATCCATAATTCCTGTGTACCATTACCCCTAGTGCAAAGTAAGAACTATGGCTAGGCATAATTATGCCATCTTCTAACATTTTTTCAACCATGTGCTCCATTTCATTCTTATGGCCATAGGGGTATCTGTAAAGTCTAATTTTAGAAGGAACACTTCTTGGAATTAAATAAATAACAGGGTCCAAATATCGAACAGGTGGAAGAATTTTTGAAATATATTCAAATACATTGGAATGCTTGTTAAGGACCCTTTGGAGATTTGGGGAAATATGAGCCTTAGATGTTTGAACATCTAGTGAGAATAATTGTGCAATTACACCTTGTTGTCCTTTTTATAACAATTTTTCCATACCATTAGAGCTGATCACCTTTCTTGATTTCTAAATGATACCATTTAACTCAAATTATTTTCTTTCCCAGGAAAACGTCATAAAAAACTTTTGAAAATTAAAATCCATTGTTCCCAATGATTGTATCCATTGAACCCCTACGAAAACATCAGCACCACCCATTGGGATAGCAATAAATGGATTATTCAATACATATTCCCCCATAGTAAGATATATATTATGCCATCTCCATGAACAATTGATATTTCCTCCATCTACAATCATTACTTGAAATTCTGGTGCTGAATATACAAAGCAATTGAGATATTTGGCTAATTTAGAGTGAATGAAATTATGAGTGCTACCATAATCAATCAACAATGTTACCCTTTTCTTTTTGATATATCCTTAAATATTGAGAGTTTGAGGACTACTAATTCCATCCAATGCATGAAAATATATGGTGGGAGTAATCACTTATATTTTGTCAACTTGTGATGGTTCCTGTTCTTTAGGTTCTTCCTCTTCACAATCTATGTAGAATAATTTCTTTTCTCCACACTTATGTTCCTTACTATACTTGTTGTCACAATTAAAGCATAGAACTTTTGCTCTTATTTCCTTCAAGGTTCCAATAAAGAGATCCAACAATTTATCATCGGGTATTCTCTCCACTCTAAGACTCAACTTTTGAAACGGTTGAATGTGTTCACTTATTGGACCCTTTTGCCTTAGATTTATCAATTGGGTAAAGAAGGAATTGCTCTTAACGTCATCATGATATGATATCAATTCTTCTGTAAAAATGGACCAAGAGGTAATGGAGTTATTTTTGCATTCACAAAGCCATTGGTACCATACAAATTACTTAGTTTTAAATATAAAGATGCAATAGGTACCTTTCCGAAATTTGGCACCTGGTGTATATCAAAGATCACTCCATCTGGAATATCTAGGTTATGGGGTCCTTGCCATCAAACTTTCTCATGTAAATCTTGGGGAGTTGGATACCCCTTGCGGACCATCCCTGGTAACTTCCATTACTAGAATAAATTCCTCTTGGAATATTATTAATGGAAAGTTTATCAACATGGACATTACCTTTATCTTCTTGAGTACCTTGAAACATATCATCGCCTGTAGGGATATTATCCTTTGAATTTTGTATGAGCTTAGCAATATTTTTCATATTTTCCTCCATATCATTATCCATATGTCCCATCATCTTTTCCTCTAAATTAATTAAATCAATTATTTTCAAAGACCCTTTAATCATGTCTTCCAACTTGAACTATAGATTTTCCATAGGTCTCCACTCGCTCTGGAAATCTAGATCTCAACTTGGTTGTAGATATCACTAATCCCAAATGTATATATAACTTTTAATCTCAAATCCCATATAAGCATATAAACAAGATTATAATCAACAACAAATAAGATCTACTACAACTTCAAAACACAATTGGACTCACACACTTAGACTCATTTCTTTACCCGGTAAACCCCAATGGGGAAAACCAACATCTTTGGGGATTTATTATTTCTTGATCCCATAGCAAATAGTATAGAAGAAATTATAATCCATGTGAAGAGAAAAAATAGAGAGCTTGACATGCCAAATATTTATATCTGCTAGCAGCTACAACTGTTTCTCATGGGAAATGCGCCCCAGCTGTTTCCCTCTTGCTGGAACTCTGGACTCTGTCACTGCCAATCTCAAGAATTTGTACCCTCTTTATAAACTATGAAGGGGTCCTCCCTTTGTCCTTATGCACTTCTCTTCACTGCTCAGATGAATATTTGCATCCTCAATCACTGAATGATGCCCCTAGCTATATAGGTGCAACCTTTCTGCTCATAGGGACGTCCCAGCTACTGCTTCCTAAGTCCACCTCTGACTGAGATCTTATTAACCCTCCTCAGCCTCTGAATAAAATTACTCTGCTCTCTTGGCCCTCCTGGTCTCCACATGTTTGACATGTAGATAGGGAGCTCGACCCCTCTGATGTTTCTCATGTATCAGCTACAACTACCCTCCAATCTCTAAAGACATCAAGATAACTCTCTCACTGTCCAGATGTGAAGCCTCCTGAATATCAGAATATTTCCCCCCTCACTGCTCTCAATAATGTGAATCAATTATCTCAGATGGATACCCCCTCCTTTGTCAAATGACTTGCTCAGCTACTCAGTGAGATTTGGGCTCAAAAACATAATTTTGACTTGCATACAAAATTTCACTTGTGTGTTAAAAATTATGCATCAAAACAATGTTAACTGCATGTATGCATGCTTCCAACCTCCATGCACATCCCTACACACCTACATGCATACTAATCCATCTTACACATACTCATGCAGACTCACCCATCATAACTTGGTGCATCATTGCACACTCACATCCGACTGAAGAAGTACTAAACATTACATGTCTTCAATTATTAAAGCCATGCAAACCTGTTGAATTGCATCTCACACTCCAACCAACTACCTATGCATCTGATTCCCTTCCATGCTAGGAAAAACCACCTGGAGGACATCCTGAGTTACAAAACTCAACATGAACACTCGAAATATAGGTCTTCACTTTCATCGTACGTAAGGGATGAATCATTTGGTGGCTTAATTGGAGTATGATTTTTTCCACTACCTTTTGGTGGAATTTTTAACAATATAAATATATATCACACCTTTAGGTTCACCTCAAATATATCCTTCCACTAAAATTTATTCAAATTAAAAATGATGTATCTTTTTCAAACCCTGATTTGAGGATTGTTTTTTGGTCGACTTGGAACTTAGGTAAATTTCTTATTTCAGCTCCACTGGGTTTGAAACTTCTCTCTATTGTAGCCTGATATGTCCTCTTTTAAATGTCGTAGGTTTGACCTAATTCTGATGTGCTAGTAAAAATTTATTATTAATCTCCCAACACTTCTTATTTTTGGTATTTTCAAAAAGAGTGAACTTGTACAGTCTTCCATATGTCCAATATTTCATATCAAGTCTAAAAAAGCTACCACATATACTATGGTCTATCTTATTTTTTATGTAACAAGTTTCAATCAATTTGGATCTCGCATGCCCTAGATATGACCATTTTCCCATAACACTTGGTTTAGACTATTTTTTGGACTAGTCAGAAACCCCATATTCCACCGCAAATATCTTCGAACTTGTAATGGCCTAGAATCTTAAAATTGTACCACAGATAGTTTGAATTTTTTTCTAAATGGGTTTCATGTCTTGTTGTTTGAAAAGTTGTAGAAAAATATTATAGTGAAAGTACCAACATGGCTCATTTTGGAAGCATCCAAGCTCTGATACCAAATGGTATACAACCAAGTCCCAAAATTAGCATAAAGAGAGAAAAAATATACCATAAACATGATTCAAATGAAAATGTCTCCTACCTATATATAGGAGACAAAGAGGTATAATTACAACTAATGGATCCAAGTTGACATAACTAATAGAATAATACAAATTAAAATTATCAATAATAGACCAAAGGAAACATCAAGACTAATATAATGTGCCACACTATAGGGATAAATGTGCCCAACATTTAGGGCTTGAAAATTTTCCTCTTGAATCCTCCTTCTTGAGATTTGATCCAAGCACCTACAAAAATAAATAAGATAAGTAATATTTAATAATTGGGAGATATTCAAACAAGAGAAAAATGATCACTAATAAACCCTAGACCTGGTAGCTTGAGGAAACATATATGGGGCGAATGGAATCTAAATGGATTAACAAAAAAATGAAAGAACCCAAGGGAGGGTGGAGGATTACGCAATCCCTCTCCTTGGTATCTTGATTAAAATCAAACTTCTTGAACTCCAATCCTACAAAAAGACCTACAAACTTCAATATGACCCACCAATATATCTATGCACACGTTAATCACAGCAATAATAAACTATTTAGTCAATGTAAAACCAACATGAAATCAAGAGGTTGTGTTGGAATGCGATATGGATGCACATGGTGTAAAATTCAAAAATAGTGCGCAAGGAGAAGAAGTCGACAAGAATCGATTTGATTGTAATTTTGTACTTTTTGGTCCAAGTTAGTTAGATAGTTGGTCGCATGTGGACCATTTTGTAAAGGAATAATCCTATATATAGAGTTCGAAATGTAGTAGGAAAGGGAAGAACTAATGGGGAGATTGATCAGGAACAAGATCTTTGTGTGAACCATATCTGTGGTGATCTATTTAACATCTTTTGTATCTATCTTGCGAATCTAAGCATGTATTTTGGGAACCTGTTTTGATCTGCGGAAGTAATATGACAAGTGCGGATGATGTTGGAAACTCTATGTCTTGTATTTTGGTAGCCTTAATGATGCGATCTGAATGAGAAAATGTTGCAATCTGATTTATGTTTATAAGTGATGATATGCTTTGTCGTGATGAATGCTTAAATATTTTCCAATATGTTTATGAATGAATATAATGATGTGATCTCATGTGAATGGTTGATGTTGTGACCTAACATGAATAATCGATGTTAAAACCCTTTCATGGAGCTCTTACTAACATTGTAATGGAGAGAAAATAAGTGCATTAATACTCCTCCTTACTTCGGAAACATGGTTCCTACAGCCCTCCCTCAAGCATCTCAGGTGAGACTACATATGCTTTGTAGGTGTTGCTGGGTAGGGTAAAACCTATCCGGGCCAATGTTTAGGGATTCGCAACAAAGAGAGGTATCAACAGAGTGTGAACCCCTGTCGATAGATATGCGTCAAAAAATGGTTATGTTTCCGGGACCTTTGTGATAAGGAGAGGAGGATATGTTGTGGCACCCGACGAAGCCAGAGATCTAGGACTTGTTCGATCCGAAGGCTTGAGAATTCGCAGCATAAGAAAATATGAGCTCTAGACTAACGACAAAAGAGTGGCTGGGAAGGTATATCTATTCTAACATCCACAAATATTTATTCGTCGAGTTTCCGATCATCTTGTATGAGTTGTTGGTGTAGCTGACCTTTAGGAAAATAAACTTTCAAGGAGGTGAACCTACTTGCTGGACCCCTCAGTTGATCCAGTGACTGAAGGAGGTAGAAAACAGGACATCAAGGGATGTCGAAGTGTGGCTTGACAACATTTTGGAAGGATACATCACTGAGTTTGTGGTAGACATAGTTAAATCCTATAGCGACACGGAAAGGGAATTATTCCAAGGACAAAGAGGTAGGTTTCTATTATCTTTGCAATTGTGGATTAAGATGTTTATCTGTGAAAAAGGTATCTTGAAAATGAACTCTGACGAGTAGAGCTCTGGTGTGCAGAGGTTACGAGTACTATGGAGATGAGGTTTGGATGGAATGGTACGGGGTAGATGGATGGGAGTTACGACAAAATTGTGAGGAAATTTGAGGAAGAGTGTGGTCTTCTACGAAGTGTGGTAAGGTTAAGGCAAGAGAAAAGGTATAGGACTAAGGAGAGTCCTGGTGCGACTAGAACAAGAAAATACAAGAGAATATCACAAGGGAATAAGAAACCCTATAACAATGAAGGAGACAACTAGGCTACGCCCAATACCGGGGAAGGACCAACCCAAAGCAACAATGTACCTAAACCAATGTTCACTGCGCCACCTTCAAGTGGAACATTAGATCCTCATAAGGTTGTCTAGTATGTCATCACCATAATAATAGTAGTGTATCAGGGAACACAGGAAGAAGGCCCAAAATGGTGGGCGATTATGCCAGATTACCTTTGTTCCATGGGAACAGGACCGAAGATCTTGAACAATATTGGTTTCTCTTTGAAGCGGTATGGACTGTGAAGCAAGTCCAAGATGAAGACATTAAGAAGGGTCAACTGGTGACAAATTTTCGAGGTCGCGCATTAGATTGGTATATGAATTTCATACAAGTTCCGATAGAGAACCAATAGAAGACTCTAGTGGAGATTCCAACCAGATTGATTGAAGAATTCAAAAAACCCAAATCTGAGTCACAATACATTATGGAATTGAAGGAAATCAAGAAATATCCGAATGAGTCAGTCTGGGATTCCGATCAGTGATTCAAGACGTTGATGGCCAAATTCAGTTTTGGAATGAGCGATGTACAACACAAAGAATGGTCCATTTTTCCGTTAGTGCCACATATCTGAATGCCATTGATGCAACAGAATATTGCGACACAGAGAAATTCTCTGGAGATCGTGATGAAGCTAGAAGCTTCACCAATCGACGAAACTGGAGTTGGAATGAATCAAATCCAATCACAATTGGCAAACCTGATGATTCAACTACAAGATATCAAGAAGGGAAAGAAAATCCGCGAACAAGTATGGTGTATCCGATGTCACACAGAAGGACATCATAAAGATCAATGCCCAGATTTTTGCAATGACTTGCTATCAGGCGCTCCAAATCCATTAAGCCACGGTGGGATGTCATGGTGTCACATCTGCCAAACTCACAGACAGCGACATGAGGAGTGTGTATATCTCCAAACTTACAAACTTGTTCTGTAATTTTTGTTGCTCTGTTGGCCATGAAGAAAGGGATTGTAGAGCATATTATCTGCTCCAAGAAAGGAAAATGGATACGTACTATATGAAGGGCGAAGAACATCGATCGACGAAAAGGCCGCCACTGCAGCAAACACCCCATTTTGCGCAACTGCAACCATAGTTTGATCCGCCACAGCAGTAATATAATCAGATGCAGTATACACCACCACAACTACAATATACTCAAACGCAATATGTTCAAATGCATCCAAATCAGTCACCGCAGCAGCAGTTTAACCAACAGTAGTACCATCCATAAGGAGGAGTTCGTGGAGGATTTCGAGGAGTAAACAGAGGTTTCGATCAAGGAGGAGGAGGAGGTCGTGGACCTATGCAATGCTATAATTTTGGAGTATTGGGGCATTATCAGTGAGATTTCCAAAATCTTCATTCGCAATGTACCTATTGTACATTCGTGGGTCATTGCGCCGAGAGGCGCTCTATAACCCAGTATAGGGGAGATATTGTAATGTTACGTAACGTTATGTAACATTGCATAACGTTACTTTTATTAATAAAAAATAATATTTTTTTTAATTATAGGCCAAAATAAATGTCGGCCAGAAAAACAATCTAGTATGGGGGAGATGTTGTAATCTTCCTACCTAACAAAACAATAAAAAGTCAAAATTTAATTATCTGTAAAAATAATGTGGGTTAGGAAAAAAACACATATGGGGGAGCTGTTGTAATGTTCCTACTTAACAAAATATTAAAAAATAACAAATTGAATTATCCACAAAAAATGTTGGCCTTGCACATGGTTTTAAAACCATGTGCAAGGCCTCTAAACAACCCATGGTTTTATTGTACATGGTTTAGGAGGGCCTTGCTAATGGTTTTAAGACCATGTGCAAGGCCTCCTAAACAACCCATCGTTGTAGGAGGGCCTTGCATATGGTTTTAAAACCATGTATGAGGAAATGTTGTAATGTTTGTTCCTAACAAAATAAAAAATAATAATAAATATTATATGTCGGCATAAATAATATTATATATTAATAATAAAAATATTATATGTGGAACTTAAATAAAAAAGATGTGTCTTTTGGTTTAAATCAAATCAATGGATACCTAAGAAGAGGTTTGAACCTCGAGAGATTTGATCCCTCTCGGCGCTTGATAGAACCTAGGATTTGGATCTACGCTGGTTTAGTAGAATATTGTCCACAACTGATTGCAAAATGGCAAGAGAAGAATGTTCCACCACCATAGATCCAGAATCAGAATGTGACCCAGAACACGAACCAGGTTGTGAACCCACCCCAGAATCAGACCCAAGGACCGATCGTGGGGAGAATTTCAGCTGAACCTAGAACACAACCTGCAGATGTTGCAGTCGTAACATGAAGAGGCGTGACAATAGGAGACGATGGCCCAATCCCGCAAATCAAATGGGCGTCTCAAAGGAAGGTGCAATTCGATGTCGATGCTGAGAAAGAAAAATTATTTGAGGCATGAGATATCATCAAAGGAAATATGGGTAAGTTACTTATTTACAAAATGCCACACACTTTTGATCTGAAACTTGTATCAGGACCTTCTCGAAGGGCTAGCACTCTGCAAAATTTCTTCAAAAGTTTTCTATCGCTAACAAAAGATCCCAATGCGCTAGTCAAGATCACAAGTTTGTTATATCGACCAGAGAAAGGCCGACAAGACTATGCAGTGAAATCCTTGCACAAGAAGAGCGGAAGGGAGATGCGAATGAATGTCCAAATCGGTGATTACGATGTGTACTCGGACATTCTGGATCTAGGCTTGAATGTCAACATTTTGACGAAGCAAACATGGGAGAATATGGGGAAACCATAGTTGGTTTGGTCCCATGTATAGCTACGACTGGAAAATCAGGCCTAGGTAACGCCAATTGGGTGAGTACCGCGCTTACTAGTAGAAGTGGAAGCGATGAATACATATGTGGATTTTAATGTGATCAAAATCGTA
Source organism: Pseudotsuga menziesii (assembly GCA_001517045.1). NCBI lineage: Eukaryota > Viridiplantae > Streptophyta > Pinopsida > Pinales > Pinaceae > Pseudotsuga > Pseudotsuga menziesii. The sequence continues at coordinate 766,605 of LPNX010374390.1, forward strand.
GACGAAGGAAGCTCATATCTCGCACTACTGAGGATTGGTTACGCTAATGAGAATCTGGCGGTAATCAACTTCAAGAAGAAAGTAATGAATTTTGAGAACTGCGACGTACAATTCATAGCCCCATTAGATCCTAGCGAAGGAAGAAGAACCATTCAAGGAGGAAGTCGTAGGAGGATGGGACCATGCATATAATATTGTTGAATATTACATTCATCCCACTGTGAACAGGTAATTTGGATGGAGGATTTCTAGCTCTACACCATCGGATTTTGTTGAGGCACTAGAGAATTGGCATAATCGACTACATGAAGTATCGATCTGAAAGTGTGGAAGGGTCACTCAGTCACTGCGTTGGGTCGCAACAAAGATTATTGAGATACCAACATACGAAGGATTACCCAACTTGGCTGAGTTCATCGTTGAATTCGAAGAGAAGGTATCGACACTTTAGCGGTTGTTGGAATTAGAGGAAGCACTGAAGGCCACTCTAGCACGCTGGTGGGAGACACATAAGAAATCAATCAACAGATGGTCGTTGTGCCATAGGTTGATGGAAGTTCTCTTTCGAAATATAGAGTGCTATCAAGTCAAGAAGTATGACGGATGAAATAATCCCAACGATCATTTAGTTGTGTTTCATACCGCATGGGTAATGTGACCAAAGGATGAATGGGTACATGCTTTTGTGCATATATTGGATGAAATGTCGCGACAATGGTATACCTCAGCAGAGCTTTGAAGGGATATCGCGACATGGAAAGACTTGATAGTCAGTTTCAACCACACTTTCAGTTTTGCAGATGTTGATCCAACGATTCATAACACACTTCAGCACATCTGAGATGTTGTTTGGAGGTAGTCCCAGTCGCATTCCCAGCGGAATCACATGATATACTAGCAGTACTGTCTATGATGGAGTGTTACAATGTAACAGGTCAAATGGAATGAGGATGTTCAAAAAATATCAATATCTTGGAATCATAAAGAAGCCGAGATATCGTAGCACCAGAGATACCGACAGAGAAAGTTCATCAACCATTGATGATTTGGAAGGTCAACATTGGGATAGAGGACAAACCAAAGTTCGCCAATATTGGAGATTATTGGGATGAAGAGACTATGGAAAATATCACCGATTTGTTACATGAGTTCCAAGACTTGTTTTTGACCAAATTTTCTAAGATGAAGGAGATTTTAGGGGACTTGGGGGAAATGAAAATCCCACTTAAACCAGAAGCGAAGCCAGTAAAGCAGCATCTGTATCGATTAAATCCACGATACAAGGAGTCAGTGAACTTATGAACTGGATAGAACTTCACCAATCGAAGAGTCGAAATGGGTCAGCCCAATGGTCATTCAAGATAAGAAGGCAGGTGAAGTTCGGATCTGTGTCGATCTTCGGAAATTAAATGTCGCATGTCTCCATGATCCATTCCCTACTCCATTTACGGATGAAGTGCTGGAAGGTGTTGGTGGTTAATACTTCTATTCGTTCACGGACGGGTTCTCAGGCTATCATCATATTAGGATTGTGAAATAAGATTGACATAAGACAACTTTTGTGATGGAATGGGGATGTTTTTAGTACACTGTGATGCCATTCGGTCTCAAGAACGCACATGCGATCTTCTCAAGAGTCGTAGTCGCTGCATTTAAGGAATTCATTAAAAAAACATTGGTAGTATACATGGGTGATTGGATTGTTTATGGACTAGTGAAAGACCACATTTCAAACCTACAACTGATGTTGGAAAGATGTCAACAACACAAGATTGCACTGAATTTGCAGAAGTGTATATTTTATGCAACATTTGGAATTTTGTTGGGGCACATTGTTTGTAAGGAAGGATTGTTGGTAGATCCAGCTAAGATTGCACTAATTGTTAATCTTCCACTACCAATGAATGTGAAACATATCAGAGCAACGTTGGGATATACGAGATATTATCAGAAGTTCATACAAGGCTACGCAACAATCACAACCCCAATGGATAAGTTGTTAAAGAAATATGTGCAATTTGAATGGATTCAAAAGTGTCAAGGGAGTCTCGACACTCTCAAGAAGAAGATGGTAACAATGCTAATATTGGTCTTTCCAGGATGGACAAAGGAATTTCATGTTCATGTCGATGTACCATCAGTTGCGTTGGGCATGCTTTTGGCACAACCTAGTGAAGGAGATATCGACCATCTGATTTCACAAGCCAGAAATTGTCATCGACGAAACAAAACTATACCACGATGAAACATGAAGGCTTGGAGATGGTGTATGCGTTACAAAATTTTCGTCATTATCTATTAGTAGGGAACTTTAATATGTTAACTAACCATTCTTCACTGAAATACTTGGTCAACAAACCTATGTTGGGGGGAAAGATATGTCATTGGATACTACTCTTCCAAGAGTTTGATTTCAAAGTCATTGTGAATCCAGGTCGCTTAAATGCAGCACCTGATCATTTGTCACAGATTGAAACAGGCGAAGAACCAACCAACATTGAGGATGGATTACTTAGCATGCATTTATTTAAGGTTGGAATGGTCAATGACCATTACGAGCAGATTATTCAGTTGTTATCAACAGGGAAAGTGCTGGATGATTTTACCACTAGTTAGAAGAAGTAGTTGGTTGTTCCATCCGCAAATTTTCAGCTAATTGCTGAACATATCTATAAGATGGGGTCAGGTGAGATTCTACGTCGATGTGTCCTTCCGCACGAACCGTGGAGGATATTGGCCAAAGCACGTGATGGAGTGGAAGGAGGGCACTATGGAGGTCATACAACTGTCAGAAAGATACTTTGAGCTGGTCTTTGGTGGCCAATGTTGCACAATGATGTTGTGGATTATGCCAAAAGCTACGATGTATGTCAACGGATGGGGAAGCTATCGTGCTGGGATGAGATGTCGTTAATACCTTACGTAACTCTGCATCCATTTGATAAATGGGCATTCAACTTTGTGGGACCCATCAACCCACTAGGAAAAAGGACAAGTGCGCAATACATCATCATGGTGACATATTATCTCACTAGATGGGCGGAAGGACCACTGATGATGGATTGCACCATTACGACTGCAACAAGGTTCCTGTTTGACAATGTTGTCACTCGGTTCGGTTGTTCGAAGATGTCGATGAGATATCAGGGGGGGCACTTCATCAATCACACTATCATTGCAATGACAGTGGAACTCCAGATTTAGCACAAGAAGAGCACTCCCTATCATCCACAAGCTAATGGAACAGTGGAAGCATTCAATAAGGTATTGGAGTATGCACTTACCAAGGTCTGCAATGCAAGCTGCAACGATTGGGACTTGAATATTCTTGCAAACTTATGGGCCTATCGAACCACCTGCAAACGTTTGACAAGACAGATGCCATTCAAGCTGGTATATGGTCAAGAAGTTGTGATGACAATGGAATATATTGTCTCGAGTCTGCGCATTGCAGCAACGACATGTATGAGTCATGAAGGCACATTCGAGGAATGGTTGGCGCAGTTAGTACAAATGGAGGAAGAATGATTCATCACCATGTTTCATCAACAAGTTGAAAAGGATCTCCATAATACATGGCATGATTGACACATTAAAGAAAAATACTTTCAACGTGGAGACATGGTGCTACTCAATGACAGTAAGTTTGTGAAACACCCAGGTAAGTTACAAATGCGTTGGTTAGGACCTTATATCTTTCATGTCATCAACAATGGAGGTGCGGTACAGTTGCATCATCTAGATGGTGCAATGCTTCCTAAGTTGGTGAATGGAATCCAGTTAAATCCCTACAGGGATAAACAAGTGTGACGCAATGCTTATAACGTTGCACAGTAAAAAAAATGTTAAGATGTGCTATAGAGGAGGCTAGCACACTGGAAACCAGTGGAAATGAAAAGAAACATGACGAAGTCACAGCAACGAAACAGTTTGGTGATGTCCACGGGGATGCGACATGGTCAAATCGGGTAATTAATGAAGCAGTTAAACCCAACAGGCGACGATGGAATTGGACGAGATGCACATTTATGAGAAATCCGACCGTTGGATTTGCAAAATCGACGGTGGATTTGGTTGATCGAGGAAGGATTTGGTCGTATTGATTCCTAATCTTTTGCACATGTGCATTCGAGCTATAAGAATCAATAGGGGTGAATTGAATGAATCATTTAGATCGTTCAGCTGAGTAGAGAAAGGAGAGTTAGTTGAGCACAATTGTGAGCAAGAGTGTGATAGAGTTTCAGCTATGTCCCAGGTTATTTCAATTGGTAGAATTCAGGACACATCGCACGTAGGCATGCCAATTGAAGAAGAAATGGTCGAGTTACAGGCATAAATTCAATGGATTCTGCGGAAGAAGAGGGGCACAAATCGGCCCAAATCGCCCTCGTAGAAGAAACGGACCACCAGAAGTTCAAGCAGGGCGAAAGTGGAAGCAGAGGCATAGGTTGAACCATCGACAGCCAGAGTTGAAGACTCCATGAAAAGAAAGGGGGTGACGATTGTGGACATCCCTGGGTGTATGCCCCCATGTAAGCCTAGTGTGCCCCAGATTAAATTGAACGAGAACTAGAAATACTCCATTAGGATGTCGGCAATGACCATGGGAATGCATTGCACATTGAACATTGTTCCCTTTCTGACAAAAATGAAATACAACGATCATGACTTGTTGGTGTACACCGAATGCACAGCTGATTCGTTCGAGTCGCAAGGTCAGAGGGATGGCATACCGGTTGTTCGCACACTGCAACAGTGGGCGATGGGACTACAAAGGTTGGGGTTGTTATTCCTCAAGCACATTCCACACTTTGGTCGTCTAGTGGAAACCAATGCATGTGTAAAGTATTTGTTGGCATGTTTTCATGGAGGTTACTCGTGGTTGGATACTGAGGTACTAGTCACTATGGAATTGATTTCGCAAATAACTGGGTTTCTTATGAAGGGGCCAGATCCGTCGCAATACTTTCGTGACAAGGATAATGACAAGCGATTGGCCGCTAAATTGAACAAGAAGTATGGAGTAGACCACGACAACAGAGCCTATGTTGTCACTACAATAAATGATTATGTAGTTCGATTTGCGGCCAAGATTTTGGTTGTCAAAATGGTAAGAAAAAACTGCCTTGATCAATGCACATTTGGAGTGATAGCATGCGCAGAGCAGTGCACAGAGGGAATACAAATGAATTTTTTGTTGTTTTTGCTAAACCAGTTGACAAAGGATGTGATGCTCGTCTAAGAAGGTAAGCAGGTTTTCACTTATTCCTGGTTGTTAATATTGATTGTGCTAGTTGGATGGAGAGTGCCCCGAAATTATCATGGCATGGAAGTCGAAGTCGCTCAGGTATGTAAGGGAGAAAGGTATCAACATTTTTGGTACATCAATGAGAGGGAGTGCTTAATTGATTGCGCAATCCAGTTTTATATATATTGGGATGTGTTGTGGATTGCAGCAAAAAAGGTTCCACGCCTTTTTGAGGAGGCAGTGAAGAAGTATCGGCAAATCGCAAGATTTGCTATGGGTCCACCTACAATTCATATTCAAGCACGCCGAGAAAAGGAAAAGTCATGGCTTGCCACCCAGTATAAGTTGATGGATGAGGAAATCGACATGATAATTGATGACTAGCCTGCCGAGCGGAATATCCCGGTAAGCAACGAAGAACTGTCGGATACTGAGGCAGGTCCCCCACCTGATGCCCTTGTAGACAAGACTCAAGCACCAGAAAGTGAGCAAGAATCGTAGGAAGAGTCATCTAAGACTCCGATGGACTCCGATGTGTAGCTTCAGTTTGAATAAGGCAGAACAAAACAAAGGTACGAGCACGACGAAGGTAGCAGTGCCCCAACAATGATAGGTGACCAGGTGAATTGCATTCTCACCGCGATCACCACAGAAACCACTGCGAGCAAGGCCCAATTAAAACAACACTCGACGGAATGTTTTTAGGAGGTAAAGAATCAATTACAATCTTTGACTAATGCGATTTTAGAAAAGGTGTCGCAAGAAAATGTGTTGCAGAGAGTCGCAGAAGTAAGCACAGCAAAGAGAACCAGAATTGTGTAGATCCCACCGTGACAATTGGAGACAAGCAGCGAGAATGTTGATGTGACAATGCAGCATTTTCACACAATTTCTCTCGATGTTAATGAGTTGCCAACCCACACTCTAGTACAATTGCAAAGTATCACGATCCAGGAACTCGTCAACAGGGAGGAAATTATTGGTGACCATTTGTTGAAGTTGCAAGAACAAGAGGCACTAACAAAGGAAGAAATAGAGCACCTGAAGAAGGCACAGGATGTAGAGATCATGCAAAAAGAAAAGATCTGGGATGATAAGGTGCAGCTAGAGAAATCCATTGCATTCGCCAGTTAACAAATCCCTGACATTACAGAGGAGATGTTTGTGGAGGCTAAAGTTATGCGATTAGGACAGGTTATTGTAGATATGATAAGAGACAATGAAGAATTGTAGGCACACGCAATTTTGAGCACACCACCAAAACAGGTTGCAAAACGCAAGGTGAAGATTGAAGAGGTGGAAACACAACTAAAAGAGAGTGAGAAGGTGGCCAAGATAGTCACTGATGAAACCACACAATTTTGTATAAGCCTTGGTTTTGGATGAGAAACTACAAGAGTTAGGCACCCAACTACATGAGGTTGAGGAACAGTTAACAATAATGGAGGGATCCCTCAAAACGATCCCGCTTGTAGTGCAGGTGACTAAGGCAGTAGAGTTGAAAGCACTGCAACAAAGAGCCACCAAAGCAAGGGAGTGCCATCAATGTCACACAACTCAGTTGGATGAATTCCAGGACATAGGCAAGCAACTGGCACTCAAGGCAGTTAATGCGTTTCAAGCTACGTAGGAGAGTCGCAAGCAAGTGACTGAGAAACTTGCAGATCATCCGACAAAGTAGGATGCATAAGAATGCGCAGCGATCAGCATAAAGGTAAAGGCCAGAGTTGATAAAGTTAAACAACAATATGAGGACTTCAAGATCAAGATTAACGAGTACACAATATCCAGTTGGTGTGGCTTGAGGATGAGCCACAAGCTTGTGTTGGGGTCCTGTTCGTAGGTGATATGGATATGCATGGTGCGAAAGTTGAAAAATAGTGTGCAAGGAGAAGAAGTCAATAATAGTTGATTTGGTTGTAACTTTGTAATTTTTGGTCCAAGTTAGTTATTAGGTTGTTGGTCGCATGTGGACCATTTTGTAAAGGCATAAGCATATATATAGAGTTCGAAATGTAGTGGGAAAGGGGGGAACTAATGGGGAGTTCGATCAAGAACAAGATATTTGTGTGAACCATATCTGTGCCGATATGTTTGACATCTTTTATATCTGTCTTGTGAATCTGATTATGTATTTTGGGAACATGTTTTGATCTGCGGAAGTAATATGACAAGTGTGGATGATGTTGGAAACTTTGCGTCTTGTATTTTTCTAGTCTTAATGATGTGATTTGAATGAGAGAATGTTGCAATCCGATCTATGTTTATGAATGATGAGATTCCTTGTAGTGATGAATTGTTCCATATTTGTTGATATGTTTATGAATGGATATAATGATGTGATCTCATGCGAATGGTTGATGTTGTGACCTAACATGAATAATCGATGTTAAGACCCTCGCATGGATCTCTGACTAACATTGTGACGGAGAGAAAATAAGTGCACAAATACTCCTCCTTATTGTGGAAACGTGGTTGTGGCATCCCTCCCTCAAGCATCTCAGGTGAGACTGCATTTCCTTCGCAGGTGTCACTGGGTAGGGTAAAACCTATCTGAATTGATGTTTAGGGAGTCTCACCAAAGAGAGGTATCGACAAAGTGTAAACCCATGTCGACAGATCTATTTCAACAAGTTGCAACAATCAATACAAACATATCAATTAAGCATTCATACAAGACAAGGTTACAACAATCATCCTACACTTTACTAAGTACAAGCAAAAGAAATTTAAATTGCCTCAAACCCTTATGGGTTTGCCTCCATCAAGCCCGATATGCCTCAAAGTATCTGCAACGTTTTCTATGTAAAAACTAGGATTTGAGCATAGAGTGTTGATTTGGGGCTAAATACCCTTGATCTAGTCATGGATTTTCCTCTTGATTTCCACCTTAAGAATTTGCTCTCCCTATAGGGGTTGGTTCCCTTGGGGTGCTAATGACTTGGACGCATGACCACACATTTATTTACCATGTAAAAGTTGATAGCATTTTTTTATCACACCTTATTTGCTCACTTTGACCTATTTTACCCCTCCACTAGGTTGTGCACCCACAAATTGTATTTCCTTATTGAACAAACCTACAAGGATAATGAAGGAGGATGTTGAGGCCACACATCTATTGGGGTTATTTGGGGCATCATGTACTCCTTTTGGAACACCTAGCACTTGGTGTAGCCTAATTTCACTTTATTTACTACTTTTATGTCATTTAGAGATACTTTATTGTTATTACTAGTGGTTTAGCCCCAAAGTTGTAGATGAGCAAGCCAAAAGTTATTTTTTACATCATCTTGTAGGCTAATAACTTAAAATTAGGTGAGGCTATTCTTAAATAAATAATGCCCCGCTCTCATTGTAAAAACACAACAAGATATGGGTTCATTATGAGATCTTTTCTATTTCTCTTGGTTTATTAGAGCTATTGACTCTATGTGCACCTCTCTTTGGATGATCTTTCTTTCTTGAAGGTTGATGTGATGAAGTTATAGGGTCTCTTTTACACATGCTATTGGATGATGCTAAAGAATGGTTATAATAACTCAAACACAAAGGTGACCTAGGGCAATATCTTGCTCATCTTTGTTGAATATTGGTAAGTTATACTTCTAACCTAGTTCAATGGTGCTTTTATGGTGCATTATCCTAAGGTGTTAGGGTTTCTTGCTCGTATTTTGTTAGCCTTGCATGAGGGGACCTTCCTTTCAGAGGATCTCTCCATTGTACGGGGCCTTGGACTTCTTCTCTTTCTCTAATTAGGACTTGTTACCTAACTCTTGTGGTTTCTAGTTGATGCCCTAATTGTAAGTTTTGGAATCCATTCTAAGAGAGGGACATTGGTATCGATCTCTCAATTCCCTTGGGATTGAGAAAATAAACATATTCCCTATCTCTCCAACAAATCTATCTCCCCTTTATGAATTGTCATGTATTTTATTTTACACGCATTTTTATTATATATTTAAAAACCATAAAATTTTAGATAAATTCATAAAATAAAAAATATTTGCAATTTTATAATTTTGCTCCACCCATCAAATTATCCCTAGTGGATTTATCCACAAATCTCTGTAAGCGTCCCATTTTGACCTAGTGCATTATGAAACATGAAATTGCCTGAATGAGGGTTTCTGCAAGGCTTTTGGCAATTCTAGTTGGATCATCAAATTCACCCTACTGGATTTATCGATACATTTTTTAGCACATCCCCATTTGGCTTGGTGCACTAGGAAACATGAAATTACTCAAATTAGGGTTTTTATATTGTTTTTGGAAATTCTATTTCAATCATTAAGTGTGCCCTAGGCCACTTGATAATCTCCCCTACAAAGCGCACTTTTTGAGATTGAGCCTTGGAAAGTGTGAGACCGTCGCTTGGGATTTGTGTATTGATTGATATTGATAGGTACATTGAATTAACTCCTTTATATGATATATGTTTTTTATTATCCATTGTTGATTCCATATAAGGCACTGATCTTGTCCATAAAGCTCGTAGAAAGGTATTGGCAAGTGTGTTGATGTATACTATGTGTCCTTCCTTGATTAGGAACTCTGTCCTAGGTTTAGGAGTTACCCGAAGAAGTTGAGGAGTTTGGTCATGGTGACATTAGCTCTAGCTCCTCCCATATGCTTACCATCACTAGAACATGGTATATTTAGTATGCTTTAAAAGGACTACTAATTTGAGCGGTAACACTTTTGGCGTTGTTGTCGGGGACAATTCAGGATTGTTGCATAACAGTTGGGGTGTGTTGCTCAAATCAAATATTTCATCTCCTTGGCATGAATGACAGATTTTATAAAAAAAACATTTCGTGAAGTCTGACAATGCTATAACATTTTTGGCGTCGTTGTCAGGAACCTTAAAGAAAAGTGACGATATTCTATTGAAGAGGGATTCTTGGTTTGAATCATTCATACACATACAACATCTATCATGTGGACCAGGTACATTCTTGTTTAATATTTTGGTGAGATTTGTTTTGATATAATTTGGCAGGTATCTCTTGATGACTCCCACTAAAGAAAATAAAAAGGTACTCTACAAGAACGAGTCCATGAGGTAATATTTTCTTTATACTTTGATAGGATATTTGTTAAGGGATAATCTTGCATGTCCTATTTGGTGACTCCATTGAAGAAAACAAATTAAATAAGTGCAATTCAAAAAAACCAACCTCAACTATTCATAAGAAGATGATATAGCTTCTGATTGCTCCACTGGATTTCTAAATCATTCTAGGATATCCAAATGAATCAGATAAATGTGGTTGCCTTAGGTTCATCCCAAGGTTTCATGAATATGAAGATGCAGTTGCAAATCATATTACAACGTTCAGAGAATATCTTGTGACGTGGGATATCCTGGATGAGGATCTCCGAATGAATTTATTTGTAATATCTATTTATCTGTAGAATAACAAGGATGTGGGAGACTGGTATGTGGGGCTTCCTCATAAGAGGATACATTCACTCTTGCATTTGGTCAAGGAATTTAGGAAGGAGAGGGATCCTAATATTGATGAAGAAACTATTGAGGCCATGATTTCCTTTCCAAAAAATGAGCATGTTGAAGAAGACACTTTGGGTTTGGGACTTGAAAACTCTGCTCTTCCAACTGTTGTAGAAATGGAAGTGTGTTTTGCTCCTCTTGATATATGAAACTTCCCAGGGTATTCAAATGAGTTACCAGATACATTTTGGCCAGCTTTTCGTGATTATGATGATGATGTCGAAGACCTTGTCAAGAATTTTATGCTATTAGCTCCAGAAGAGGGTATTAAGGAAATAGATTATTTGTCCTTCACCTGGAAGGAAAGGCTTGTGCTTAGTTTGCAAGCCTAGCCAAAGGAAAAATATTCTTTTTTGCATAATTGATAGAGACATTTTGTAGCTATCGGTGCCCAAAAAAGTGCAAGAGATGGATTCCATATGTCAAAGAAGCAAAGAGCTTATTCAAGACATAAAGCCAAGGAGAAGACCAAGTCCTTAAGGAAAATATTAAAGAAGAACACGCAAATATTATGATATTGTCTCGATCCTTGAAGGACATGAAGTAGACCTTGTCGAAGAAATCCATGATGAAGATCGAACCTTAGAAGGCCTACTTGAGGAACTATTGTTCAATATCTTGTTCATAACATTCTCGGTCTTATGTCCAAAGATGAAGGTACTTCTGAAGACAAAGATGATGGCACTCCGAGAAATGAAGACCAAGAAGCTCTAGTTGAAGAAATTGAAGGACACAAGGAAATGGCAAGTTTTCCTTACCCTCATGTCACGTATTCTTACGATATCTTGGGCCACTTGGAGAAAAATAACAAGATCCTTGAAAATGATAATTATTGGAAGTTCATGGGTCCACCAATCTATGATTCCTCAAAATCTAGTAGTATTTTTTTCAGGCCCTCCATTTGCACATATGTCGAAGAAGAAGTTTGAGCCTTTCCTACCATTCATAGAAGAAGAAGAAGTTAGCATGGAATGATCTTAGCCTTATTTTTATATAGGTTCTAAGCAATATGATGAAATCTTTGTTGAGGAAGTACTCCTAGCTGAAAAAAGATATCGAAGACATGGTGGTATCTTCTCATGTTTTCACCATTTATGAAGAGTGGATCAGTGCCTTAGCAACTAAATTGGATGATGAATCTCTCAATGATGTTTATCCTATTTCCATTGAGGATGGTCACAAGATGCAGTTATCCCATTATAATAAAGGGTTAGAAGACTTTGGAATCCTAATCTTCGATGAACTATGTCCACACTCAGTTTAGTATTGCATGTATGTCATTGATGTGCATACAAAGACTTCCTTTGCAAATATTGATCCAATGGGTTTACCCTCTCCTATAATAGAGTGGGCCATGATTATCATTCACATCGATACCTCTCAAGAAGCGTTGTAGATGATAAGCATCCATTTTTATCCAGTACCTGTAAGTTTTCAATAATGCATTTCAATAAAACTGAGGCAGGTATGTGGGCAGGTATAGTATTTATTTCTCCTTACCATGGTATATGTTACGTTGCACCTGTACCCAGCACACCTTCAGGTGTACCCCACAAAGAGAGAGCCAAATGTTTCAACCAGGAAGGGTGTTATAGAGCAATGGTGGCCATGGTTGAGCCCTTTGGTCCCTCCTTAGGGGTACTATGGCTTAATGGCACTGTTGACTTCCCTTTCTTAGGGTTTTTAACCTTAGGGTTGGTGTCCAGGGCCCCTAAAGATTAACCACTGGGTCACATGGCTCCATGTCTTGTTTATGTGCTCTGGTGGCCTTTGATTTATCTGTGAGACATGTGTCTCCCTTCACAGCCGCTTAGGACACCCTCTTGTCCCTTTAGTCAGTGGGATCCTACTCTCCCTGGCCCTATCTCCTTAGAGGAAGACATCTTCCATGCCAGGTCATTTTCACACTTTGAGGAGGACGTTGAGGGATTTTACAACATTCTAGGGGTTAGATGGGGTATAACGCCCTCCCTCCAGCTCACTCCATCTTTTCGTTCGGAGTGATTCGCTTATTTCAGCATGTTTTGGCACCTAAGGGTACAAATACCCCTAGTAGCCTACCTTGAGCCTACCTTAGGCCATATTTTATTACTATTTTCTTTTAATTTTTAGTTGACATTTTACAATTTCAAATTAACATGTGTTAAGGCGTGTAGGACTGGATATTTGTAAAAAATGAGTGTGAGATCATATAAATAGATCTCCTCACTTTCATTTTAAAGAGGAAAATTATGGGATAATACACTCATACACGTGTTTTACCCTTGCTAGGGCTCTTTGGATGGATGTGCTCCTCTTGAGGAAGTTTTTCTAGGTTAATGCAAACTTTTTCTAGTAATTCTTTGGTGAAGTTCTTTGCTCGGTGATGTTTTGATTTGTTGGATGAACACAAGCACAAAGAGGTCAGGCTTCTCATCTCATTGTTTGAATGGTGGTTGATGATGCACGTTCAAGTCTTAGTGGTACCCCTAATGTTGCACTTTTTCCTAAGATAGGCCATTACCGTCCATTCTTGTCAACTTAGCAAGATGAGGCATGTCTCCTTGTGAGGGTGCCCTAGGGTGTCTCCTTAGTTTTTCTAGGCTAGTTGCTTGACATAGGAACCTTTCCTCACTAGGTTAGCCATCCTCCCTAGAGGCCCTAGTTTGGGTAGGGATTTTACTAGCGTAGGGTTTCCCTTGGATTTACACACTTTTTCTGCTCTGAAACTTAGGTTTAGTCTTGGTTTATGTTAGTGTTTAGGTTAGTTTTTAGGTTACTTTAGGTTAGCTTCTAGGTTAGTTTAGTTTTTGGTTAGTACATACTTTAGGTTATGGTTAGTTTACCAAAAACCTTGTTTCCCTAACCCTCGTTGTTTCCATCCTAGACCTCAATGCCCTAACAGTCCTCTCCTTTCATTCTCGGCGGCCTCATTAAGGCCCTTCCTTTTCCTTGACCCACTCTCCTATAACCTTCTATTTATTGTAGCCCTTTAGCTACTCCAAAAAACCCTCACTGCAAATTTTCCACCTTGTTACAGACCTCCCTGCATCCTTGGCTCTGTTGCTGCTAGCAGCAACCCTTTTTCCTCATCTGGAGTTGTTGTAGCAGCCAAATCCCATCCCTTGGTCACCCCTGGGTAAGATACTAGCATCCTTGCCCTTCCTCCCTTGCCACTTTTTCGTCCTCGAGACCCTTCCCTAAGGATTTCGCGGGCTGCCCTTACAGTGGCAACCCTCTCCCTCTAGCTATTGTAAGTCTCCCTTGGCCTACACGTGAACAAACAAGTGGTATGTTGAAGTTGATATGAATTGCTAGTATAGTATGCAACAGTAAGTGGACCAAGTTACATTTTACCTACAATCTGCAACATTGTTCATGGTTAACGAAAATGGCTTGATGAATACTTAGTTACATGCACTTATTCGAATGTGAATGTCTAAACTAATACTACTGTCATAAATGTTGTTATGCATTGTTTTGACTAGATGTAAAGCATTGGAAACTCACTTTATTGTTGACCTTGCTATATACACACTGTCTCTTGATGATTATACATTTACTTCAGATTTTGTTATTTAGTTAATGCAATGATGGTTAAATAAACACATCCGTATGCTACATGGGAGCCTGTCAAGAACTAATATTCTCATGTTTGGGTGATGACTGATACATATTATGGTGCATGTTTTAATGCTTCTGTTACTGCTAGAAAATGTCATTAGAATGTGTATGTGCAATACATGACACTTATGTCACTATTTACTAAGGAGACCAACTTTTGTTACTTGTACTGTTGTACTTATGATATTCTAGATGATCATTGGACAATGCTAGCACACTTGTCTTGTTGTTTAAGGTGGATATATTGTTGCGATCACAACTATACAAATCATACTACTCCTTTACTCACTTTCTAGACTCCATTGGGCACTGATCACTAACAACCTCGAAACGGAACATTTTGGTGTTTAGTGTCCTTACAGGATCGGAATAGGGCTCTCCCCTAGGAGGTTTCGACTTCCGAATTAGTTGGGGACAAGTGACTAAGGTGAGAGTGGTTGCTTTTCCCACATATGCTTACTGGTGGATAGGCCTGCCATTTTAACTGGTAACAATATCTATTATTTATCCTTTTGCTTAAGACTTGAAGGTACAAATTGTGTGGCTAATAATTTTGAATTTTTAAAGATTCTTAATACTGACATGATTATTGGAAATTTCAAGAAAGTGTTTGCGTGTCCAAAAGAATGCTTGAACAGGTACATGGGTATATTACAAATGGCCCTCACACTTTCCAGAAAATTTCCAAGACTCATCTTTGCAAGTGATTTAGAATCAGATGACCAATTCCATCCAGACCAATGTTGAAAAAGTCAGCGAGGGTCCTAAATACAACTTCTCGGCAACATCAGCGAAAAAATTGAGAAAAAACGGTAAAAGTCGGCAAACATTAAAAAATAGAATATACATGCATTTTTTTTAGAATTTTAAACATATAAAGAAACAATAACATCAGAAAAACATATTGGAACATAAATATGAAGAAAGCATTGATATATATCATCATCATGTAGTCATGCCAAATATAAAATGATACATCAAAGTTTATACTGAAATTCTGAAACATCATAGTTGTCCAATCAAGGACTCAAAAGTGCATAAAGTTTAAACAATACAAAATGACATCACATATTTAAATGTATCTTGGGAAAACTAGCATCTAGCTATCTAATATCAATGCTCTCTTCCCCTTTTACGAGGATATATCATGGGTCTTTTGTCGAGCCTGCCCCTAGCACTAGAAGTAGCAGTAGAAGGCCCTGAGCCTGCATCTAATACTCGACGTTGAGTGATGGATGCAGGACTAGATGTATCAAGCGGTGCAGAAGGTGGTGGTGATGCTAGCACATCACCCTCCATGGTGCCTCCAACCACCTCCTCCTCCTCCTCCTCTTCCCCCCCCCCCTTCCCCCCCTTCCCCCCCCCCCTTCCTCCACTTGCCCCTCCTCTAGCCATGCAGGTGACTCCTCCATGATAAGAGTCTCAATCTCCACCCTCCACTTAGACAATATATCAATATTGTCCAAGGAGATGGCATTTGCATCTGGTTCTTTCTGTATTTGTGCCATCTACAAGCGGAGATTTTAATGAACATACACCAAGTCATTAATATGTGTGAACTCCAACCTATAAGAGGGTAATAAAAAAAAAAATTAGAGTCTAGAGGATCATAGATTCATAAATTGCATTAAACATTTAAATGCAATTGCTTTGTTCAAATTCTAAGTTCTAAGTTTCTAACCTTCTGCGTCTCTTTGCATGTATTTTTTCAAATACACTCCAATTCCGCTCACATCCCGAAGCTGTACAGGTTTGGCTAAGGATTCTGATGGTAAATTTCCGTAAATTTGGTGTCCTCACACCATAGGTTCACCACCAACTGGCTACACCAAACAAGAAATAAATATAAATAAATCATAATTCATCTTTCAAATAAAGGTGAAAACTTAAAACGGTCTAATAAGTTAATAACTTACCTCTACCTCTATCTTGATACACCTCTATCTCGCGATTGACTGCATTGCGAGTGTCATAATCATGTATCATCCTCTAAATACAAGTGACAATCCCCTCCAAAACCTCAGCATCAAAATCAAAATTGCATTTGTAGGCAAATGTGGGGTTGGGGAAGAGTCTTGTTGCATGAATGGGTCGATGAAGCATCCCAGTCCATCGAGTATCAATCAAATCCCATAACAAGATGTGCCTGTCATGCCCTGGGGTACCCTTTCCCACATAGAAATTCTAAATGGTCTCTTTGGCCCTATCCATGACCTCATATAAATAGCCCATTGCGGGCTTATCACCATTAATAAGTCGCAGAACCCTCACTAAAGGTTCACTAACCGAGCACACTTCCTCCATTCCTTGCCAGAAGGCATCAGTGTACACCAGTTTGGCAATGGTTTTCCCATCGTCTCTCCTATTATAAGCACAATCACGCCACTCATCACAAACAAACATTTGCTTCAACTCAAACTGACATTGAAGCAAAGACTGAAGAGTAATAAATGTGGTGGCAAAACATGTGATTGCAGGACGCTTCAACTCCTTGTTTTTAGTGTGCCTCCTCATGAAACTAAGAACAAAACCATGGTTGTAAATGAACTTAGGGATGGCCCTACCTTGATCAATCACCACCTTGATAAAGGGAATTTTCCCCATATCCTCCAACATCAAATCAATGCAATGAGTTGCGCATGGAGTCCAAAACAAAGAGGGGTACCTATCCATTAGCATCATGCCAGCAACCACATAATTAGCTACATTATCTATAATAACTTGCACAACATTGTGCACCCCAATATCCTGGATGAACCCATCTATCAACTCGCATAGAAGTGTTGCATCCTTTACATGTGCTGATGCATCAACTGATTTTACAAACATGGTACCTCTAGGAAAATGTACCAAAAAGTTGATAAGGCTTCTACCCTTACCGTCTGTCCACCCATCTAACATGACTGTGCATCTAGTGCTCTCCCATGACTGCCTAAACTCTGCCAACCTAGCACCGATGTCCATCTTTTATGCTTGAAGGATTGGGCCCTGCAACTCCTCAAAGGTGGCATTTTTATACCCTGGGCCAACTACTGCAATGGCATCACGCATCAGCTGCCAAAATGGATTGCTTTTAACAATACTGAGAGGTATGTGATTCCAGTAAAGACACCTTCCCATTACCTTGTCTGCTTCTACCTTTTCTGATTTCTTTATAACTGACTTGATAGAAGGTTGTGATCCTGGTCCAACATAATGGGATGTGAGCCCCACCCTCCCAAGAGGTGAAGTTGTGGAGCCCCTCCCACTACCATCACCGATAGTGGTAGATAGAGATGCACCTACACTTCTTGCTTGGCCAAAAGCTGCAAGCTCAGCTTCGTTTGCAGTGATCTCATCTTTCTTTCTCATTTTTTCATGGATGGCGTCATGGGCAGATCTCATGATTTCTGAGGTCACTGCAGTACAAAGGCCAACATCATGGCCAGGTAGTTTGGCTAGATGGTATTTCAACCTGTTAACCCCTCCCGACATGTGATGCCCACATAATTTGCAAGTCAAATTTTGCCTATCGATGCCATCGTCGAGCTCACCATACTGCCAAAATGGGTCCAATATATTTGCCATTTTTGCAATTGGAATGCTTCAACTCAAATGCAACCCTAGGGTACAAAAACAAAACAAAAATTACATTAAACTCTATTGGAAAAAAAATAGCAACATCCTAGCTTAAAAAATCAGACCTCTAAATTTAGATTTTAAGCCATGAAAGATAAGAAGAAGAGGGTGGCTAAGAAGTAAAAAAACAAGCATGTTATTTTCCATTCTAGTTTTTTAAAACCTCCATTTACATTGGGACTATTTTTCATTTTTGGGGGCATGGGAATCAATGGCAAAATAGTAAAAATAAATAGCAAATAAATATGCAAGAAATAGGCAAAGAAATAGTAAAAGAAATATGCAAGAAATCTTTCAAACAGTCCATGGAAAAGACAGAAAAACAATGGGATAAAATGCACATACCTTGAACACTTGCTCCACAAAAATCCTTGGTTGAGATGCTAAATGGTGTTTGATAGCCTCCAAAGGTGTTGGTGGTCTCCTCAAGCCCTTCTCCTCCACTTCCAACAAACTCATTTGCTAAATGACATCAAAAAAACCTATTTTTTCCTTTTCTAGGCCTCGGATTAGTTGCATGGGTGACTTTTCCCTTTGAGTCGCGCGATTTCCTAAAAAATCGTGATTTTTAACGAGAAGGCGCGCCTCGGCAATTTTTAAAAAAATCATGATTTTTGCTCGTCGAAAAATCGGCTAGGAGCAAAAATCACGACTTTTGCGATTTCTCGCGAGAAATCAGCAAGGTTTTCAAGGCTAATCCAGACAATTAATTTCAGAGAGCAGATATACGATGGGGATAGTGTATACTTGAGCCTGGTACAGGCATGGATAGATAAGGCTTTCCAAAGTAACCATCCTCCATGGTAAAAGTTTGAAGGTTTCAAGGCTCCCAGGTTTTTCCATCATTCTAGTTCCATTCCAACGAAGATAATGGTATGTACTCAACTCATCCTTGATGTGGTTTTGTCTTGGATTGTTTCCAAACACAAAGGAAGAAAATTGGCATGAATAATATACTCAGATGGCTACATTGGTGGTATGATTTCACTTGACCCTTTTCTATTATTATAATTAGGATAGGTAGCTAAAGTTTTATTCGAGTTCAACATCTACTATTACCTTATGAATTGCACTTGTGGTTATCTCAGTTTGATTTCACTACATTTCATTTGAACAAGGCGGGATGGAAGTGTCTACCTCTGATGCATTTAATGTCTTTGTTGTTAGATGTGTGTGCATGTCAACAGCTACCCAATAGATTCTAGGGGGTTCTCATACACTCCCGAGAAGAGTGCATGTCCCGCATTTGGAGCCAGTTGTTACTCCTCGGAGTATCTGCAACATTCCCTACGAGTCCCCTAGGGGAAGGGGTTTTTTTTTGCTATGTAAAAACCATGATTTGAGCATAGAGTGTTGAATTTAGGCTAAATACCCCTAATCTTGTCATGGATGGTCTGCTTTATTACCACCTTCATGAGGTGCTCTCCCTATAGGGGTTGTTTCCCTTAGGGTGCTAATGACTTGGACGCATGACCACACTCATTTATTTGCCATGTAAAAGGTGATAGCATTTTTTTAACACACCTTATTTGCTCACTTAGACCTAATTTACCCCTCCTATGGGCTATGTACCCATAAATTGCATTTCCTTATTGAAGAAGCCTACAAGGATAATGAAGGAGGATGTTGAGGGCACACATATGTTAGGGTTAGTTGGGGCATGATGTCCTCCTTTTGGCACACCCTAACACTTGGTGTAGCCTAATTGCACTTTATATACTACTTTTATGTCATTTAGAAATATTTTATTGTTATTATGAGTGGTTTAGCCCCTAAAGTTATGGATCAGCAAGCCAAACATTATATTTATTACATTTTCTTGTAGGGTAATAACTTAAAATTAGGTGAGATTAGTCTTATATAAATAGTGTCTAAGATATTCTAAGATATGGGTTCATTATGAGATATTTTCTATTTCTCTTGGTTTATTGGAGCTCTTGATGCTAAGCACACCTCTCTTTGGATATTTCTTTCTTAAAGGTTGATGTGATGAAGTTCTAGGGTTTCTTTTACACATGCTATTGGTTGATGCTAAAGAATGGTTGTAATAACTCAAGCTCAAAGGCGAGCTAATGTGATATCTTGCTTACCTTTGTTAAATGTTGGTAAGTTATACTTCTAACCTAGTTTAATGGTGATTTATTGTTGCATTATCCTAAAGTGTTAGGGATTCTTACTCGTATTTTTTTAACCCTCCATGAGGAGACCTTCATTACATAAGAGCTCCCCATTGTTACTAAGCCCTGGACTTCTTCTCTTTCCCTAATTAAGCTCTCCTACATAACTCTTATGGTTCCTAGTTGATGCCTTAATTGCAAATTTTGAAAGCCATTCTAATAGAGGAACGTTGGTATCAATCTCTCAATGCCCTACAAATTGAGAGAAGAATCATATGCCCTATCTTTCCAACAAATCTATCTCCCTTTTATCAATTTACATGTCTTTTATTTTACATGCATTTTTATATATTAAAAAACCATAAAAATACCATATTGCTAGAAAAAAACCTAAAAATTTAGATAAATTCATCAAACCAAAAATATTTACAATTTGATTATTTTGGTTCACCCATCACATTCGCCCTAGTAGATTTATCCACATATCTCTAAGGGTGTCTCATTTTGACCTAGTGAACTGGGAAACGTGAAATTGCCCAAATTAGGGTTTTTGTAAGGATTTTGGTAATTTTAGTTGGATCATAAAATTCACCTTAGTGGATTTATCCACATATTTCTAAGGGCATCCCCATTTTCCTTAGTGCATTGGGAAACATGAAATTGGCCAAATTAGGTTTTCTACAGGGTTTTTGGCAATTCTAGCTGGATCATCAAGTGTTCCCTAGGCCACTTGATCATCTCCCCTTCAGAGCACATTTTTTTTCGAGGTTGTGTCTTGGGAAATGTGAGACCCTCCCTTGGGAGTTGTGTAGTTGCATTGAAAGTTATGATATTGGTTGGTACATTGAATTAACTCCTTTATAATGATATATGTGTCTTTATTATCTATTGTGGACTCCATATAAGGCACTAATCTCATCCATAAGGCTCGTAAAAAGGTATTTGCAAGTGTGTTGGTGTCTATAGGTGTCCTTCCTTGATTAGGGACTCTCCCCTAGGTTTAGGAGTTACCCAAAGAATTTGAGGAGTTAGGTTGTGATGACATTGGGTCTAGCTCCTCCCAAATGCTTACCATCACTAGCATAGGGCATATTTAGTCTGCTTTGAAAGGACTACTAGTTTGAGTGGTAACAAATCCAATCACATAATATTATCCAAGATGAACCATTAGAATAGCCTCAAGTACAATTAGTGAGCAAAAGAGCAAAAGAAAATTATAAAGGTTTTATTCTTTGTATCATTACATTTGTCACTCATGATGGTGCAACACATCAATACCCATGGCTTACAATGTTTTTGTATGTAGGGGCTTTGAACACTGGACCTGCAATGGCAATTGCATTAATAAGGGATTAGTAAATAATAATAAAGGCATTAGGCATAGTTGAAAAGAATGCCATAATCATACCAAAAAATGCAATGGCTTTCCTTGCTTGGCAATGCACATTAAGGGCTTGGAACCAGTGTTGCATACATCGCCAAGATGCCGAGAAATGCGAGGCTTACTAAAGGTCGATTTTTCGTTAAAAAATCGTTGATTTTTTTTGTCAAATTTTTGGTCATGATATTGCCGAGAAATTCAACCGACCATAAATGGGGGTTTAGAACAACCAATTTTCACATTGTTTTTTGTGATTCGCAAATTACAACAAGGAGGACAGAATCATCTAGCTGCAAGTGATATACTAAATATCAATGAATAGCATGGGGATTACACTTTGTGCCTATTGGCTTGAATAGAAAGAAAATTTCTTTACTGTTGAAGATCACTCATTGCTAAAATGTTACGTTGCACCTGTACCCAATGCACCTTCAGGTGTACCCCAGGGAGATAGAACCAGTTTTTTTACCATGAGGGGTGTTATCAAGCGATGATGGTCATGGTTGGGCCCTTTGGTTACTCCTTTAGGAGTACTATGGCTTAATGGCACTGTTGACTGCCCTTTGTTAGGGTTTTTAACCTCAGGATTGGTGTTCGAGGCTTCTAAGGGTTTACCATTGGGTCACATGGCCCCATATCATGTTTGCATGCTCTGGTGGCCTCTGCTTCGGCTACGAGACATTCGTCTCCCTTCACATCCACTTAGGACACCATCTTGTCCCTTTAAACAACTGACACCTTCTCTCCTTGGCCTTATTTCCTCAGAGGAACCCATCCTCCACGCCAAGCATTCATGATTCTTTGAGGAGAGCATTGAGGGACTTTACAACATTCTAAGGGTTAGATGGGGTATAATTCCCTCCCTCCAGCTCACTCTAGCTTTTTGTATGGAGTGATTTGCTTATTTGAGCACATTTTGGCACCTAGGAGTAAAAATAACCCAGGTAACCTACATAATGGCTATATTTTATTATTATTTTGTATTAATTTTAAGTTGACATTTTAAAGGAATGTCGGCCTGGATTATAGTTGTAAAAAGTGAGTGTGAGATCATATAAATAGATCTCCTCAAATCATTTTTAAAACAAGACTCATGGGATAAATCACTATGCATTTGTTTTACCCTTCTTAGGGCTCTTTGGAAAGATGTGCCCCTCTTGAGGATTTTCTTGATTAATGCAAGCTTTTCTGGTGTTCTTTGGTGAAATTCTTTTGCAAGATGATGTTTTGATTTGTTGGCTACACACGAGCACTTGGAGGTAAGGCCTCTTATATCCTTTTTGGAATGTTGGTAGATGATGCATGTTCGAGACTAAATGTTAGCCCTAGTGCTGCATTTTCTCCTAGAATAGTCCATTTCCAGCCTTCTTGTCATCTTAGCAAGTTGAGGCACGTCTCCTTGTGAGAGTCCTCTAGATTTTTCCCATGGTTTTTCTAGGATAGTTTCCTGACCTAGGATCTCTTCCTCACTAAGTTAGTCGTCCTCCCTAGATTCCCTAGGTTCGGTAGGGCTTTTGCTAGAGTTAGTCTCACTTTGTCTTCACACCTTTTCTCTTTAAAAAAACCTAGTCTAGGGTTAGTTTAGGTTAGTTTTTTAGGTTAGTGCAAACCTGGATTAGGGTTATTTATTCCCTAAACCAACGCTGCCCTAACCAGATCTTCTTCCATAAACCCTCGCTTCCCTAACTCCATACCCAAAACAGTCCTAAGGATTGCCTTCTAGGCCCTCACTACCAATTCCTTAGGGCTCGCTATACCTCACAATCCCCTTCACCTACCTCGCTAACCTAATCTCCACCTTCGCTGCCCTAACAATCTACTGCTTCTTCTTCTCTAGCCCTTTCTCTCCCTCTCTAAACTTCGCTACCCTCCTTTGACCCCTCATTGCCCTCTTCTCAGCTCCCTTTTACTCTCGAATGATACTTGTTGTTGCAACTCTTCCTTGACCTACACATTGACAAACTAAGGGTTACTTCAAGCTTATTGAAGTATAGACTATCATTGAAAGTGGATTGTTTGCATCCTTTCCATCATTTACACAATTTGCACACAAACACACATTCATTTCACATTAGTATTTCTAAGCTAGAATGATACTTGTATTTAATGTGGAACATGGCTAACAACTGATAACATAATGCTGGTATAACTATTGTTATGGGTAGATGATTGAATACATACTGCTGTCATGTTTTATCATTAAGTTCATTGCTGCATTCGAAGATATAAGTGACTTGTTTATGTGATGCTAGCACTTGTATATTGACCTATATTTTTTTATCACTTACACCAACAAGCAATATTGGTCATACTGTTGCTATGCTACTGCTACCGCTGTCATAATAACCGATACACACTGTTGTACATGTACTTTGAATAATAATGAATACTTATGATTGCATGTTACACTTATTACTATAAGAATGGTAATATTAAGGTGTTGGTATATGAAAGTAACTGAACACTTTTGGATGACATTTGTTCCATGACATTACACTTTGCAAATAATTGGTTATTAGATTGATGATCCTCCACATGTGTATGATGTTGCATACTTGTTACTGGTCATTTTTTTTATCATTGATAAATGCATCATCAAAGTAAACTTTGACAATTACACTTATATATTTCATGTGTACTTGCATTTCTCATACCTGCACATTGAGTGCTTCCTTCCTATTATCAAATTGACTCCATAAGGCACTAGTTACTAACATCCTCAAAAGAGATATCTATTTGTATTTAGTGTCTTTCCAGAGTCGAAATAGGGCTCTCCCTTAGAAGGCTTAGGCTTTCGAAGTAGTTGGGGGAAGTTGACTAAGGTGACAGTGGTCACTTCCTCCTCGCATGCTTACCAGTGGCTTGGAATGTCATTTCAACCAGTAACACTAAACATTAACACCAACAAATATTAACAATTTCTTTTCTTTGACATGAATCACAAGAAAGATTTACCATCAGCTAGTATTGGTCAGAATGAACTTGGGAATAATGATGGACTAAACTATGACAACGATTTTGGCAACAAGGATAGCAAGCTTAAGATGGCAAGTTTTGACAAGGAATTGAAAATGAACTCTAAACTAGGAAGAAACCTCCATAGGATGATTTTATTTCTGCAAGAGAATGATATTTTGATCTCATATTTTCATGCAACTAGATTTTTTATACCTTGTCAATTCATGTGTACTTGCATTTCTCATACTCGCACATTGAGTGCTTCCTTCCTATTATCAAATTGACTCCATAAGGCACTAGTTACTACATTCCTCGAAAGAGATATCTATTTGTATTTAGTGTCTTTCCAGAGTCAAAATAGGGCTCTCCCTTAGAAGGCTTAGGCTTTCGAAGCAGTTGGGAGAAGTTGACTAAGGTGACAGTGGTCACTTCCTCCTCGCATGCTTACCAGTGGCTTGGAATGTCATTTCAACCAGTAACACTAAACATTAACACCAACAAATATGAACAATTTCTTTTCTTTGACATGAATCACAAGAAAGATTTACCATCAGCTAGTATTGGTCAGAATGAACTTGGGAATAATGATGGACTAAACTATGACAAAGATTTTGGCAACAAGGATAGCAAGCTTAAGATGGCAAGTTTTGACAAGGAATTGAAAATGAACTCTAAACTAGGAAGAAACCTCCATAGGATGATTTTATTTCTGCAAGAGAATGATATTTTGATCTCGTATTTTCATGCAAGTAGATTTTTTATACCTTGTCAATGAATTGACTTGTAAATTAGTGGGTATGCTCCCAAAGCAACATTATTACATCAAAATTCACATCCCATAGTTGGTCTCATCTTTAGAGCACACAGAAAGAAGCCACTTTACCCAATAAAAGATTGTTTTAGATGGGTTGGGGGGTTTGAGAGGGAGAGGTAGGGGGATATTTCCTTCTAGATCCAATTAGATTTTGAGTTGTTGCAATTTTGATCCTTTGCATACAATTCTACATAGATTTATGGAGGTATGGATGGCAAGCTATAAAGCCTTACATTTCTCAAAAACTTCTCTTCAAAACTCTCTAGAAAAAGAACTTATTGATGTCATTTTTTATTCCCATCCTTGCACTTACCCTATGTATTTGCAAAAGTAAAATATGTTAATCCCATTATATATAGTTCAATCTGATAAATATAAATGGTTAGCCTCTAACTACATTTTTGTTATCATCTCTAGAGTTGATTACCTTTACCTGTAAAAGGTGTAGAGGGTATCGATAGTTTATTTACTTGACTTCATTGTAAATGAGTCATAATGATGATAATGAGATATATTTTTTATATTTTTTATATTTTTTATGACTCGGGATTCAGGACACGATTCATTTTTTATGTGTGATGTATCACTAGACATCTTACATATCTTATGTATCAATTTTCCTTCCATATTCATGTGACAATGTGTTTATTTGATGTTCTTGTTGCTTTAGATGTTTAAAAAATAGAAAAAATGAATATTTTTTGCATTTTTTCAAGTTTGTGGATATATTGTCGATGTTTGTCGATGTGTTCCCAAGATATTCCGAAATGATGTTTCCTAGACCCTGCCGATTTTTTCCCCGGGACAATGTTTTCAACTTTGCTTGGAACCCCAAATTAATAATGGCAATTGCATCGATCATGGACTTTCAATAAGGTTTTATACCACAGTTGAAGGGAATGTCACTATAGTACCAAACGATTGATAATGGCCTTCATTGTCTAGGAATGCACATTTTTCTTCCAACTTGAGTTTTCCAAGTTAGGATGAGATCAAGTTGTGTACAAGGAGCAACAAATGTGTGTATAGTACGACATTTTTAGAAAATTAGGATACAATACGGCTAGATTACGTCAAATGCATACATACATATGTAAAAGAAACGAGAAAACTTAAAATTTTCATAATACTATTCCTGAATTTCAAAATTTGAAATAAAACCAAAGACAGAGTTATCATTAATATAGGCCAAAGCCCTCTATTGAAAACCTGATTTATTAGAAATTCATGATAGCATCCCTTTTTCTAAAATGTTTTTTAATTTTAGTAACCAAGACACTAGTTGAAACAGTTGAAACTTGATACGCAAGCCAAAATGTCTGCTGAAACAATTGATACAACATTTCAAGAATCTGAAACATTTCAACTGTTTTTCTAAGGTGTTTCATACAAGAAAACCTTCGGAAACGTCTTTCCAACACCTCGAAATGGAGTTTCCAGCAATAAGGTTTACTTTAGATGTAGAACCTGAAACCCTCTCATAGTAATTCCAGGCAAAGTCTCTTCTCTTGACACTCTTGAGTTATTTAATTGTTCTATTTCAGACGTAGGGTTTTCTAAAAGAAAATTGTTAATGGAAAGTTCATGACAATGGTGCAAGCCCCTGAAAAAATGCAGGAAAAGATTCTTTAAAAATAGCAGCAAAAAGCCCATAAAAGCAACAACAAGAAGGTCAAACTGTAATTTGTAACAAATCCAGAAAACCCCTAGCAACAACAAAAAATGATAAAATCTCTGAGATTCTACCTCCAAATTTGTTTGGGGAGTATTGTTGCTAGGGTGCTAGAGTGCTTGAATTAAAGCGTTGCTGCTGCTGAAGTGCTAGAGTGAAAGGCTTGTTGTTTAAGTGCCAAACCTGCTTCCTTTTTCCCTAACCAAACACCAAAGACCCTAAGTGTGTACCACCTAATTAGTTTTTTTTCTAGATGATGAGAATTGAGCAAAAATCAGAGCATAAATTATCAAAAACACTGATCTTTGGGGTTATATAATGAGGGGCAGCAAGTTTTCTGAAATCCCCATGAGGTATACTCATTGACCTTTTATCGACTCATTGAGTACTTTGGCATCAAAGTTTCACCCACAAGGTATACTCATGAGTCAAGGTAAGTCAAACTCACTGTTGATGACTCAAGCTCATTGGTTAGGAGTTTGACTCATCCCAAGTTGATTTGGCCCATTTCAGCAGGCAAGCCAAATTTGACCAACAATTCTGGGTTAAACCTGGAGGATCTGATAATGTTGAATTTCCAGACCATAGTAAACAGACCTGCACTCCTAATCAAACCCTAGGTGATTAACACTGCTTAGCTTATCAAAACTGCGAGTAAAGGAATGCTAGATCCGAAAACACAAACTCTGAGAATATGAACAGCAAGCTACAAGATTGCAGTAACCAATCACATCACTCTTTACTAACTCAAAAGGAAAAAGATTACACAGCTCGCTAATCACTAGAACAAAACTAAACTAAATAACTCCCTCAAAAATCTGTCTAGAGAAGTCACCCTATCTTTCTTTTCTAGACTAAGAGAGGACTAAGGTTTTCAAAAATAGACCCACTCTATCTCACTCTACCTGCCTGGAAGAGTGCATCCTACCTGCATGAGAAAACTTCCTAGAATAACACACCTAGCTAAATCTTGAAACTCTTCTAGCTCATGCATTGTAGTAAAAAAATTGTGCTAAAATTGAACTGAAAAAACATTTTCTAAATATAACAAAAAGTAAACCCTTCCTAAACTGGAAAAGCACCTAAACTTAGAGAAAAACAACACTCTAATTCTGGAAAAGCAAATATGCTAAAAAAGGAAAACCTAAAGTTAGCTCATGCATGTAACTCTAATGCAATCTGTACATCACTATTGCTGCACCCTCAGTAGGTACACCATAATCATAAAAAGAAATCATTGTTACACAAATATCAAGATGTTCTGGATCAGCTAAAGGTGCACACTACCGGATAACAATTTCTCTGCAACACAGAGAAAACTCTAACACTCCTCTTTGCAAGGAAAGTGATCTCCACCAAACCAAAATACTATCACAGCATCTCAAACCAGCCCTCTGCTAGGGGCTTCAAAAGATCTTTGACCACCTATGAATCTGAAGGAATGTAACTAAGACCATTGCTCCCCTCTCTACTCTAAAGTCTCTTTAGTACAAGGAAATATTGCAGCAGACAAAGGTCCTTCATGTCAACCTCACAGGCCAATATCTTAAATATGAAATCATGGGTATCTTACCATGTACCTTAAAAACTAAGGCAACTAAAGCACAAGTCTCAATACGGTCAACTCCCTCTTTCTGAGGGAATCCTCTGCCACCAAATCCAGACTTAGAGTCTTCAATTTTGTTATGCCCCAGATTCTCTACAACGCACCATAACAGCTGTGCCAAAGAGGGGGGTCTTTTTGCCATTGTAAAAGGCCAAGTTGGGGATTGTTTATGTAAAAGTGTTGGAGTAGCGGGTCTCATGACCCTTAGTATGGTCATGGCAGGTCCTCTTGGTTCTCATTTCAAGGAGTGTTGGCCTTGTGGCTTTGCTACTACCCCTTGATGGGTGGAAGTCCCTCATTATGTTGGGCATTTATGCTCTAGGTGGATGTTCGAGTGCACCTTGGGATGAATCCATTAGGAAACATGGCTTAGGGCTTCTAGCCAGACTTATGATTTATACTTTGTAGAAGGAGATTTCGTTTGTAAGGGTTGTCATAACCTCCTTAGCACACCTAATTGTACCCCTTTGGCCTTATCTTCTGGTATCATCCTTCCCTCTTGGTCATCTTGGTCTTGAAGAGCAAATTGTCCACCGTCAAAGCAATCTAGAAGAGGTCGTACAACCTAAGAAGGAGAGCGTTGAGGGAAAAAGACCCTTGTTGGGGTTAGATGGGGCATGACGCCCTCCTTCCAAGCTCAACTCATCATCAAGTTGAAGCATTTCATCATTTTTATTCATTATTTTATGTTTTATGAGTTTTAGTCCTCGAATTGTGGGTGACAAACCCTAAAAATCACTAAAAGTCATTTTAAAGACAAAATTAGGTAGGTCGACCTAGAGGCAAGAAAAGTTGTCTTTTTTGAAAAGGCGTGTCTTTTCTCATATAAATAAGACATCCTCTTCTCATTTGTAATCAAGATCATGGGATCAAATAAGACACTTTCTCTTTTTCTTCTTGTGTACATGAGCTAATCAAGTGGTGTGCACCTCCTTTCTTGGACAATTCATGGAGGTTTTAAGGATAAAGTTGATGCATGGAGGTTTTTTTACTATCTTTCAAGGCTTATCTAAGGTGAAAAGATTCTTGAGATGTTAATCTCTTCTCTTTTCTTCCTTAATTGTTGTAAGATCTCTGAGTCTCTTGTCTTGCACTGTCGAAGGCATCCAAGGTAAGGGTGACCTAGGGTTTTTATGCATAAAAGTATAGTCTTGTAAGTGAGACATACCTCTTGAAGGATCTCTCTTATTTTGGGCCTTGGAATCTTTATTTTCCCTAACTAGGTCAAGGCTAACACAACCTAGGGTTTCTTAGCTTTGCCCTAGTTCATACAAATATTTAATTGAAAAATCTTAGGAGAAATGTTAACCTCGATTTCTCAATGCCTAGAAGGAACAAGACCTAGGTCTTATTCCCTCATCTTCACCAAAATTCTCCTTTACAAAATCCCCTGTACTATATATTGCAAAAATACAAAAAAATACAAAATAAAAAACCCTAAAAAATCAAATATTTTGAAAATCCAAATTTTTTTTGCCATTGTAAGTATCTTACTTGTTCATATTACTATTGTTATTAATTGCTGAAGTAATTAAATCGTTAAAAATCCAAAAAAAGTGTTTTTGCAGCTCAAAAATCCCTAAATAGGGGCAACCACTGACATCAACCCTAGGGAGGGTTACATCACTCTCACAAGGATTTTACAGCCTTGTTGCAAATCTGGTTTGAGTGTTTTGCGAGTCCATCTTTGAGGAAAGATCAAACCCTAGCAATTGGGAAGGCTTCCTGCTTCATCTCCAAGTCTTGGTAGTTGACCCTAGGGGGTTTTGAAGTGCTAAATCAACTTTTTAAGCCATTATTGCAATCAGTTCCAAAACTCATCAACCATCCATTAGGTCAAGTGCGCCCTAGGGGGGATAGGCTCCAATATTCGTTGTTGATTCCTGGGAGGTACTTTTCCAAGCATTTTCACAGTTTATTTTGAGTATTCTTACAAGTTTAAGGTGTTGGTTTTTACTGCAGAAAATTGATTCATCTTATTGTCCAACTAGTACCAATATTTATTGCTCCTAAACCTTCCTAGTCATAGAGAATTCATTGAAGATCTTGTTGACTCCATTTAGGCACTAATCTGTTGATTTTTCCTAAGCAGCATCGAGAGCCAT
Organism: Pseudotsuga menziesii; assembly: GCA_001517045.1. NCBI lineage: Eukaryota > Viridiplantae > Streptophyta > Pinopsida > Pinales > Pinaceae > Pseudotsuga > Pseudotsuga menziesii. The sequence continues at coordinate 797,242 of LPNX010374390.1, forward strand.
TCTCTTAGGAGAATGGGGACATCTGGTCCAGGATCAGGATGTGGAACCATTCTAGCACTAGGGGACTCAACCTTGAGTTGAGTGGCCATTCTGTTGAATGGAGACATCTGGTCAGGGACCAGAATGTGGAACCAATCCAGCACTAGGGGACTCAATGTTGAGTTGAGTGACCATTCTATTGAATGGAGACATCTGGTCCGGGACCAGGATGTGGAACCAGTCTAGCACTGGGGGACTCGGCCTAGAGTTGAGTGGCCATTCTTTGAATAGAGACACCCGGTCAGTTACCAGGAATTTAAACTAGTCTGGGACTAGGGACTCAGCCCAGGGCTGAGGGCCGTTCTCCGAGAGAATGAAAGCACTTGGTCTGTTACCAAGTATTTGACCTTGGGTCAAATTATGTAGCCTTTGGCTGAGGCACCTAGTTTGTTACCAGGATATCACTATAAGCCCTAGACCGGGTCTGGGCATGTGAGACACTCTGACCCTTGATCTATCGGCTTTGTGATCTTCTCCAAAGCTTAGCTACCCTTGGTTAAGACACCTAGTACCCGATCTTGGTGTCACACAGAGTGTGATATAAAAGCATTAGTAATTCTCTTTGTTTATGATGATGTACTTTGAGTTGGAATGAAGGACCGCCTTCACAACTTGTTTTGACCACAGGGGCACTTAAAGAAGGCTAAAGTAAAAGTCAAAAATACATAAGGACCCTTAGTACCACTAAGTAGTCAAAGTAAAAGTGCAAAAAGACCTTTAGTACCACTAAAGGTAAAATTCAAAGTAACTAAAATAATATTATTTTGTTCTTTTGAGTTTTGGTCCACTTACAGGTGCCTCAAAGGCTATAAAAGAAGATCATTCCATTTCAATATTACACACACTTGATCACAAGCTCTTAGCTGCTCCAAGGAAGGTACTCGTTGTTTTTGAAGGAGAAGAAAGGTTTTGTGGTTATGCCCTAGCATGGAGGTTTCTAGATAGGGCACCCACACTTGTTTTAGTCAACCCTAAACTAGGGTTTCACTATTTGCAGCAACATCGTCACGAGTTACACCAGCTAGGGTTTAACCCTAAGTCTCTTCCACTTCTTGGCTGCCTCCAACACTTCACAAGAAGCTCCTTTTCTCAACAGGTAGGCTCTTTTCTTCTCGGTCAGCCTGAAAGTCTTCACGGGGTGCCTCTATCCCTCATCCAGAAGCCCTCCTATGCCTTCGGTCACCTACTATAGGCCCTAGCAGGGCTTGGGGCAGCCTACTAGTGCCTTCGGGCACCTACAGCAAGCCTTAACAGGGCTCGGCAGGCAGCAGCAGTCTCAAGCAAGCAGACAGAGATCTACTAGACCTCTAGGCAGACAGTAGAAAGCCCGAGGAGGGTTCCGAGGTAGAAGCAGACCCTCGGGCAGGAAACAAACAACCCGAAAAGGATTTCGAGCAGACAACAGAGGTTGCAGGTAGGCTTCCAGGCATACAGCAGAGGCTCGGGCAAGCTATAGTAGTCTCGAGCAAGATTCTGGGAAGATAGCAAAGGCTTGGGCAGACAACTGTGAGCTCGAGCAAAGGTCCGGGCAGGAAGAAACAGAATCCAGGCAACAGATATGGATTTTGGGCAGCTGAAAAAAATTAGGGCCTGAAGCACTAATTTGGATTTGTTGTAAAATTTATTTTTTATGAATTTTTATCAATGATGTCCTGGAAGAATTATTGAAGAAAACATTCGTCTCAGAATTTTGAGATTGAAGAAACCATTCATCTCATTTATGAGATAAATTACTAATGCTTTTGGGGTTTTTGTCCTTTAAAGGTTTCCCCAATGAAAAACTCTTGTGTTCAGTGTTTTGATGTGTTGATGCTTTTACTGCACTTGTCATTTGTTACCTGATAATCTGCAAATTTTTAAAGTACTCATGCTAATGCTAAAATTCAACATGGTATCAGAGCTTAGCATGTGAAGACCCAGTAAAAGGCAAATTACTATTGTCTTCCTAGACCTTGGGATATTTTGTAGACTTGACATTTGACTAGTAGCAGAGATGGCCACCAACATTTTCAAACCGGAAGAGAAGCTTCAAGGTTCAACCAACTACAATTCCTTGAAAGCTAGGCTTACAGCAATACTAGAAGAAAATGATCTTGATGACATAGTGTTCAACACTATAGAAGAGCCATCATCTAATGTTGGCAGAACTGCTTACAAGAAGAAACAAGCTAAGGCTAGAAGGATCATTTATGATTCTGTCAAAAAAACGTTGATGCCCAACATCACATCGTTGAAGACGGCCAAAGAATGCTTTGACACCTTGACAGACCTATATGAAAAGAAGGCTCCCAATCAAAAGAGAGTTTTGAAGAAAAGGCTTCAAACACTGAAGATGAAGAAGGATGAAGGAGTTAGACCCTTCTTCGCAAAGATTGCACAGGTAAAAGATCAACTTACATCTATTGGTATTACTGTGGATGATGATGACCTCGTGCAGACTGTAGTCAATGGTCTCCCAATCTCTTGGGAAACATTTCTGGCATCAGTGAGTGGGCGTGAGAATCTGCCAAGCTTTGATAGACTTTGGCATGGTTTCTTGGAAGAAGAAGGAAGAGTTTCAGGCAAGGCAATTGGCACTAAGGAAAGGAACCTTGCACTTATAGCAACGACAAAGAAGTTCAAGAAGCCCTCCCCTCAACAAAAGAAGGGAAAGACCTCAAGGTAAGCACTCTGATGTTTCAAAAGTGGAATGCTATAATTGTCATAAGTTTGGGCACTTTGCTAGGGATTGCAAGCATCCCAAGAGGAAAATCAAAAGAAGGTTCCAAGCTTCTGCTGCAGAAGAAGAAGAAGAAGAAGAACCTACAAGAGAGTACTACCTGATCTCCGCTCTCTCTGGATCCATCACAAACAGTGCTAATTCTTGGTTAGTAGATAGTGGTGCCTCTAGGCATATGACAGGTAACCATGGAGCTCTCACCAGTTATAGAAAGAAAAAGTTCACTGCACGGATGCAACTTGGAGATGACTCCACTTACAAGATTGAAGGAGTTAGCTCAACTTCACTTCAACTTGATTCATGTACAGTTTTACATATTGATGATGTCTTATATGTTCCTGGTTTGAAGAAGAACCTTCTCTCTATTGATGGCTTAGAGGAGAAAGGCTACAGATTCATCTTCATGGACAAGAAGGTCCTACTGTGGGCAAAGAATGAAAAGCTAAGCTTTGTTGTACAGATTGGGGTTCGAGAGGGAGATATTTATAAGGCTTCCAGAAATTCCACTGATGCTTTGGTTCATCACACAGTTGATCCATGTGAGCTGTGGCATCGGAGGTTTGGACACCTCCACTATGCAGCTCTTCCATGCCTACAGAAGATGGTTACAGGTATGCCAGAGGACTCCCCCAAACATGATGGAATTTGCAAAGGATGTGCTCTAGGTTCAAAGAGTTCAAGGCTCTGATTGAAAATCAGATAGGTAGACACATCCGTATCTTGAGATCAGATAATGGAGGTGAGTATGAATCTAATGAATTTGATGATTTTTGCTGAGAAGCAGGAATCAAGAAAGCGGTGACAGTATCGTACAATCCTCAGCAAAATGGGGTTGCAGAAAGGAAGAACAAAATAATCTGTGAAGCTGCTAAATCCATGCTTACTGATCTAGATCTTTCGTTATCCTTATGGGTTGAAGTTGCATGTACTATTGTGTACATCCAAAACAGAAGCCCTCATGCTATCTTGGGAGAGAAGACACCAAAAGAAGTCTTCACCAGCAAGAAAACTGCAGTTGACCACATGAGGATATTTGGCACTCTAGTTTACATTCATGTGCCAAAAGAAAAGAGGGCTAAGCTAGAGCCTTCCGGTAAGAAAGGTATATTTGTCAGTTACAGTGACAGCTCGAAGGCCTATCGCATCTATGTACTTGGACAGAGGTACATCGAAGTCAGTAGAGATGTGATCTTCCATGAGGAAGTTGTGTTTCGTCAAACACAAGAGCTTTGAAAGGAAGATGAAGGACCTCCTCTTGAGTTTCCATCAATCCAGAGGGAGAAAGAGGAATTTGAGGATCAAATTCCGGATGCACCTGAGGTAACTGAAAGTCCACCAGAAGAACTGCTTGAAGTTCCTACTTCCAAAAGGAGACCTGCTTGGTACCAAGAAATGGTACAAGAAGCTGAGAAGCATAAAGCTCCTCCAGGGACCTTCAAAGAAAGCATAAGACCACAGAAGTACTCTGGTCTTATGAGCCAGCTCATTGGTGTTGAACCTTCCACGTACAAAGAAGCAGCAAGTCAACAGGTATGGGTTGTTGCCATGATTGAAGAGTACAATTCAATTATGAAGAATGATGTGTGGGAAGTTGTTCCCACACCGACAGAAAAGTCAGTGGTAACATCCAGATGGCTTTACAAAATCAAGCATGCTGCTAATGGCAGTGTGGAGAAGTACAAAGCCAAATTCGTAGCTCGTGGCTTCACTCAAAAGAAGGCATTGACTATGATGAGACATTTGCTCCTGTTGCCAGGTATACTACCATCAGAACCATACAGTATTCGCATGGAAGTTACATCAGATGGATGTAAAGACAGCCTTCCTCAATGACAAGATTGATGAGGAAGTCTATATTGAACAACCTAAAGGCTTTGTGACTCATGGGAATAAGACCATGTGTGTAAACTGAAGAAAGCCTTGTATGGACTCAAACAGGCTCCGAGATTCTGGTATGCGAGGATGGATGGATTCCTCCATAGCTTGAGGTTTTCCAAGAGCACTGCTAACTCCAATCTGTATTTTAAGGTTGTTCATAATCATATCTCATAGTTGCACGAGTACTGCTCCCTGGATTTTGGTAACTCATACCCAGTGTTTCCCCGCTCCTGGGAGCTTGGGAGCTAGTACGAAACGTCCCCTTTTTTATGGGAGCTTCCTTGGGAACTTGGGAGCTTTTCGGGAGCTTTTTAGGAACTTTCTTTTGCCGCTCCCTTTTTATTGGGAGCTTATAGAAGCTCCCTGTCTATTTGGGAGCTTCCAGAAGCTCCCAAATAGGTAGGGAGCTTCTACATGCTCCCGACCATTTGGCCCGCCAAAATCATAAGAAAAGTGTTGAAAATCAATTGAATGATTGAAGTTTATTGTGTCAAGAAATCACCAATAATAAACATTTCAATTGAATCTTTCAATAATGCCATTTTTTTTATTTTCAAGGTTATATAAATAAAGAGAGTCCACACCTCTTAAATGTTTAGATCCATTCACACTCAAAATATATGGTGCAAGTGTACTTAAGTGAATACAAATGGACTTTTTACAATACTAAGATATTGAACAACTTTAATTCATATCTCAAATGATTATAGCTAGCTTACGTTATTCACACTGACTGATATAGCAATTTAGGATCATAAACCATATCAAACTCAAGATACCAAAAGATTTGAAAGTTTGTTAGTTGAACTTAAAACAATCAAGTTCTTTCAAATTAGAAGTAAGTAGTAGTTACCATAAAAAAATGCAGAGGTGCCCAAAGACTAAGCACTCTTAGGAGCAATAATATAGATGGAGTTGGAACAAGGAATTAGAAAAATATTGGATCTTATGATTTATGAAGCTATTGGTGCTTCATACACATATATGCAACCTGCCTTTACAAACTCGTACAATGAGATTTGTATAATGTGGACCTAGAGGAGTGAGAAAATTTAAAAAGAATGAATTTCATGATACTACTAGAGGATTAAGAGGATAAAATAGTTTAAGCTATGAAATTAATCAATTATGTTGTTTTTAACTTTATTTTTTTTAAATATATTTTAAAAAAATTAATATATATTATCGTCGCTCCCAACCCTATGTTTCCTGCAAATTTGGGAGAAGCTTCTAGCCGTATCGGATACTCGTGTCTGCCTACCCAACATACCCGCGTTCCAAAAACTTGTGCAACATAGTCATATCTTGATCCTTGTCCTATATGTGTATGACTTGTTCCTTACAGGTGAGGAACAGCTGATAGATCAGTGTAAGAGGGAGCTTACCTCTAAATTTGAAATGAAGGATCTCGGTTTGATGCATTATTTTCTTGGCTTAGCAGTCTGGCAAAAGCTAGGTGAGATCTTCCTGAAACAAGGGAAGTATGCAGTGGACATCTTGCAGAGATTTGGGATGCAAGACTGCAAGTCCATGGGCGTACCCATGACCACCAACTTGACAAAGTTGCAAGACTCAGCCACCAGTTCACAAGGTGTGAACTCTACTCTATACAGGAAGCTTATTGGATCCTTGATGTATCTCGTACATACGAGACCAGATATCTGTTACATAGTGAATGCTCTGAGTTAGTTCATGTCCAATCGGAAGCACATACACTAGGTAGCTGCCAAACAAGTGCACAGATATGTGTGAGGTACTATCACTTATGGGCTCAGGTATACTTCTAGCAGTGGAGTATTATTAGATGGATATGCTAATTCAAATTGGGTTGGCAGTGCAGTAGACCGGAAAAGCACCTCTAGTTACTACTTCAGTATGGGATCTGCAATGATCTCTTGGTCCAGCATGAAACAGGGTTCCATAGCTCAGAGTACAGCTGATGCAAAATATATTGCTGCAAGTGATGCCTGCAAGGAAGTAGTTTGGCTCAGGAAAGTTCTATATGATATGTTTGGTGGAAAGATTGACTCAACGATCATCCATTGTGATATTCAGAGTTGCATTAAGCTTTCATAGAATCCGGTGTTTCATGACAAATCGAAACACATTGAAATGAAGTATCATTTCATCAAAGACCCAGTACAAAGAGGTACTCTAAAGTTACAGTACATTCGTACAAATGAACAGATCGTAGATATCCTGACCAAGCCTCTGACAGCAACAAAGTTCGTGTACTTTCATGACAAGCTTGGCATGGCAGAGAATGCCTCTCTCACTGAGAGGGAGTGTTGATTTTTCCTGAGCAGCATCGAGAACCATTCTCTTATAAGAATGGGGGCATCTACTCCGGGACCAAGATGTGGAACCAGTCTAGCACTGGGGGACTCAACCTTGAGTTGAGTGGCCATTCTGTTGAATGGAGACATCTAGTCAAGGACCGGGATGTGGAACCAATCCAACACTAATTCACTATAATGTCCCCTAGGATCTCTTCACTACAGTTTCTTATGTACTCAACACAAGGGTCCTGGTAAAGATCCTCACAGAGCTTGTTTCTTAGCTTGGATGCACGTCGTAGACATGTTGTTAGAGTTGAATGAGCTCTTCTCATATCAGCTCATCCACTTGTGAGACACCACCATCCCCTATTTTTCATCTTTCATGTATATGTCACTGTGATCGTTTGTAATTGTCATCATTCTGATAGATCATATGGTCAAAGTCAGCTATAAGTCATCTCCCTTTACCTTAGCCTTGTTTTCCACCCTCACCTAGCACTAGCACACTGTTTAAACTTTGTAGGCATGGCATGCACAAGAGACTTCTAGAAGGTTCTAAGATTTTCAAAAGCACAAGTATGTCTTATTATTATTATAGTTGTCACCATGATTATGAATAACATGATTTAAGTTGGGTTTTGATATACACCATTGGAGCATTTCTTACCTTGGATGCATGCAAAATCATATTGGTACAGTATCTCACCTCCAATTTGGGAACTTTGACTTGGTCAACCCAGTTGACCAAGTCCAACACAGTTCCGAAGGCAGTGACTCAAAAAATAACAATGCTTATATTTGCTCCAAACATGCCCAGGACCAATACTGCAGTCTCAATTTTCAGAGTTTGACCCCGGATCTCATGATCAATGATTATTATCACTTTATTATTGGCCAAATGATCAAATTTTATTACAGATTGCAGACTTTTTGTTCTCCTAGAGCATTGCAGTGTTCTAGGGGGTGTGAGTAATCACTTATACCATTCTTCTATGTCTCCAGATCATCCAGTACAGTTAGTTTTCCCCAGATCTCAGCCTGGACAGAGTTATGATGATTTTATTCAGTTTCAGAGGATGTACCACCAGAAATGAACTAGGAAATTCACTTAAAAAAATGATTTGGCCTATTGGGTCAAGGAAATGGCAAGGAAACTTCTATGTCTCCAGATCATCCAGTACAGTTAGTTTTCCCCAGATCTCAGCCTGGACAGAGTTATGATGATTTTATTCAGTTTCAGAGGATGTACCACCAGAAATGAACTAGGAAATTCACTTAAAAAAATGATTTGGCCTATTGGGTCAAGGAAATGGCAAGGAAACTTCTCAGATGATGTATTTTGGTTCCCCTAACAGTTCTCCAGTAGTTTCAGTCAACATTGGGTCCGGGATTATTTTATTTTGGCTCAGCCGATGAGGACGTCCTCCAAGGGGTGCCCCTCAACTTGGTTAATTGATGTGTTATATTGTTATATACTATGATTGGAGGTTGTAATGAGGCATAGAGTGAATTAAGCCCCTAGTGACCCCCTTCGATGTATTATCATGTTGTATCTTATGTCATGTTATGATTTCCTTCTTAGGGAGGTGTCCTTGGGCAAAAGTGTGCCCCCCCCTTTGATGTGGTCATCTCGATCCATGTATTGATCCTTGTATTAATGATCTCCACCGTTGATGATGTCTTAATCTCAATTGTCGGATGATAGTTAGGTAAAATGTGGACATACTCTCAAGCTATTTTAGAGAGGTGATGCCCCCATTGTAAACCATGAGCTCTGGCATCGAAACTTCTAAATAAAGAGATTTTTCTGGTATTTAATACTTGTGTTTCTGTAGATGAATGAATGTGGTGATGATTGAAAATGTTTCTCTCTTGCACTGAGTTATTCCGGTATAGCATCTTGTATCTTTTTTGTACCCAATTTGTTCTACAGGTGAAGGAGGTGAATTAGAGAGAGGCGCATTAGTGGGGGGACTCACCCTGACGCCGTTCTTCAGTTTGGTTCTATCATGGAGTGGTTACTTCTTTATGACTCTCTGTTTCCTTATCTTTTACTTCTTATTTGCAAATCTTGATTTATTTGTCATTACTTATTGGTTTTCCCATCATGTGGTAGGTAGATAGGATGCTAGGGTCACCAAGCAAAGCATTTGCATCAAGATCTTCTCTGGATTTCTCATTTGATCTATGAGGAAGCAATCATCGTCATCCATGAAGGTATCTACAAGTTTCACGTAAGTTTCTTAGCTTATTTCTCTGTATTTAATATTTTCATGCATTGCCCATCAGCTATTTTACTAAAAAAACCCTTGTTAGATGTAGGAAAAATCATCGAATCGATTTGCACTGGGAATTTGCAAATTCGGCGTTCTGGGTTTTATCGGCCATCCCGAAAAAACTCCTCTCCCTCTTAGGCATCAGCTATAGACTCCATCTTCCCATCTCTAGGCACTGATCCTTAGTGAGAAAAACGCCCCTTCTAGTCTGGCAACCAGTTTCCCCTTGTTTCTTTTTCCAATTTTGCTTGGATTTTGTTGTACTGTCAAATCTCTCATCCAAGTGAGTGTGTTGAAAGCCATAATTCTCTAATTCAACCTCACCTTGGGGAATTTCCATTTTTCTGATTAAATCCCTCAGGGTCCTGGGCTGGATCTAGTGAACGAACACACTGATCCTAGATCTTATTATAATTCCATAAGTCACTGATCCATTTCACTAGAGTAACATTTATACACCCATACTCAAGCATTCCTTAATATGTGGCTTATCCCTTAAATCTAAAGTTTCTAGCTCTCACCTTACGTATTCCCTGTTTGTTGGTTTGATCTGGTGATTAGCTATAGGCTAAGTCACCTGACACAAGGACATGGGGATTCGAGTGTCCGACACGGACACGGTGACCCCCGGAATCAGGACATGTAGACATAAATTTTAAATTATACATATTAAAAATATAGACATATAGATCCAAATTTTTACAAATATTCAATAGAAATCGGAATCAATGCATATTTAACATTAGTAATTAGTATTACATATTTACAAATCAAATCACTAATCACAATGAGATTATGAGAAACATAGATAATTCATGATACAGTATACTCATGATAATCATAGATCAAGATGTCAATCTTCAGGAGTCAGAACCATATTTCTCATTAAGTCATCAAAATCAAAATGTATTACATAGATGTCAGAATGCCACTGGAAAATGCCAAATAGACCAATAGTAATAGTAAATACAAAAAGGTGTAGATCAAGATGGAAGAATGAAGAGTCTCATCTATCAATAGTCCTCCTCTATGCCTGAATCAACAAACTCATCATTGCTCTCTTCTTCCTCCTCCTCTTCGTCCTCCTCCTCTCCACCCATCTGAGGATCAATATCTGTTGGTGTGGAGGATGACCCCTCCAAAGGATCATTATCATCAAACGTCACCGGCTCTAGCACAAGATCATTAAGATCCAGGTGGGCGAATTCCAACTCAGTACTGTTGTCCAAACCCATGTCATCAGGAAAGACATCCCACACCTTTGTCTTTCCCTTCACCCACTCCTCCCTCTTCCTGTAAATAAGACGAAGGTTGGTGTGCACATACACCATCGTCTCTACTCTGGACTACTCAAGCTTGCTCTTCTTCAAACTGTACAAGTTGCCATATGTGCTCCAATTCCTATTACAACTAGAGGATGATGTAACTTGAGAGATGATCCTCAAGGCTAGCTTCTGTAGAAGGGGCATGTTGCCCCATGAGTTTCCCGCCAATTATAGGGCTTCTTAACTCCCATGTCTCCAACCACATCATAGCCTCCAAATCTCCCAGTAGCAGTGGAAAACTCTACAGATCCCTCCTCCACCTCATCAAGTAAGTCTCTATCCTGAAATAGTCGCCAAAATGCTATCTTCCTCCCCTGTGAAATCTCTCCATCCATGTGAGGAGGGACTCTATGTGAGGGCCAACCATTGATCCATTCCTGACTGTAGAACCTGGGGTTCAAGGAGCCAAGTGACAAAGGGGGAATGGCCCAAGTATAGGTTTGGGTTTCCCCCTTTGTCACTTGGGCATTCAGTGGCATAAAGCGAAGGGAATCCTAACTGACATGACAACCATCCATCTTTTGGGGGTTAGGGTTTTCATGATTCACAGCTTTAGTTGCTCGTCCCTTCTTCCATCCTGTACAGAATTACTCTACGGAGTAACTACAAGATCTGTGATAACGGGGATTAAACCATGCAATGACATAAAATAAGAATAAAAATGTGTAATTAGGCTCCACCGAGTGTAAAGTGAGCCAGAAGGAGGACGTCATGCCCCAACTAACCCCAACAGATACTTGTCCCTCAACGCCCTCCTTTTTTTAACAATGTAGGATTCTTCTTTACGGAATGAAGCCATGGGTCTAGAGACCAAGAGGAGGATTTTCTATCAAAACAATAGGTCCAAGTGGGCAAACTGAAGCATGCTAAATTAGGTGTGACAACCCTTACACGCACAATCACCTCTACAAAGCAAAATATGAGGGTGGTCATGTGTCCTAATGGACCCATCCCAAGTAGCATCGAACACCAACCCAAAGCCCAAATGGCCCAACAAGATGGCGGACTTCTGCCCATCAAGAGGCAGTCAACAATGCCACTAAGTCAACACTTTCTAGCATGAAAACCAAGAGGACCTACCCTGATCTAATTGGGGGTATTTAGCCTTAAAATCAAAACTCTACATAATATAGCCCCAAAAACTTGGCCTTTACAAAAGAAAAAGCAACCCCACTCTGGCACGTCTAGAACAAACGCTGCAAACACTCTGAGATGTAACAAGGCGCAAGACATTGGACATCCCCTTTAACTCCAATCTAGTATCCCTATTTGAGTAGTACCACATTAGATAGCATTGAGCACAAACTTGGACCCCATGTACCTTGCATATATAGGGGACCCATAGGAATCCTAAAACCAACTTATTGGTCGTCTTGTTACTATAGTGCACAGAACACAGCTTTCGGGATGGTCGTCTTGTTACTATAGTGCACCGAACACAGCTTTTGGGAAGATTACTCTTCACACATCTAAGAGGTTGGGTGGTGTCGCCAAGGGTATGGTCTATCCTTCTTGGTTGGTGCTCTTAAAGATTGGTCGGAGCATCATCGTTGGATCTCACAAGTGGATAGAAGGGTTATAGTAGCTTGACAAACCCTTGTGACTATCAAGCCTTTGTTTTGGGATTATTTACTTCAAAAAGATCAAATTGTCTATTGTTAACTCATTAATGCTTTGATTATCGTTGTATCATATATTTTATTTGCTCAAAGTACATTTTACTAAAAACTGAAGTGTGTCTTGTCTTTAAATGAATATCTTAGTTAGACGCATTGTTATAAAAATAGATCTAGGCCAGTATTTGGGGTTAGTTAGGCCATCATAGTTAGCCTTAGAAAAAGCTTGGCCAAGGTCTCTCCCTTGGTTAGTCTAGGTTTGTTCACTATTAAACCTAGGAAACCTAAAAGAGGATTTTCTTTTGGTAGTGACACATTGGGAAGGAGATACATAGTTATGCAGGTTTAGCAGTCTATTACCTTGCCAATCCTCATACTGCTAGGTTGTGCATAAACAGTGCTTATCATAAGCACTGATCTAATACAATCTCTAGAGCTTCCCGAGCATCCCACCCATTGAAAGCCTCCGACATCTCCCTCTCATAGGAAATAACACATGCCCTGCACAAATCCTCAAAGATTTCAGATAGAACGCTCTAATACCATGTTAACTTTTCAGATGGTGGTCAACATACTTGCACACTTGATCACTAGGTGACTAAAACGGTTTATCCCATCGAAATTGCAAGGAACAATAAATCTGAAAACTCAAAACTCTGAAAATATGAAAATCGCAGAAACCAATCACATCACTCTTTATTAACTCAGAAGAAAAAAAGATTACACAACTTGCAAATCACTAGATCAAAACAAAACTGAATAACTCTCTCAAAAATCTATCTAATGAGGCCACCCTATATGTCTTTTATAGACTAAGAGGGGACTAGGGTTTACAAATATAGAACCATTCTTGTCTAAATCTAGTTATCTAGAAGAGTGCACCCTACCTGCATCAAAATACTTCCTAGAATAGAGGGCCTATCTAAATTTGGAAACTCTTCTAGGTTATGTGCCTCTGTCCAAACTTAGAAACTGTGGTAAAACTAAACTCAAAAGCACTTTCTATAAATAACATAAAGCAAACCCTTCATAAACAGGTAAAGCACTTAAACTTAGAGATAATAAACAACACTCTAATTCTGGAAAAGTAAAGTTGCTAAAAATGGCAAATTTAAAGTTAGCTCATGCATGCACCTCTAACACAATTTGTCCATCACTACTATTGCACCCTCATTAAGTATATGCCTTAATCATACACAGCAGTCATTGTTACATGAACATCAAGGTGTTCTAGGTTAGCAGAAGGTGGATACTGCTAGAGATCAATTTCTGAGCAACACAGGGAAAACTGTAACATGTGGCACCAGTTTGTACATCTAGGAGACTTTGTCACAAATGATCACTCTCCACCTAAGTCACATGACACGAGGACATGGGACACGGAGGACACGAAAATACCAGTATTTGACTCGGAGACACGATGACCTCGAAACAAGACACAAGGGACACGTTATATATATATATAGATATTAAAAAAAATACATAAAGGTCGACATTTTTTAAAAATTAGAAGTATACACAATGTACATCAATCATAATACCATTCAATTGAAATCTGGCAGTGATGAATCAATAAACTACATATTTGATATTTATCATTAAACCACAAAAATAAAAATTTACATAGATATTGAGAGAATGCCACTGGCAAACACTAAATAGTGTAGATACTACTTAGTACTAAGTCTAGAATCTACAATACTACTAGATACAAAATGAAAATACTAAATAGCCATAGGGAAGAATCTCATAGTTCATCAATGGTACTAGCCACTATCAATCGTCATCTTGCTCCTCCATGTCAAAATTAGCATTACTATCACAGCTAATTTCTCTATCCTCCTCCTCCTCTATACCATTTTTGACGGGACACATGTCCAGAAATCAAGACACATTCCTAGCACATGTCTGACACGGAAAGTGTCCAGATTTAGGGACACGAAAATTTTGGTGTTGGACACGTATTAGGGCAAGTGTCGTGTCCGACACGCGGAATATGGGACAAGGGCCCTATTTGGACGTGCCCCGTTACTTAGATCTCCACCAATTTTGTGTTTCTACATATATATAATGCAATATATTGTCAGCATGTATAGTTGTTGCAATCTCCTTTTGAGTAGTTGCATCCTTCTTGTTTGTATGAAATTATTTGCATTGTTATTAATTGTGCTCATATCAAAACTGATGCCTCAATACCATGATGAGATTATATATTTGTTACCATTTTGTGCCGTGCACTATCTTGTTTCCAATGAATTATAATAAGCATGACATAGACTTTGATGTTTATTATTAAAAATTTATCTAGTACACACAACTGTCTTTTGCAAAATATCACCCCCAAAATATTCTATTGCCATACATATAACTAATGGAAAATAGAGTGCCTAGCTAAATCTGGAAACTCTTCTAGGTTATGTGCCTTTGTACAAACTTAACTGAACTAAAACTGAACTGAAAAGCGCTTTCTAAATATAACAAAAGGCAAACCCTTCTTAAACAGAAAAAGCACTCTAACTTGGAGATAAACAACACACCATAATTGTGGAAAAGCAAATCTAAAGTTGGCTCATGCATGCACCTTTAACAGAATATGCCCATCCCTATTATTGCACCCTCATTAAGTATATGCCTCAATCATACACAGCAGTCATTATTGCATAAATATCAAGGTGTTCTGGGTCATTGGAAGGTGCACACTGCTGAAGAACAATTTCTGAACAACACAGGGAAAACTCTAACAAGTAGCACCATTTTGTACATCTAGGAGACTGGCACAAATGATCACTCTTCACCAATTTTGTGTTTCTATATATATCTAATGAAATATAGCGTACAGCATGTATAATTGTGACATTCTCCTTTTGAGTACTTGCATCCTTCTTGTATCTATGAGAATCTTTGCATTGTGGTTAATTGTGCTCATATTAAAACTGATGCCTCGATACTATGATGAGATTACATATTGGTTACCTTTTGTGCCATGCACTATCTTCTTTGCAATGAATTATAATAAGCATGGCATAGCCCTTGATATTTATTATTAAATATTTATCTCTTCTACACAACTGTCATTCGCAAAAAATTACCCCCAACATATTCTATTGCCATACTATAACTAACGGAAAATAGAGTGCCTAGCTAAATATGGGAACTCTTCTAGGTTATTTGCCTTTGTACAAACTTAGAAACTGAACCGAAAAGCACTTTCTAAATATAAGAAAAGGCAAACCCTTTTTAGACAGAAAAAACACTTAAACTTAGAGATAAACAATACTCCATAATTCTGGAAAAGCAAATTTGCGAAAAATGCAAATCTAAATTTGGCTCATGCATGCACCTTTAACACATCTGTCCATCACTACTTTTGCACTCTCTTTAAGTATATATCTTAATCATACACAGCAGTCATTGTTGCATGAGTATCAAGGTGTTCTCAGTCAGCGGAAGGTGCACATTGCTGGAGAACAATTTCTGAACAACACAGGGAAAACTCTCAGTAGCACCATTTTGTACATCTAGGAGACTGTCACAAATTGAAATGATCACTCTCCACCAATTTTATATTTCTATCTGTATCTAATGCAATATAGCATACAGCATGTATAGTTATGACATTCTCCTTTTGAGTACTTGCATCCTTCTTGTCTGTATGAGAATATTTGCATTGTTGTTAATTGTGCTCATATTAAAATTGATGCCTCGATGCCATGATGACATTATATATTGGTTACCATTTTGTGCCGTGTACTATATTGTTTCTAATGAATTATAATAAGCATGGCATAGCCCTTGATATTTCAATATTTGTTTTAAATATTTATCTAGAACACACCATTGTCATTTGCAAAAGCCTACCCCCCAATATTCTATTGCCATACATATAATTAAGGGAAAATTAAACCGATGGGTTAGCTAATGTGGTCAAGTACTTTGAGCTTCATGCAAGACGTCCTGGGATCGATTCCTCGGGCTAGTTGCCTATGTTGTGTGCCTCACTCAATGTCCTTGCCAGGCCAAGGGCCATAATCAGCATTGATGGGTTTGCAACTTTGCACTGAGTACCATTCACGAATGCAGGGAAGTGCTCAAGTGTTTCCCTGTGAGGTTTTCCTTGGAAAAAAAATTAAGGGAAGGTTGCAAATAGGAGATCATTCACATAACATTTAAAGAACAATTTGTATAAACTTGGTGCCCATAGTAGATGGGAGCACCGTGAAAAACAAAATGATCCACTAAGTGGAAGCTAGTCTAGGATGTGGATGTTGGTCAAGGATGAGGGAGTAGAGCTAGAAGACCTTCTGCAAATGTAAGTCCAAACATCTCTGGTCAGGATACTTGAAGAAACTAGCCAAATTATGAATCTCCTTGACAATGAGCTCCTTGAAAAGACAGTGAAACCACCCTCAGATCTTGTAGTAAATAGGGCAATGGAAAATGAAGTGCTCCTCAATCTTAAACTCTTGAAGATGGCACACCTATCATAACCCATCAGATTAATCAATCTGGTGATTTGTCTCCACCCTAAGTCTATGAGAGCCTGCCCTAAACTAGCCCAAGGGAATACGAAGAGCGTGCACCCAATGGCGGAGAGTGTAATGGGGTTGAACAATGATTTTGTCCCTCAGATCCATTAAGTGCTCCACATAGAAGGCTATCTTCAAACGTAACCCACCCTTAGGGTTGATCCAAGTGACATGCACAAACTACCTATAGATATCATCTCGAATGATCCTTTTCATCTCCTACCTAGTGGGTAAAAGGTGGCTAGGTGCGTCTAGGGAGTATCTAAACAAGGAAAACCGATCCATAGCAATACCAACAGACTTCAAAAAATCCGAGACCCCCACATACCAGCAACAAGTGTGGCTTGAAGGGGTGGATAAGACAATGGACTCCGATGAACAGTAGGCCAAGGACAGATATCGGTCCCATCCCTTTGTCAAGTTAGCAAAGCTTCAAATATGATGTAGGAGTGAGGCAAGGCTAAATACAATCTCAAACCAAAAGGGTCAAGCACTAAACTCCATAAGTATGATGGGTTGGGGGACTATCTACTTGCATCTGATGATGCAACAAAGGAGGAGGGTCTGCACTCTCTCTACTGAGGCCCAGTTGGACTCTATCAAACACGGCCCGAAAACCTCCGAACCATAGAGCATTAAGGGCTTGACAAGGATATCCATGAGAGACATCTTAGATGATGTCCTAGAAATGGTTCCGAAAACACTATCTGTCAGTGAGGGCTAAGGATCTATAACCCTGATTGACTTGAGGCTTAAAGGCATGTTGCAGACTAAAACAAGGTCTCATGAACTGTACCCGTAGGTAAGAATAGGAGCTGGTGATGTCAATGTCCTCTCCTCTAAAAAAGAAATGATGATCATATAGTTGCACAACCTAGCATCCTTGGTATTGCAAGGATTTATCGACTACTAAACTAGCATAACTTCAAGACGATACCCCTAAGTGTCACACGGGCAACGTCCTCTCTCCTCAGGTTTCCCAAGTCCACTGAAGCAGACCTAGACTATGTTGACTAAATTGTCATTGATGCCAACAGGTGTGTGTTAATGTGTCTTGGTGCCCATTGAGGAGCCTCTGTGGGTTGAGTAAGTGTCAGCGTCAAAGGAGACCTTTTGACTTTGTCCAAGCCCAAGTCTGAAGCCCTTGGAGCCCTTGGGACAATGGCAAAAGCCCTGAACTTCCTAAAGAGTGGTCAAGTACCCCCCAGTTGGTTTAATCAAAATATTAACAAGATTAAATGATAAAACCTTTTTTATTTTTTAAAAACCTTAAAACATTAATAAAAGATTTAAAATTAATATTAAAATAAAATATTAAAAAGTTTTAATAAATAAAACAATAAAAATTATATATTAAAATAGTTTAATAAATAAATAAAAAATTAATAATATTAAAAATAACTCATTAAAACAAGGAAACGTTTAATTCAAAAATAAAATATGACAAAAATATTCATTAAAACAAGGAAAGGTTCCTTTTCTTTTCATATAAATATAACTATATTTTTCTTTGATTGAAAAATAAAGCTCTCGACCCATTATTTGCAATAGTTGTATCAACTTTTTTTTTACAAGTTTTGGCCGTGGGAAATCTTGTGGGTGACAGCGCTATTATTGAAAGACGTCAGGGATATACACAAATTCATCGTGGTTCAACTATAAATTCGAAGGGCAAGATTCGTGTCTGGAAATCTGGGCAGTGTTTTACATTTGCTGGACAGTATATTTTTTGCTCAGAAGCCGTGGGCAGTGTCTTATATTTGCTGGAGTTAAATTGGTGAAAGAACGACGTATCGGTAGAGATATATCTGTGGTTATAGCAGCAGACTATAAATTTTTCTTGGAACAGTAAAATTCAGTGGCAGCCCCCTTTTTTTTTTTACACAGTCCAAACCCGAAATCTGAGCATTCCGCAGCCACCTGAAATTTGAGCATTCCTCAGCGGATTCATATTATCGCCACCTGAAATTTGAGCATTTCGCAGCCCTAGCAATGGCAGTGAATTAAATTTGCAAAGTTTAACTTGAAATGCATTGGTGTACCAGGAGGGATACTGTCTATGATATTCACAATTTGTTTTACCCATCATTGGATTTGTAGATCTTTTCTTCCATGGTTTTAATATCTCCGATTATTCCTACTTTGCACAAAATCCCTTATTCTGATTGCAGACGCTGAGTTTTATTGCAGATTACAAAATCACAGGAAGGTAGATTTGTGAAGGCCATCAACAGAAATGGCTTAGAGACGTCTCCTTACCCAGGCATCATAGAACCTCAATTATTATCGTCCAAGGCTTCCTCAGTCTGAGTTTCGTCAAAGTTTGTGTAAGGTATGCATCTAATAAAGGTATGCACAGTCCAATGGCAAATATGAACAGTTTTGATTGAATAAAGTTGTGTGTATCAATGGGCAAGCAGTATGAACAGCCTGAAGTCTGCACAGTTCATGAATGAACAAGGTATGTTAGTATACACGTGATTACAGTACAGTGAATATAAATTACAGTATGAGTGTATATGTACAGTTATGTAAAATATATAGCGACATGAAGAGTATGTACAATTGTGTACAAATCTTATGAGTGAGCAATGATGTGTCCTTGCGTAAGAAATATGTGAGAGTATACTAGTGTGATATGATATGTACAGCAGCATATGCATGATTGCAGTAATGTGTGGACTATGTGTAAATGATATATGAAGTGGGATGTGTACATGTGCATGTGAACAAGTAGAGTACAAGAATATGTGTACAATAGAGTATGTACAAGAGTAGTCACAATGTATGAAGTTTGCAAGTAAACACAACAGTATGTGAACAGTGTAGTAAGTGAACAATGATGTACAAGAGCATGCGAGTAGTGTGTATACAGTATACAGTGAAATATTATGCATTGGTATAGTGATACATGTACATGATTGTGTAAAGTACAGCAGTGATGAACTATGATGGTATATTGATATGTGATGATGTGGCAGTATTTATGAATTTACACAGTATTGATATGAATGCTCAGTCAATGATGTGGTAGTATATATGAGTTTACAGAGTGATATAATGATATGGTCAGTGATAAGGTTGACTTGGCAGTATGTGTGTCAGTGATAAGACTGACTTGGCAGTGTGTGTGTCAGTGATAAGGCTGACTCGGCAATAAACAATGAACAGAGGTTATCAGCAGCAGGAAGTTCTACACATAACACAGATTTACTAAAGAGACAAACAAGTAACCAGCAGTGTTGATGAGCAGCTTGATCAGCAGCTTTTATGTTTGATATGACAGTGTGGGCAGAAAGGTGATGTGACAGTATTAACTACAGGGATGATTTGACACTGACTAAAGTGCAGAGATTATCAGCAGCAGCGTTTGGTGTGTGACAGGTCCACAGGTTCGGCAATATTCTTCTTATCACGGCGACAGGACGGGGCAAGGAAAGGAGGTCGTAGCCTCCTTCCGGTGGAAGCCGGAAAACTAGGGAGTGGTAGCTTCCTTCAGGTCGCAGCCTGTAAATCAGGGGGTCGTAGCCTCCTTCCAGTTGAAGCTAGAAAAATTGAAGTCTATATAATAAGGGAGTTGTTCCTATCATCCAGTTATTTCTGGACAACTATTATTAAAAAGGCTTCCGTGGTCTTACCCCCAGAACTTGGGTTTCCACGTTAAAAACTGTTGTGTACTGTGCATCCTGCTGTCTTTATACATATTGATGTTGTGCTGTGATTGGTGATCAGCAACCTGCTTTTGATTAAAGTTTTAAATTGTACAAACACTGATTCACCCCCCTCTCAGTATTTCAACATTTGATATCAGAGCAGGTTCCTTCAGAACAGACTAACCGCTGGAAGGTAATCATGGGGAAATTTGCTAAACAAAGCAAATCTAGAACACCCTTGTTTGATGGAAGCAACTATGCATTCTGGAGTATAAGAATGAGAGCCTTCATAGAAGCTCAAGGAATCGAAATATGGCAGAGTATCGAGAATGCGTACAAAGTACCAAGGACCGTGCCAACTGATGCAGGAGAGCTAGTTCAATACAACAACAACTCAAAGGCCAGAAATCATCTTCTAAGTGCTATAGACGAATCTGTATTCAACAAAGTGATGAATTGTCCCTCTGCAAAGGAAATGTGGGACAAACTCCAAACCACATATGAAGGAGACCACAAAGTCAAAGAAGCCAAACTTCAAACTTACAGGGGACAATTTGAACAGCTAAGAATGAATGAAGATGAAGACATAGCAGCCTATATTCTTCGGGTTGATCAGCTCGTGAATACCATCAGAGGATTAGGAGAAGAAGTTGAAGAGACTATAGTTGTTCGGAAAATTCTAAGAACTCTTCCCAAAAGGTTCAACCCCAAGATCTATGCTTTAGAAGAAAGAACAGATCTAGATACTATGACAGTGGATCAGCTGCATGGAACCTTAGTAGCTTACGAAATGAGAATTGAAGATGAAGATACGTCAAGAAAGGAAGCAGCATTCAAGGTCTCCTCCAAACAAGCTGGGAAGAACAAATCAATGACAGACAAACCAACAAGTGATGAATCTGATGATGAAGAAATAGCCAACTTTGTTCGGAAATTAAAGAGAGGCACTGGAAAATACAAAGGTAAGTTACCTCTTAAATGTTTTTCATGCGGAAAGATAGGTCATTTTGCTTCTAAATGTCCATATGCAAAGAACTCAAACGGTGAAGAGGATGATAGCTTTAAACCCTACAAAAAGTACAATAATTACAAGAACAAGAACAGAAGAAAGTTTGCAAAGAAGAAAAGTCTCTACACAAAAAGAGATGATAACTCATCCAATGGTGACTCCAATAGTGACAATGATTCTGATAATGACGATGAACCAGACAAGGTACTCTTTATGGCAATAAGCTCGGATAAGGATCATAATAGTAAGGAAGAATCCGAAGATGAAGGAGAGGTAGATCTTGAGGCTGAACTTGTAAGCGCCTTGAAAGAGCTAAAGAAAGTCAGAAAAGAAAATAGATTGCTTAAGGAAGAGGAACAACGATTTGAACAAACCATTGTTGACTTAAAGACCAAACTAGAAGAAGCCAAACGAGTTGAAGACTCTCTCACTGAACAACTAATGACAAATATAAGAGAAAAGGAGAACTGTGAGGCTGAGATAGTATCTCTGAAGAACAAGCTGCAGATGAAAGATATCGCAAAGGGTTATGACAACAGTTCCAAGGTTCTAGAATAAATCATCAGCAATCAAAAGTCATTCTTCGACAAGACTGGTATTGGATACAAGCAGAATACAAATGAAGCCTCAAGCTCAATGTTGACAGATAATGAAAAGAAGCCAAGAAGGTATGCAGAAGTTGTCAAGGACTCTAAGGATGAAGAAGAGATCAAACGTCAGCCAGAACAACCTGTATTAGAAAAGGGGCCAGCAGAAAGGTCAGATCACAGAAAAGCACCTCTTCCATATATTCCCAGGTATGGATACTTCTTTTATGGGCATTGCTTTACATGCGGAAGATTTGGACACAAAGCTGTAAACTGTTTTCAAAGAAGAAACTTTGAGACAAGGAATAACCTTGCAAGCCTTAGACGACCACAGTACAACTACCAATTTGATCCCTTGAGATCAGAAATAGAATGTTACAAGTGTAACAACTTTGGTCATATAGCCAGAAATTGTAGAACAAGGATACCAACAGTAAAAAATGAGGACTTGCCCAACAATGTGTGGATTAAACACAATAACAACAACAATGAATGTGGTATTGCTCTTCAAGCTCAGAATCACGGCTCTGGAAAATGGTATGTTGATAGTGGTTGCTCCAAGCATATGACAGGTGACAAAGATGCTTACGTCAGTATTGAAAAAGATAAAGGATTTGTATCATTTGGAAATAACAATTCAGCAAAAGTATTGGGAAAGGGCACAGTAAAGCTCGGAAGTAAAAATTCCTTGGCTGAAAATGTCTTGCTTGTACATAACATGAAACATAATTTGCTAAGCGTTAGTCAGATGTGTGATCAAGGTCATGAACTCATCTTCAACTCAAAAGGATGTAAAATAAGAAAGCAAGGATCAAGGA